>VZRU01013352.1:301194-331745 GCA_013398155.1 Pedionomus torquatus
CGGGCCCGGCCGCTCTCCTCCCGGTGAGAGTTGCTGTACCCTTCCCTCACTGCGTCACCGTGACGTCAGGTTTTACCTGGCGACATCAGAGTTGGGGGGGGGCGGGGAGCAACGCACAGGCCCTCCCTGCTGCTGCGGGGAGCGTTCGGGGACCGAGTCTTACCGGGCTGTTTGTGTGGAAGCCCTGACAGGACTGGGCCTGGGGTAGGCAGTAGTATCCTGGTGTGATGTCAGGTCTATGAGGCCTGGGTTCCCTAGGGCATACGTCATGATTCCTCGAGCAGCCCGGCTTGTACAGGGTATTTCTACGAGGGAACAGGGGTGCATGTGTGGGGCGGGGGCTGCTGGGGATAGGGCTCCCGTTCTGTGGAGTTTTTAACCTGTCGAGGGAAAAAGAAAAAGAGAAGCTTGGTTTGGCCTGCAGCCCATGGCGTGCCCTTTGTTCGTTACCTGGTGACGAGGCCTCTGTGGGACCATGCACAGGGCAGAACACCATGTCCTTGTAAGGCAGGTTGGCCTGGTCAAATTTGCTCCCCACATCAGTGAGCCTTCAGCTACTCCCCACAGAGCCTTCACTGGTGCCGGTATAGGATGAACCCTCCAAGTGGCCTCTCCTGTCCTGAGGACACATCTCTTGTCAAACCACACCATCTATTTTCATGAAGTCCCCAGGAGTTAATGTCTTCACAGTTTGACTACACGCAGCTCTCAGATTTGGAAGAGAGTTAGAGGGGCCTTGCAGGGTGGCCACAGCAGCCTTATTTTTGCAAGACATCACACTGCAAGTAGTAAGGTGTCCTCTGTGTAAAAGCAAGCCATTTGAGATCTATTTAGTGCACATTATTAGCCTTTAGATTGTTGTAAACAGCAAAATACATTTCCGCTTTGAGTGTCAGAAGTGGCGGTTGCGTAGAGCCATCTGTAGTCTGTCCGACGGATCTCAGTTTATAGCTTTGCTTTTCCTCAGGTATGAAATGACATTACAAGCAATGAATGTAAAGCCATATAACTTGCAACCTCTTGGGCTCCGGTTTTGCAGCACCTTATAAATATGTGTAATTTTAAGTACTATCAGTACTTCCATTGACCTTAGCGGGCCTACTTATAGTGGTTCCAAGTTAAACACAGATACACTTTTTCAGGATAAGAGCCAAAGATGACTCATACAAGTGTATGGTTTTTATCTTTCTGCTGCTATTTGTTGTTACAACTTATGGTTCAATAAAGGTTAAATATGTTGAGCTCAACTTCAGGTTCAGTTGTAAAATAGCCAGTTTATATTCCTCACATTTTATCTTGTTTGGGCATAATGCTTTCCTGAAGAATTGTGGTGTTGGCACTGCTCTTGCTTTATCCTTTTTGGATCCTTTATCAGCTCCAGCAGCTTGTTTTGCATAAGTGTGATGGTTGAAGAATGTGGATTTCGCAAACCATTTTATTTTCCCCAGCACTTGGCAGTGAGAGATCATTGTCTGCTTAACAATAATGGCTTTTTCAAAAGCGAAATGTGACAAACAATTTCTAATAAATCAGACCTCGAAGAGTTTAATAATAATATTCAATGACCCATCACGAATGTTTTATACATTATGCAAGCTCAGTGCAAATATAGTGGAGAGCATATGCAATTACTGAAGATAATTATCTTATTCTTATGAGGGAAAATGTTGCCGAGCATTTCTTGTGTTAAATAATTGACTGAGGTTCCTAATGTTGTTTTAGGAGGAGTGTCACAGACAGTTGGAAATCTTAATGATTTAAATTTAATAATTTAAAATTACAATAACACAGGCAAAGTATGGGAAGTACTGGAATTATTCTCTAATAAATCCAAAATATTATTAGTTGGGAGGTTATTGTTTTGAAAGACTAGAAGTTATTCTGTGTGTTTGATTCAATGAGGGTTTGTCTTCACTGTAGAGCTGTCATCAGTTGTAATTGCATCAAATGCTGTGGAGTCAAGTCCCAGTGCATGCAAAAGCCATTAAATACAGTGGCATTTTTAACTGAAGGCAGCTGGTTTGTGGAGTAATGTATGCTGAAGATCTGCAACCACAGCACCTCAGTTGCTAGTGCAAGCCATGACAGACCCTCAAAGGGCAACACTGGCAATCCAAGTACCAGTGGCCCACACAGCACTAACAATTTCCAAGCTGCTTTTCAGAAATCTGCATGACGTTACTAAGTTGTCAACATCTTTCTGAAGGCTCTGAAACCCTCAGATAGTAGGGGGGATCTAAAAAAGGGAGGCTAAAACCACTCCTTCAAACAGATTAGTTTTTCATCAGCTGATCAATACTGGGTTTTTCAGACCTGTGCAGGCCATGGGGCTGGGATACTCTTCTCCAGAGGCAGCAGGACTCAGTAGCACTTTCCCTAAAGCGTGACTGGTGGAAAACAGGAATGAAAGAGGCCGTGGTATATTTTTAACTGTTTTTAAGTGTGGGAAAATAGCTTCTTTAGCTTCTTCAGCACAAAAGCATAATTGTGTTCTCAGCACTGGTCTCATCTTAAATGAACGAACAAGAGGTATGGTTGAAAAAAGAGTGGGGGCAATTAAAAAAACAAAAAGAGGGCAGATGAGGGGATTGCTGTTTACAAGGAAACAAGTGGAGGGCCTGTTTTCCAATTTCTGTTGCAGGATTCAGTGGCTGAGTTGGTTAGTCAAGCTTGAAGGACAGTTGGACACGGCTGTCTTCTTTGCCTTCTTTGTTAAACTGATTTTGGCAATAGCTGCAACAGAAATGGGTCAGACACACGATTCTCATCAGATGTGGAGTCTGGTTTGACCTCTTACAAATTATCTTTAACTGAAAAAAATGTCATCTGGCCAAGTTTTCTGTTCCTGAATATCCTTAATTTTGCACTGCTGAAAAGTCAATTACTACAATTCACCTGTATTTATTTATATTAAAGTATTTTTCATAAAAGATAAGATTTCTGTCTGCTATAGGCAGTGTTGCTGAGAAGTGTCTGTATTATTTATTAAGAAAATGTACTCCTTTGTATTGTGTTGATTATGAAATTAACTCCATTAGCATTTGTTATTGGTAGAAGGCAGGATGGTAAGTTTGAAGTCACATGGTCAATGGGATCAGGTGAGATATTCTTTAAGATAACATTTTGACTTGTGGCTTATGTATTTTATAAATTGTTTTTTAGGGCTCAGGGTGTAGCCTAGATGGAATCATGACTTAGAATCATAGAGTCATAGAATGGTTAGAGTTGGAATGGACCTTAAAAATCCTTGAGTTCCAACCCCTCTGCCATGGGCAGGGACACCTCCCACTAGAGCAGGTTTCTCAAAGGCCCATCCAGCCTGACCTTGAACAATCCCAGAGATTGCCTATTGGATTAGATATTTTCTTGAGTCAGGCTTCCAGGAAAATTCATTACAGATTTTGTCTTATTGGTGTCATCTCATTTTGTTGCAAGTTGGCTCTATTCTGGTTTTTATAAAAGAAAAATCCTATTGAGCAAAGAATATATAATTAAAGGCTGTAACCTGATGTCTTAAAAATATCTTTTGTGCACAATAATTGGAAGAGTGTGAAATCTGTCTCTAGACAAAACAATTTCTTAAATTGCAGTGAAATGTGGAGCAGAATTTGGATAGATAAAATGATAATAGATGAGGTATAACCAGTGAAATGTAGCAGCAAAAAGTAAAAGTTTCTCTCAATAGGAGCTTGTTGTAAAGCAAATAAGACAAAAAAAGGGGTGGAGTTATAAAATGCAACATCAGCAAAAGAGATTGCAAAAAAGGAAGTACATTTAGACATCAGTGTCTTGATATTCAGAAAGGGATTTCCTCTCTGTGGGTGTGGATAAGTGCCGAAAGAGTTTTCTCAACACAAGAAACTATAAGCATTTCATGTAGTATTTAGACATTTATCACTGGCTATGCCTCCAAAATAAAGTAAGTAGATGTATAAATGCTAAACATCAGGTGTGTGAGTGCTTTTTTTTTTTTTTTTTTTTTTCTCTATGCTAAATGAAAGACTGGCTTTAGAAAACCAAGGCTTAAAAGCACCAATATTGATGGGGAGGGAGGCAGAAATTATATTCTCTTTCTTGCTTTTCTTCCTCTATTAAAGAAAGCACTTTGTCTATGTTAATAAATGCAGAATCCACTGAAGATAGTTATGCATTTCAAGTAGTCTGAACAATTTGTTCTTTTATAAAAACCTTTTTCCCCTTAATGATTATTGTTCCTGAGATTATTTATGTGGATGGGAAGATGAACATCTGGAGGACTGAAGGTTGTGCTAATGCTGCCTTACCCTCGTTTCATTACTATGTTCTGAGCAAAGCTGTGATTTGGAAGCTCTCAGCTGACAGTTTATATTATGCTAATCAAAATCTGTTTACTGAAAATGAAATTTGAATACAACGTAAGCTTGCTGTCATTAATCAACTTAATTATTTTTCTTTTTTCCAGTTGGACTTTGAGTCTCCACTTCTGATATTGATGGTCCTGAAAGTGCATTTGAATCCAAGACTTTTTCTGTCACTGAATACATCAGGAGCCTTCTCTCTTATCTCAGAGCAATACAGACAGCTTAATGTCGTATGACCTCATTTCTCCAAATTAAATGAAAAAAGAATTTTCTCTAGCTTTCCATGAAGCTCAGCTATTGCCTGTTAATTTTGACTGTTAGTGCTGATCTTTCAATTGAATTTGCAGTGGAAAATGTAGCTTCAAACGGGACAGTCGCTTTTGGGTCTTTCAATACATCACTTCATACAGTGTCTCAAGCTTTAATAAGTTCTCCAGCACACCATGACATCATAGCCAAAGAGGGGACCAGTATTTTAATTGAATGTAAACTGAACATCAGCCAGTATGAATATATTCTTTGGTATAACTCCAGAGGACACCTGCTTCAACAAGAAGATGAAGGTGAGCTTTCCTGCTGTTTCCTGTCCTTCAGTATTCCCCTTTTATACAGTATCTGAAAACCTCTGGGACTTATTATCATTTTCTCTCCCTGTCCTTCCACTTTTACAGTAGGGAGATAAGGAGAGAGCAAGACAAAGCTCTTTGCCCTCTGGCATGTGCCATGAGAATTATACCTGAGTTCTGTCCTAGCCCATCTGTCCTGCTGTGATGCCCCACAGAATCATTTTGTTCAAGAGGTATTGCAGTATTCAGTACAGAGGAAATGAATCTGTATCCTACCAGAGACTAACTGGTGTTTTTTTTATTTGTTATTACTCTGGTTTATATTATGTTTTTCCAAACACGTGAATTAAAATTCTCCGCAACTTGTGACCTTTTCCAGCTGGCAATCAATGCTCTAATTTTGTTACAGGATTTTTTAAAGCATGAGGTAATGTATTACATTTATTTTCTCGTTTATGCATCAGCGAGACTGTTGAAACTAATGCAATTTGTAATGGCCAATGATGAAATAGATGCTGTTTAACCCTTCTGTACAGAGGGAGAATATATTTTCTTAGCCATTGGCTCTTACAGTTCTGTCCCTGTAGTTTTTAATTTTCAAAAAATAATGTCTTTTAGAGATGCATGTGGTTTTTCTCTACTCTATTAGTATTAATGAAGGTCATCGAGCTAATTGATAGGATCTTCTCAGAGGCTATCTTTCTGCCTTAAGTATTCAGTAACCTCTTTGTAGTTAGAATGCCATCTGGAGATTAGTTCAAAGTAGAGTAATTAGAAGAATGAATTATGAAAACAGTTTCCCCCCTAGGTTATAAACACATAGGCAATACTGTATAAAGCTAGCTTCTTTTATTGATTTCCTTCTACATTGGTTTTGTATATCAGCACTGCATGCTCAGCAGAAAACTCTCAAGAAAATCCTGGGTTCTTTTGCCAGCAGAGCCATTTACTGACTGATTTTTTTTTCCTGGGTCACTTGACTTTTGATTCCCAATGTATGGAAAATTAGACTTTATAGAGGACAGTCTCAACACAGTGTTACACAGTGGGTGAGAAGCCCTAGTTATTAGGTTCCCTGTTAGAAAGAGCTGGCAGCCCAAAAGCACACAAGAAGCTGCAGATGATTGAAAGCAGCAGAACCAGACAGAGTAGCAAGTGTGCAAAATAATGTACGATTAAAAACAGTAAAATTGGTGCCTGGTTTATGGCTTTCTGTATCGGAAGCATGAAAAGGAAATTTCCATCCTTGGTGTAGTTTGTATTATTGTGCTAAAAATGGACTGCTTATTTCCAAGCTCTGTTTCCTGTTGATGGAGTAAACAGCATGTGTCTAGTTTACCAAGTGATTTTTATTTCATTAGCTCAGTTTATTTCTTTTGAATCTCCAGGTGGACGGTGGAGGATTGCTGATAACTCCCTTAACATCACAAAGGTCAGCTTTGCTGACCGGGGCCGATACACGTGTGCAGCCGTTAATCGCAATGACACCTCGTATTACACAGTCACCCTGAGGGTTACCTTCACCTCAGGAGACATGAGTATCTACTACATGATTGTGTGCCTCGTTGCCTTTGCCATCACCCTCATTTTAAACATAACCCGTCTGTGCATGATGAGCAGTCACCTCCGCAAAACAGAGAAGGCTATCAATGAGTTCTTCAGGACGGAAGGGGCTGAGAAGCTTCAGAAGGCTTTTGAGATAGCCAAGCGTATCCCTATCATTACATCTGCCAAAACGTTAGAGTTGGCCAAAGTCACTCAGTTTAAGACCATGGAGTTTGCTCGGTACATTGAAGAGCTTGCCAGAAGCATTCCCCTTCCACCACTGATCCTTAACTGCAGGGCCTTCATGGAGGAGATCTTTGAGGCTGTACGAGTTGATGATCCCGATGAAGTTGGTGAGGAGGAAAAACAGACCCAGGCTTGCAGTACCCAAGCTGCAATATACCCCATCAACCCAGAGATGAAGCGCAGCGATTCACCAGCCGGGGATTCAGACGATGGGTCTATGAATGAGCAAGGTCAAGAGATAGCCGTCCAGGTGTCCATTCACCCCCAGTCAGAAGTGCAGAGCATTGACACTGTTTCTCACGACAGCTGCCAGTTTGCCCCTTCTGAGGAAGGCACCTGCTGAGTCCAGCGATACGCCGTTGTGGGAGCAGAATTGACCCAAGGATACTGCGAGAAAGGGGTCTGCAAACAAGCTGCCTCAGTCCCATATGCACAAGAGTTATCCAAATTGCTAAGTGCCAGAACTGCTACTGAAATCCTTATTTCCTGTCAGTGTTGATCTAACGATTTCCACTCTGTTAGAGAAGGCCGTTTGGAATATTGTGCAGTGGCTGTTCTTTTTAAAGCAAGCTTGCTAGAATTAAAATATTTACAAAACAGGAATTCTTTGTCCTTGGCTCGTTGGTAGCTTCTGATACTTCGAATCTGTATTAGAAGTGTCCAAGCTGAGCAGTACAAGTTGCAATAAGATCTTTTCCACAAAGTGGAGCCGGAATTCCTTTGAGTCAGTGTTGTCCTGATGAATTCAGTTGTGTGCTCTTTTTGAATTGCCTCTCGGTGCGTGTAGCCCATCAGAACCATGGTGAGCTTGAACAAATCTGTTTTGTGTTGTGTGCTTCTATGTTGCTATCAGAATGTACTGTACTTAGGAAAAAGAATAGTACCAGGATCTGCTGCTGGATTAAACAAATTGTTGCAGTTTCAAAACAGCTTAGAGAACAACCAGGGGGTCTCAGTTTTCCATGCATCCGCAGAAAACTTGTGTGTACTCTAGTGTGCAGAGAGTGAATTGTTGTTACAAAGCTTGTCACGTAAACTTGGTGCTGATTGCCAAAGCGCCTTACCCTGGTCCTGTCTTAGAGAACGGAGCAGTAACAGCACTGCTGGCACTGTCTTTCTTTCAACTTTCCTGATTTCACTTACTATAGAAAATCCAAAGTTTGATATTGTATTTGACATTATTGTGAGAAAAGAATGACAGTAATATGTAGTGGCATAATTTATAAATGAATTTGTCTACAGATCAGATGTCTCAAAGGAGATGAAAAGCAGTGATGCTCACTTTGCTCTGGCTAGTACTTTCAGAAAGCATCTGAGGAGAGTGTGCTTAGCGGAGGGGCTGGCTGAGCTGTTTGCTCAGTGGAGTAACTCCCTGACCGTGCCCTGGCTCATCCTCTGAAGAGGGTGGCAGAAGTGCAAGGTGCAGGCGCTGATATACGTGCACACATATTTCACCAAGGATATCCCACCTGGCTTCCTCAGCTGTGGATATCCAGCCTCGAGGAATCAGAGTGCAGACAAGAATCTAGTTTCTTTTTTCACTGTTTGGTGCTGATTTTTTTCTCCTTAACATTTGTAAGTTGTATCACTTAAATGGCATTTTATATCCTGTTGAGATTTAGTAGATGTAAGGCTTGTAAGCACTCCACAAATTAATTTCTTACAACTACTGGAAGCATATTGCCATATAATTTTAACAACTTGGCAACAGGAGCACCATTTAATTTCCCACAACTCTTTTTCCTTTCCTTATTATTACAGAAATGTCAGTTGAAAAAGTGATTTTGGACGGCTTTTCAGGATTCTTAAGAGGATTTGAAATTACATTTACATGAGTAGAGGTGGAAAACAAGCAGGCATGGTGGTAATAACAGGGTGGGGCTGTCTGTTGGAATGTGTGCTCGTAACAAAGGGTCTGAGCAAATTACATTCATCGTGTCATATCAGAGAACGGAAAACTGAAGCATTTACTAACACTTAAAACTACCTTCTGGGGAAGGTTTTGCAGTCAGCCGTCAGCAAATGCACCCTAGTTGGCTTTGGCCTGTCTGGTAGGAGTGGTGTTTGTCAGGAAGGAAGGAAATTGCTAGCCTTGCTTATAGTAGCATTCCCACCATTTCCAAGGCTGTGGCAAACTATCTGCTTCAGGGGAATAAAGCCTTCTGCAGACACTTCCAGCAGCTACTGCCCTCAGCAGTAACTTCTATTTTGTTTCCAGAGTTTGGTGGCGCTTTATGTCCAAGTGGAAAATTTGTGTAGTTTTGTGTAACCTTTCTGGTCTCTTTAAATTCTTTGAGGTCATCAGTGTTAAAAGATACTCTTGTGGATAAATGCCTAGTTCTGTTGGAAGCCCTGCTAAGATGCTGCTGCCTTCACTTCCATACTACGAGCTCTGCAGGTTTGTAGCACACCCATGTATGGAGATTTGGGGGTTTGCACCATTTTGGATGTCCTACTTGAAAAAGGTGAGGGCTACAAGAGAGAATGGTATGTTTTACTCTCCTTCGTGCCACAAACTGTCGGAATTGTACCCTCACCTACCCTTTTTTCCCTATAAGCAGCTCTCCTTCCTTCTGTGAAACTGTTGCATTACGTGCAGCAGTAGCATCTTGGACGTTTTGCCCCTGACTACATATGCAGTGCAGAGATGCAGCTACAAAATCAAAGCTCCATTTAATTGCTTGCTAAGAAGCAGTTATGCAACTGTGATTGACAGATGTCTCATCAGAGGTGGCAGCTTACAGGCGGCAGGTTGACACTAGAGGTGTGTCAGATAGGTGTCAGGAGAGCAGTTTCTAGATTAATTCAATCTGTTCTTTGATTTTTATACTTTATTTACATTGCTCCGAGTTCTTACTAAGCACAGTTATTCTCTGTCTTCACGTCTCCTATTGCTGGTGAAGAGGAAATAATGATCACGCATAAAGATCCACAAAAATGCAATTTCAGTGTCAAATGCTGGATAGTAAAGCTAAGAGTTTTGCTGAATTATTACAGTATTTTGTTCAGTAAATTAATTTCATTCCTGGGAAGGAAGCTGTTTTGTAAGGATTTCAGTAAATCAGCAGTACTTACTAAATGTAGGAACTGATCCTACTCCCACTGAATTCAATTAGAGCAGATTTGAAGCTCAAGTGTATTTTACAAATGATATTACAGGATTTTTACACATCTGAAAGCAAGGATGATGGTGATATTATACTGTAAATGTGATTTCCAGAGAATTAAACCTGACACTGATTCGCAAACAACTTGTGAACTATTCTTGTTATCCTGAGTAAATGTATGCACTTAAATTTGTTTGATGCAGCTAATTGAACATTAACATTGAAAGATGATGTAAACATCAGTGTTTCTCTCTTAACTTTTTGTAGGACAAGGAGAGTCTACAGTGGTTTCCTTGCTTTAAACTAAATTCTTTGACAATCACAAGGTTATCTTTCTCTTCTTTGTGACTTATTTGAAATAATGTTAAATCTACTTGTTATCGAGAGTACCTGAGACTAACTTTGTAGTGGTTATTTGTATTACCTGGATTGTAATGTAACTGTTTAATGTAACCATATAGGATTTCATACTTTCATAAAATAAATTGGTAGATTTGCAAAATAAATTGAAAACAGAAGCCTTGTTTTATTAGGCTTTTCTTTTTTATCAGTAAGGGATGATGGGTGCCTGTCTGTCCAAGGTTAAACAGCAACTAGGCAGAAGGTTGTTCTCCAGCCTGGCAAAGGTTGGTGGAATATTCAGGTATCTGATAGACCATTTCTGCTATGACATATTTTTTGGGTCTGTCCTTTTTTTCTATGTCTCAAAGTCCCCAGCAGCAGTTGCAATAATTGTTACCAGCTACATAAACAAATGGTAACAGACCTGAAATGGTTTCAGGAAGATGCCTTCTCCTTGATCTCACTTCTGCAAGCTAAAAGGGTGGCTGCGAAGTGTGGTAACCATCAGCCACAAACCTGTATTTTCTGTTCTTACCTTTTTCACAGGATTGTAATAGTCTATATTGTAATCATCTCTATTTTTAAAAAAAATCTTCCTCAAAACCCAGGATATTTTGGACACACCTTACCTGCTAAAAGGTAACACAGCACGAATGTGGAGTAGCTAAAGCCTTTGAGTGACCAAGTCTGTATGGCTGTTTTTCAAGCAAGTTGCTGAGACGGCATAAAGAAATTTCCGCTTCTGCACCAAGGGAAGGATGTGGCTGCTTTCCCTCTGCGTCCCTAGAGCTGGAGGAGATGTAGATCTGCCTTTACCCTTGCCCTTTGCAAGCCAGCTGTTTATTAAATTACATGGGGAGGGAAAAACATCCCCTGAAGTACTGTGCTAAGCATATGGAGAGTGAGAAGGAGGGGACCATCCCATCTCATTCCGGTGACCGGGCTTGGGTTGCTGCTCCCTTTTCAATCAATTCAGAGTATTAAATTCTGCCAGGGGATGATCCCAAGCCCCTAAGTGAGATGTTTCCCTATCACCACTGGTTAGACTGTATTTCACATGTCAGCATCTGATACTGTGTGATAACAGGCACGTTGTGCAGCTCTGGGTACCAGCCTGGAGCACAGACTAAAAGTGCCCCTATTTAAGTTTAAACTGCGACCTCCCCACGCCCCAAACATCAAAAATCCAGCTTGCTGAGAAACCCTCTACAATACAGTGAGAAATGTTATGCAAGCGTGAATGAAAGCAGACTTCACCCACGTTGTTTTTAAAGAATGGTCTCTGGTTGCCAGCCTCTACACAAGGCAAATAATAGAATTAAAGCTGAATCTTGAGGATTTTCCCATGAGAATCAGCTGCTTAAAGGAAGAATTATTGGACCCATACTGCTTGGGCTAGGTCAATGTTTAGGCAGCATCTGCTTTCTATCTCTGTTACGAGATACACATGAATGATAATTCAGCTTCATAAAACTCTTGTAACCCGACTCTTCATGATCCTGTCCACCGTGAACAAACTCACGGATGTGAATTGAAAGCAGTTTTCTAGTTGTATAACAACAGGTCATTGAAAAGGGAGCTTCATTAAGGACGATTGTACTTTAATTCTAGGTGTGCTCCTTAAAAAAAAAATTATTTTTCTTAAAGTTGCAGCCCTCTCGTCTTGTGAGTCAAATCTCCTGCTGGAGACACACAGTGGAGACACCACCGTGTCATTCCACTCAGGCAAGTTACAGCTTTATTGACTTCCATTCAGCCGGGTCATTTCACAGCAGCTGGATCTCTCTCCTCTTCATTTTTTTCATTGTACAGCAGCTCGTTCAGACGTCTCCACATGCTGCCAGGTTGTCTGCATGTGGAAGGGAAAATTACACCATTGTTCAAAAAGAAAAAATAAAAAAAAATTGCTTTGCTAGATGTTCAAATATCAAAAAAGCCCCAAAAGCTGGAAAGTTACGCTTCATCCCTAGTAAGGCAGTGCCTATTCTTTGGTCACGCCTGGCTGCCAATGATCATAATATTACTGAGCAATTAGGCCTTTCATTTTCATTTGGCTAATTAATTGTTTGCACGGCACCCTGAATATGGAATCGGTTTCCTTTGGACAGAATAAAAGGCTTGGAATGGCTTCATCCCAAGATGCTCAGAACGCATTTTATTTATTTTATGAGCAAAAAATTCTCTCGCGCCCCCAACGCACCCCATATACTTGAGTGCTAATGCCCGCGCTGGGCCGTTCCCGTCAGCAGAGACGCACACAGATGACACATATGTCCATCCATCTGCCGCCGTGTTCCATATGGCATCCAGGGCTTCTGCTGCATGTCGATGAGTCGGCACAGAGCCGCCATGGCGTGTGTGTGGTGCCAGGTTGGCGTGTCGGTGGCTGGCAGAGGGTGACGAATGTGTCCCCTTGGGGACGGGCTGCCCACGACACAGATGTGAACTCTGTATTGTGATTGCACTTAGGGGTCAGAGCCCCGGGGGGTGGATAAATGCACTGAAGGCCGGCTGAAGAGATTTATTCTCTAAGTAAATCAAAGGCAAATGAAAGCTGGGCGAGGATTTCATGAAGAAGGATGCCCAGTGGATGCAACATTGCAGAGCTAGGTTTTGTTTGTCCTGTTCAGTGCCTCTTTGTGCTCCCATATTATTAAATATACATTTCATATTGAACCGTTCCAAGTGTAAAACAAGCTTGCAGAAAGCCATTTCAGTGGAAAATGAGGGGACTTACTCAGCTTTAAATTTGAGAGAGGCTGCCATCATATGAACATCCAGGGAAGTAGCTGGAGATCGCTTGCTTTGCCTTCCCTTCTCCTTGTCTTTGGTATAAGGCCTGTTATGGGCTGGAAGTGAAAATTCTGTCCCATGCTGCTTTCTCTTCCTCTGAAGATCTGGGCACTGAGAGCAGTCCTGGGTTAGAAGGGAGCACGAGAAGCCACCCAAGACATGCTCTCTGCCACAGATGTCTGTCCCGTCTTAGAAACAGCCACTGGCAGAACTGTCTCATCTCCCAGGCAATCTGTTCCCTGCTAAACTATTCCGATTACTGGAAAGATTTCCCTAATACCTGCCCCCAAGCATCTCTAAACTTATCACCCACCGGATCCTGTCTGTGCCTACTGCTGCTACATCTCAGCTCATGCCAGGGCCACCCCAAACAGGCAGGAAAAGAACTGGGTGGAGACATAAAGCAGGGTTTTATGTGCCTGCCCTGTCAGCAGTCATTCTGTGTTCAGGCAAAACTTGCAGAATTTAGCAGAAACTTAAACTCCTTTTGCTTATTTTATGTCTGGATGTCTGCATGTTGCTTCTGGGGCTTTGGACCATCCTGCTGGGTAATGCCAATGTTCCTGACATTAGTGCTGGCAGCCAACAGAACTTGCCCTGGTTCATGTCAAAGGACAAATCTGGTATTTTAGGTGCAGCATTCTTGCCATAGCTTCATACTTGTATGTGGTAGGGCATGGAAAGTAGCCACTGCAAAGAGAGGAGTATCTCCCACCATCATCTCAAGAGCTTTTCGGCATTTCACTTACTGTCCCTCCTCAGTGCCTTCTCTTCACATTCCTTCCTGGTAAATATTCTGAGGATCTTGCCAGGCCAGAGGGAGAATCCCAAGATTGCTTTTTTTTTTTTTTTTTTTTTCTTTGCTTTTGTGAGTTTTCCTCAAGCTCAACTCTCCTAAATAATAACTAGGGAGGAGGAAAAGAACAGACATGAAGGAGTTTGGACAACTGTCCTAAATTAGAGGATGGGTTTGCTTTGGAAATCCTATATGGATCACACTCTGTTACAGAAAGTTGGCTTTAATAGCAAATCTCTAGCAGCAGATTGTCACTTCATTTCCATACATTGCTTGAGATGCTTTATTAATTTGATGACCTCTTAGACTCTCTCTCGGAAAAAGCCATTTATCAGTGTTTTGAAGAAGAGAACTCCTCTGAGCTGAAGGGACTGTTTTGTTGCTCAGATTTATTGCTTGGCTGACTTAATTCACCATTCAGACATGATGATTTTTAGCTGCTGGGCAGTGGCCCTTTCAATGTTGAAACTAATTAACTGCTGGAACTTTTTTTAGTAAGGCTCTTTTCTTACTGTTGAGGTTTGTTGTTGTTGTTGTTGTTGTTTAATCACAGAAATAAAGCAAACACAATCCTTGAAGCACAGGTTGCATGGATACGGTATCAGCCCAGGCACAGCACCTGTTGAATGACTGTGTTACAAAGAAAGTAAGGCTGCCAGCTGTCCCTGCTGTCGACATGACACTGTGCAAAGGTAAGATGACAAAAGAGACAACATCTGAAGACAGAAGAAAGGAGGGATGCCAGAACCACGACAAAGCGAGAGCTCGGGGAGTAGCGAGAGAGGTCTCCGGTGCACAGCTCACAATCCACAACCATCCAAGATCTAAACTGCGGATTTGCTGGCAGGTCAGGGTCAATGGCTACGCAGCTGGGGAGTCCTTGCACCTTCCTCTCCTTCCTTCATCCCTGCTGCTGCTGTTGCAGCCTGTGCTTCTGAAAGAACCATGTATTTCTTAGCTCTGGTAGATCATAAGGACTGCAGTGCCTGCTGTCAGGACCTTGTCAAAACCTTGCATGGGAGGAAAAGGAAGAGAAAGAGGGGTCACTGGCTTTGAGGACACATCCAGCTGCAGGAAGTTAAGCTACTGGTTGTTATCTCATCAGGGAATTCTGCTCTTTAAAGTATTCTCTGGGAAAAGTTTATAACCCCCGTGATATTTCATGGAGATGTCTAAAGAAGGCATAAACAGGTCTAGAAGCTCAAGCTTCTAGATAAATTCATGTCTGCTGTACTCCTCCCTACAGTGTTTTTGTAAAGCACTGCTGCCCTGCTCCTTGCTCCGAGTTCTTAGGTGCAAATGAAATATAAATAACAGCTGTTAGCTGAAAGCAGGGAATCCCTCGCTGGCTCCAGAGAGCTCCCCATCTGTCTTTGTTCCTGACAGTTTGATTACCTTTATCATCATCTTTAAATGCAGAGCTGCAAATACCATTAGTGGTCATAAAAAACTGCAATTCTTCCTGACATGCCTCAACCACAGTGTCCTGCTTGACACAAGGAGCACAAGACAGCCATCTTTCTCCTATGAGTTTGGACTGGGAGTCTCAGCCCTGGCTGTCAAATCATCTCCATCCGATTGTCTTCTTCCCTCCATTTCTTTTCAGATGTCTCCAGGATTTCCAGCCTTCTTCAGAAACTTCGTGGTCTAGTTGCTCACCCCTGGAACACAGGAGTATAGAGGAGTATCCCTGGGGTTGTGATCAAGGAAAATTTAGATCACTCAGCTTGCTCTGAATGAAGGGAAGGGTGCAGAGGACCAACTGCACCTAGAAGAAACCTCTGCTTCCTATGGATGCTGGTGGAGCTCACCTGGCCTTGGCCAGCTAGGGAGGAGCTCAAAAAGGATCATGAGGTTTTCTGTCTGCCAGTTTTCAAGGTGAAATAAGAGGACAATTGGTGTAAATTTGTCATGGAGCAGGGGTTGAATAAAAGAAAACAGAATTTGGTGGTCAGGAGAGTCCAAAATAGCATCTTGGGATATGTTGTACTGATAGCTGCCACATCTCTTAACACTCAACCAAAGCATGTTCTAGCATCCCTTGGCCTGGAAAGGTAACCTTAGAGGTAGGACAGGACACAGTCAGGGCATGAATGAGACAGTGTTGAGGGCTGAGCTTGACGCCAAGGACATACCAGGCATGGGGCCAATGGGGCAGACCAATTGCTTCAGTCCCTAACATTTCTCTGTGCACCAGTGAAGCCACCCCTGGAAAGAAGCACACGTCTGGTCCACCTGACATCCTTTGCCAGCCATCCCTTCTGATCTTTAGTTCCCATCAAACTGTTCTTGAAGCCAGGCAGCAAAGTGCTGGAGGTATCTTTGCTGCTGCTCTCATCTTGGCAGCCCAAGGCTTTTGGTTTGTTTAGCTGAAAAGGAGCCTGCGTCAAGGTTTTTATGTGCCAAGCTGAATGCAAACAGCAAGAACACACAGGTGAGCTCAGAGCCAGGATTTGGGCTGACAGCAGCACCGGCAAGAGGGGCAGTGCCATGCTGGGGACCACAGCAACACAGGCAGTGAGGGGGGATGCTAGAGGGGGATAGGATGGGAAGTCATGGGATCCCTCTCATGCAGCTCCAGCTGGTTTCTGGGGGGGAGAGGGGGGACAGGGAGGGGACACATCACAGCTAGGCAGCAGTCCCCAAGACAGGGATGGGAAAGACCTCCTCACCTGGAGCCCCACACAAGCCCTGAGGCATCTCCAGTACCACTAGAGGCAGCTCTTGTTTTGAGCATGGAGAAAGCAGGCGGGAGCTCACAGGCACCAAGCCACAGCCCAGGGACTGTGCCATGGGCAGGAGGGATGAACCTGCTCCTGCCTGACCTGAGCAGAGGCCCTTCCTCTACTGATGACCCCCAGCCCCTCACCACAGCACAGCCCAGGTCCGACAGCCCATTCAGCAGCAGCTTTTCTCTGTGGTGGCAAAGCCTGGTTGGGCAAGGGGACACCCAGCACTCTGCCAGCCAGCCTGAATCCAGGCATGAAAGGATTGTAGGGGATGCAGGAGGCTCAGGGTGCTGAAACCTGGCACCAGCAATGTCCAATAGAGGTAGCTGGAGTGAGACCCCCCCTGTGCTCTCCATACCGAAAGTAATTCCCCCCCACCAGGACCCTGTGGCAGGAAGAAAAGAGAGAAAAGCCAACAAGGGACAGATTTGGTTTGTCCTTCTTTCTTTGTAGATTAACAGATCCAGCTCTGACTGAGGGATTTAGTGATTACAGTGACTTAATTGCATGGGGAAAACATTTCCTAGCAATTATTTATGTGTCTGGCTTGGCTCGCTGGATGTTTCCCTTCACATTGTGAATGGCAGGGACAGCTCTCACGTGTCACAGCCTGGATATGCCTGGGTGGCACACATGGCTGCACTCAGGCCCTGGCCAGGCCTTCAGGACAAGCCCTGCCGGATGGATGCTGCCTGCCGTAGTGCTCCTGCCAGCTCTGTGCCTTGGGGAGCCCTGGAGAGGCCAGATCCACTTGCCCACCCTCCACTTGGCACAGGCAGCGTGGGCAGTGCAGGCAGCCAGGCAAGTCCTCGGTGGCTGAGGAGGTCCTCGGCAGCCACCCACCCCTGTCTTCTGCACCAGAGGCTCAGCCTGGGTGACTTCCAGCATTGCTCTTTTCATTTCGGTTCAGTGCAGCAGGAGAGGAGGCTTACGGTCGCCTTAAAGGAATAAACGGCGCATAAAAATATTTGATCAATTAAGCCGAACAATTTGGCAAGCGCAGGCTCCCGCTGTACCCATCCTCCTCACAATTGCCTCATTATCCAGCCCTAAATCAAGCTGTCACAGCTTTTTTTGGTTTGGGCGGGGAGGGGGGAGAGGGAGGGAGGAGAGGAGGGAGGAAAAGAGGCAGTTGCTTTCCCAAGTTCACCTCCAAAACAGCAAACCCTCTCCCTGGGAAGGGAGCGGGGCAGTGAGTCACCAAGAGCATCCTTCCCCCCCGCTCCCACCTTCCTCTGCCACCCCCTCACTGTTTGCTCACGGTCAGCCTGTGCTGCTGCTCCTCATTAATTTGATGGTGGAGCAGGGAACAGAGATGTGATTGCAGCAGCCAGAACAAGGGCTGTGTTAATCGGCATGGGCTGGTGTGGAGGCTGGGGGGGCTCTACACCGTCTCTGCCCAGCACTGGGGGTGCCTTTTTGGTGCCATCCCCAAAGCTGCTGGTTCAGTCACTCCCTGCTGCTGGGAAGCATCCCAGGAAGGGGACACATGTCATCAGCAGGGCAGGAAGATGGTCTGGGGAGGCTGTCTTCACTCTCTTCAGATGCCAAAATGAAGTGAGCTGAGATCTTGTTTGCTTCTGTCCATCCCATGAGTGGCAAATGTCTGAAGATCCTTCTCTTGCCTTAGTCATGACAAGAGGTCCCTGGATCCCGACACCAATGGGCCCCCTGCATTGAGGTGTCAGATCATCCTGTTTTCACTAGGAAAACATGAGGGGGTTGCACCAAGAGGCTCTTGTTACGAACAGATCCCAGAGGATCTGTGTGTGTGAGACCTGGATATGGAGTCTTTCACTGTTCATTAGTGAAGAGAAAAGAAAAATCTGTCTCCCTGGGACCCTCTGTTTCACAGGCCCCTGAGAAATTGCCTGAGGACCTGTTTCTTGCATCCTCAGGACAATGGAGCATCCCTTTCCCAATGAGCAGGGAATTCCCTCCCAGGTAGGGTCCTTTTTTCCTTCTTCCCTCCCTTGGCTGTACCCTGGATGCTTTGCCAGACCTGTCTGACTCCCCAAAGACCAAGTCTGCTAAATGAATTTGGAGCCAGACCCATTGATTCACTCTGCTAAGGGAGCGAAACAGCTGCAAACTCATCTGTTCATGGGAGCAGAGCCAGGCAGCCAGACCATCCCCATTATGCTGGTGTTTCTTCTGCAGCAGAGACAGCCCAAACTAGACCCTTCCACCCAAGAAAACCTTCAACCCAAGAAGAAAAAGAGGGGATCATGTGTATAAACACAGACACTTGCATAGAAAATTGTTGCAGCTGGAGTTAACCAAAACGTATGGAGGTTTTTCGTGCTGGCACTACCCCAGCAGCCAGGGCAGGGCAGGGCAGGACAGCGATGCTGGCTCTGGCAGGCGGGCTGAGACCTTGCTGCTCCCCAGGACCTGCTGCGCCGCTGGGGCCACCAGCAGATTGCCTCACTGCTGGGCCACTGATGCTGGAGTGACAGCTTGCACGGGTGGCGTGTTCAATCCGCACTGTTTAGTTTCTGCGCCTTTTTAACGCTGTCAAAACGTGAGACGTTCCTGCTGCTTTCTCAGCCTTGCTAATTGGCTGCAAAGAGCAGATTTCTGTTCAAATTGCAACTACTTTTGAACTTCGGACTTGCCTTTAAAATCCAGTTCCTATGAGGCTTTTCTCCCCCTCCATGTCTTTCCAAGCACAGCTCTGCTCCAGCTTGCAGAGCTATGAAGCAGCAAAAGCAGCAACTCTCTTCCACAGTCCTCCATGGAGGACTGAGAGCAGGTTGCAGACCCCACAGGGATCCCACAAGGCAGTTTCTGCTCCTGTGCTGCTTGCCCTGGCTCCCCCTGCCTGTGGGACCTCTGGTAAGAGAGGACTAAAGAACCCATGCCAACTTATTTGGAACCTGCAAGCAAGACCTGCTCTGGGGAGCATCAGGGGAGATACCTCCAGCTGTGGTATCTCCAGCCTTTCCCATTCCAGCTTCATTGTATTCCCTTCTCCCTGCTCCAGTGACTGTTGATTGCCACCAACTAGCCTATTTGATCACAGGGGTACAGGATAACGTCCTGTGTTGGGTGCTGAGTGATTCTTCACTTACTGCATGAGTCACAGCAGTAAGCGTGCTCTTTGCCTGTCCTCCACCCACACCCCAGCTCAGTCACCTCTGCAATCTGGGGTTTTTCAGTCTGTTTTCCGGCTCTACTGAAGGCAGTAGCAGCTTGATCTGCACAGCAAGGCTGAAGACTTCCTGATGGCGCTTGCCTGGCAGGCTCTGGTTTTCCTTAGATGGAGCCAAACGGGAGCTCTGGAAAAGCCAGACTGAATCCAGCAGCAGCCAGAGAAGGGCTGGCAAGCTGGGACCTCTCTAGGCTCAAACTGACATCTCCTCCAGGGAGACTGGGAAAACGATATTACAAAGCTGGCCCAAGCCCAGGTTATTGGCAGAAGTGATGCAAGGAGAAATGGGGGAGCTGGGCAAAGCCCCCTGACCCTTCTCTGGTCACCCCTGAGCTAATGAAAACCCGGGTGATATCTGTATGTGCAATACCAGGAGGATGAGTCCACAAGGATGGTGCCAGGACTAACCCACACGTCACACCTGAAGTTCTTGCCAAGAGCCTGTTGCTCAGGAAAACAGCCTGAGACTTGCAAGGAGCTACTTGCCAGAGCAGAAAAGAGTTAACTCCAGCACAGAAGATGTGTTTCAGGTCCTGCTGAGCTGTAAAGAGGCTGGCCGAGAATCCTCAATGGGTGCAGGTGGGCTAAGCGTCATTAGCCATCATTAACTAGGAAAAATTATTTTATTTTAACTCAGGTAATCTGAATTTTGGGCTCAAAAATTATCCGTATGGGCACAAAAGCCACCCAAACACATTGTTACATCACCTGTTCCAAATGCACTGACCATCGTGAGCCACAAAACCAGCCTGCTGCTGGGCAGGAGGAACAGAGGCAGCTGCAGCCAGATCCAGTGCTGGATGCTTCTGGGCACAGTGGGGGAGAGGCTGGATTTGTATGAAAAATCAAGGCAAAAGCACACCCGATGGGAGCAGTTGGACCAATAATTCAGGGTTTCTACGTTACTTGAGAATTTCAGATCCCAGATGGAAATATCCAAGAGAGGCATCCTGTAAATGTGTTTTTTCCCTTTTTCCCTGGTGCGTTATGATGGGAATTTACAGCCAGGGTTTCCAAACGCCATGCAGGCCCCGGCAAGTTCACATCCAGCTGAAGCAAGCTCCACTCCAGCTCCCTTCTCGGCTTTGAAAAGATCACTGAACCCAACAGCTGCATGTTGTTGGGTATAATTTGCACCTCTCCCTGGACTCATTTGGCTACTCTGCTGCCTTTCCCACCAGTGCTGATTCAGCGTTGTTCTCATGCCAGGCTCCCACCCCCTGAACACACCTGCAGCCAGTGGCTTTCTGATAGGAAAGGTGGAAAAGAGCACGGGCAGGGAGCTGAGAAAGAAACAAAAGGTGATTTTTTGGTGTGAATCTTCAGTAAAAAAAGACAAGACTTGGACTTTGCTAAAACTTACCATGCTGTACCCAGCAAGAGAAGATGCTTGGGCCCAAAAGATCTTCTCTGGTGTTGCCTTCCTCCATAGCCAGGAGAAAATATGGCAAGCACCATGGCAGACACCTGGTAGCACTTGGTGCTGCCTTTCTGCCTTCTAATCCACATTCTCCATCTGCACTCAGTCTCAGCTCCGCAGTGGTAAATTGTCACCATCCTTTCCCTAGTGCTGCCCCCGCTGCCCTTGCACCCCTCTGGGCTGCCTCAGTTTACCTGCAGGGCTCAGCGTGAGCATCATACCATCAACTGGGAGTAGCAGTGTCTTCATTGTTCAGTCTAGGATGCGCTGGAGTCCAGAATGCAGCCCCTTGATTGCCCTGGAGCTATGCTAATGGCTTTCTGTTTTAATTACATGGAAACCTAAACGTGCTGCAGGGTCTGGCTAATTCTGCACAGCAGAGAGGCCTCTGCATCACCCAGCAGCTTATTTTTTTTGCATAATAAAGGTAAACCGACACTGGGGACATGTCTTTTACGGTCCAACGTCAGCCGCCTGCAGGTCCGGAGAGCTGCGATCAGGAGGGGAGAGGGAGGGAAGGCAGGCAAAATAAACAGATAAATCCCTGGAACATATGGCTTGTGCTTGGTATCTTTACGCATGAGGCACCCCACTTAATAAAAGTTTAGGATGGAAAAGCCAAATAAAATTGATAATCTGCCCAGGGAGGGTGATTCAGATGAAGTAAGCACATTACAAGGGGGTGACTGATTTACAGTTTTCTTCTATTTGCAGTTTTATGACTATTACAGTTATTCTTGTGAATATAATTCATTACCATGCTATTATTCCCAGAAGTGAAAATCAAAGGTTTATCAGCCGACACTGGCAAGCATGAAATACTGCCCCAATGCGCAGCTGTACACGGGAATCAAAGCTCAAAACCAACCGAGGAGACAGGAGCTGAGCACCCACCTCTCCCCATCCCCAAGGTCCCCTCCCAGGATGCGGGCAGGGGCAGGCAGCTCAGGGCAGCAGCATCCCCCAGTTGGGCAGGGAGGAGGCAATGAACAACACGGGCATCCACACCACGGGGATCTCATTCTCCAGAAGATAATGGACATGGGATTGAAAAAGTGAGAGTGGTTGGGTGGTTTGTAAGGCAGCTGTGTGTGCTGATGGGCAGCCCTGGGGTGGGCACAGGCAGCGGGGAGCTATAGGAGCCGGGTACCAAAGTGGGGGTCAGGCACACTGCCTCTACCAGGGACAAAGCATGCTCCTGGGCAGAGGTTTGGACACAGCATCTCGTGTCACTGTGAAGTGCTGGTGGGGCAGGGTGATGAGCTCAAAACAAGAGAATGTGACCTGGAGCCAGAAAGAAGGGAAGGTTTTGTTTTGACTAACAGCTACAGCTGGTAGAAATGTCCTAAACCAGGGTTTTATCCAACAAAAAAAAAAAAGCAGTGAAAAGAGGACTGAAATGCTTTTGAGGCTGCTGCTCAGCAGATACCTGATCTCATAGCCCACATTTAACACAAAAGCCATCCCTCCTGTGGCCAGATTTCTCTAGCAGCAGCAGAAGCCTAACCCCAGCAGCCACTGGTGCAGCCCAATGGCTCAGCCGTCCCCAGCTGTATCCTGTTTTGTCAATCCCTCGATCCAGCCTCAGCTGTGAAAAACAAGACAAATCTCTTCCAACCTCCTTCAGCTCCTCTTTCCAACAAGTTTTTGTCTGAAGAGCTACCCTTTGCTTTCCCCTGTTCAGCTCCAGGATGGATCTTCATCCTGTTCTTTGCAGCACTCCTGCTCCAATAATCCCACTCCAATGCTGAGAGATATCATGTAGCTCTGGATTTAAAAAAAAAAAACAAAACTCAAGAAACTAATGGCAAAGACAGTCCTGGTCAGTACAGGAACTCTGCAACAAAGCCTGTGCTGCTCAACGGTGGATGAGGAGAGGAGAGGTGATAGAGCCCAAGATCAGCATGTCTGGGCCAGACTAAGCCCCCCTTCAGCCCAGTATCCCAGGTCCTGGACAAAAGCAGGTGTGATGGAGAAAGCAGGATGGATCAGGCAGATTTGTGGGACACTTCCATGGCATCTACCCATCTGGGTCCCAGAGCTTGTCTTGGTACTTAATTGCTCTTGATGGACTTTTTTCTTCCTAGAATTTGTCTAATGACTTTCTGAAACCTGGCAAAATTTTGGCATTTGCAGTTATCTTCTGGTAATAAGTCTCCTGCTGAAGGGTGTGCTGCGGGAGGAGGTTTGTGTGCTTTCAAAACCTCAGTCCACAGTGCTGGGATCTAAGTCACATACAAGGATGGGAAACACAAACACAGAAGCAGAATTTACTCCTCATCTCTACAAAGTGTCACAGTGGGAGCAGTGTCTCCAAAGTCTCAGTCGCTTCAAAGGAAATAAAACTGTCACCAGCTGCATTGTCAGAGTCTGTCCTCAGCCCTCTGCTCTCTCCAGGACTCTAGAAATGGCACATCCCAGAGCAGCTGAAAACAAGCCATCAGGATGAGCTGCAATTAGCATCTAACAGCTTTAGATCAGGAAAAAAAAAACCAAGCCCACATTTAAACAAACGTGCCCATTGCACTGGAGTGAGCTGAGTCTCTGCCCACGATCAAAATGAAGCACATGTCAAGTGCTCTGATGAGAAGGGACAGTTTGGTGAAGCCAAGAGCTGCAACAGAGAGATGTGACCAGAGGAGCAAAGGATCAGCCTAGTGACAGCCCCTCCTGATGCCCTTCAGACCAGCAGTGCCAGTTCAGACCACTTGATCCCATGTCACCACCGTGGCCAGGCACCAGGCTGGGGCTGTCCTTGGCTCCCCCAGTGCCACCATCACAGCAGCTTCCAGCCAGCGTTTTGTTCAGCAAACAGCTCCAACTGGACATGCGCAAAATAAATCCCATTAAACTGCAAACGGCATGAAGTAAAGGCAAATCAGCTGCAGCAATAACCATGTACTTTCCCTGCCAGCGGCTGGGGACAGGGTGCAGTGGGGCCTCAAAAGTGCCCAGTGAGGACACAGCTCCAGACTGAGCTAATGGCACATGTGCGGCCAAGAGACTTCAGTATCACAGTTAATTGTGATGAGCAATAAAATTCCAGCTGGGGATGAAGGTCCCAGTGCCTGCCAATTAGTCCTGGCATCCTGAAGATGGACTGTAATGGGATTATTGAACTGGTCCTATTATGCACTAAAGTGTTCGGGGAACCTCAGTGCTGTGCTGCTGCTGAGCTGATGAGAGGGATGTGCACACCAGCACATGCTGGGAAGGGCTGCCCAGGGAGCTGGGATGGGAACCAGCCACCTGCCTGCCTTTCTCACAAAAAAAAAAGCACCTTTTTTCACTCCCTGGCTACAGCACTCACCATGCCAAAGGTGTTTGAGTCAACAATCAAATGGTAAAGCTGGGCAGTGACCAAGATTTTGCTGTTTTAAGATAAAAATGGATTCCGTTTTCTCTCTTGAAAGACAAACCCAAACAAGCTGCATCAGCTCCCAGCTGAGAATATTTAAAAGGCAGCGTTGGTGCAAGTAGCTGTTTGCTTGGCCATCTTACTATAATGGCAGGTATTTGTGCTTTGGAGCATTTTCCTTGGCAGCCCTGAATAGATTTCGTGTTTATAACACAGCAATTAGGGGCAGGAGGATGGGCTCAGCCTGCCAAAAGAGCCACTGCTTTCTCCGGCTCACAGGTGACATTTGGAGCCAGCGGGTTCACCAGGACAGATAACGGAGGGAGCATCGTGCAGACTACTTCTCTCAGCCACTGCTGAATATATGTGACCCTCTGGCTTTGCTTGCTGCAGACGTTGTTGGAGGGGTCTCTCTTTGATGGGGAGAGACCAAAATTGTTATTTAGATGGCAGCAATGAAGGCAAACCCCAGCTACAAAGAAAGCACAGATATTTGCATTGTGGGTGCAGCTCCTTCGCCTCTCCCAGTGCCCCCCAGGAGGATCCCCTGGCAGTTGGCAGGGGTGACCACGTCTGGGTGTGTGCCCCTACCACAGCCCATGCAGTGCTGCCCTCAACCCTTCCTGGAGCTCTGAAGCCCCTGATCATCCCAGAGAGACCTTGATCCAGTCTGGAGCTGAGATCTCCTGAGTTGTCACACAGTGTACACTGTCCTGTCCCCCTTGGTAGCCATCACAGCTTTTGGCTGAATGACCACAATGTGGCTTCATTTCACGCTCTGGACTTGGCCACAAAGTAATGCTGTGCTGAGAAAGGTCATCTCTTGCTCATGTGTCACTCCAAAACTTCTCCTCCTCCAGTGCAGGGACCTGGCCTCAAAGGGCTCTCCTGACTCCTCCAGGGATGGACCTGGGAACTTTGAGGAGCCCAGGAAAGCCAGGGATGGTGTCTGCCCCAGGGGAGGACTGCAGCCACCGCAGGTTTGCAGGCAGATAACAGAATTGAATCAGACGCCATCTATTAGGCAATAAAGGGGCAGACTAAGCGGAAAATGAGTGAGGTGAGAGAGGATGGGTTCTAGTCTGTGTCTGCAGGAAGCATTAGCAGGACATGGTTTACGGGAATGAAAAGCCATTTGATTATTAGTGACTGTGGCTGCAGGAGAGGAAATGCTGCTACCTTTCCCCCTGCTCAGTGCAGCACAGACCCAGGACTCATCTGACCATGCCCAAGGGATGCAGCAAGGTGGAGGAGCTCAGCCACCATGGCCAAGGCTGTGCCATGATCCAGGGAAAGGTCAGCAAAGGTCCTGCTGCCAGAGCAAGGCTGCTCTGCCCACTCTGGGCATTAAAAGCATTAAGAAGGTCTGAACTCTATCTCCAATCCATAAGGAGTTTCACTTTTCTGCCTGAGAGCTTGGTGCAAGGTGCTTCCAGATGGGGATTCATTTCACCTTTATCATCCCAGGCAGATGCCCCCAAGCTCCCAGGAAGGCTCAGCCAGGACATCTCAGGATGCGCACATCTCAGAGCCCAGGGAGATGCAGGCAAATGCCCTGTGACCTGCTGTGACCTGCCCTGCTGTCCCTGTGAGGCCAAGCGAGGCTGACAGCCCACAGCCCTGCTCTGAACTGACTCTGAATCCATTGTTTCCACTGCATTAATTTCTACTTATTATTGATCACCTTGTAACACACTAGGACTGTGCTGCGCTCCACCAGCTGTGAGTTATGAACCCATCAATATTTGGCTGTGGTAAATGGTGTGCCCTTAGGAGCCACCCAAGAGGAGAGGAGAGGAGAGGGGAGGGGAGGGGAGGACCTAAGGGAGGAGGTGAAGGAGTGGGAAGAGGGAGAAGGCTCCCCAGGGCAGCAGCCATCAGGTTGCAAATCCTAATACGGCCATTGAAAGTCCTTACTTGCTCCTAACCAAGCATAATACACTAGTCACAGAGCTATTCACTGTAGTGAATTCTGCTACAGTATAGCACAGCCCTTCACTTGTGTGTTCCTGAGTTATTTGGGAGCCAGAGAACAGAAGAATATCAGGGGATGTCAGCTGTTTATGTTTTTGGAGACTTTAGGGTCAATAGCCAGGATTTATCCTGAGTTAGAGGTGAGCACTAACACAGTGTGTTTGGTTTGCCTGGGGCTGATTTTCCATAAGTGGGATCCAGACCCACATGCCAGAGCCACTTCTCAGCCCACATTTGTGTCCCAGCACCCCTCCCACACCAGCATCGCCCCAGCCAGGTAAGTGCCTGTGGAGACCCTAAACTCTTTCTAGAAGAGGACTAAAAAGCATACAGAGCTCCTTTTGTAAATTGGTGCTGTGGCCTCCTCCTGAGGGCATATTTGAGTTATTTAATCTGCGAATTTCCCTGAAGTACCCAAGGCAGGAGAAGGCTCCAGCCAGGCAATGGCAGGAGCAGGAGTTTGCTGGGAGCAGTGGCTGCAAGGCAAAGGCATAATGAGCAAGTACCAGGCTGGTCACTATGAGCATCCAGATAAAACCCACTGTTCAATTATCCCATGGGTGCAGCAGGGGCTGATGACATGTGGGACCACCCTGCAGACCCCCCGTGGCAGCAGCCTCCAGCCCTGCTCACCCACCCCAACACCCTGAGGGGTCTCCCCCAATACTCTCAGCTGACTCATTGCCTTGAGGGGGGTGATGGGTTTATTTACATTATATGCCTTCAGATGACCTGCCAAAAGCTGAAACACAAGGGAGGGGACAAGGAGGGCTGGCTTTTCTTGCTCTGGGACATGGACACCCCTGTAACTCTGGTCCTCCTGGCAGAGCTCACACCCAGCCCAGCTGCTGCTCCATCACGAGGCAAAACTGTTCTTGCCTTGAACGCCTCCTCACCTCTGGACACCTCCAAGCCTTGAACGCCTCCTCACCTCTGGACACCTCCAAGCTTACCCTCCAAGAGAGCAGAAATCCTCCAGCATGGGATGCCATACTAATGGCACAGCCACACACACCAGCTTCCTACAGGTTATATTAATATATTTCTTGTTGTAGGTCGTTTGTGAGCTGCAGTCTCAGAAATTTTCTTGCCTTTGTCAAAAGACAGAGCAGCTCTACACACGCATTAAAACCTAGCACATGCAATTTATCTCAAACCACCTGAACTTCTTATTCTGGTATATTATCTCCCAGCATCCACCCTGGGAGGCATTACATGGCATTTCTCTGTGCAGAGCCCCAGTTCATCAGCGCCTTGGTGTTTTAGATCATATTTCCTCAATAAGACATAAGCTGTTGGGGAAAAGAGCAAACACTGCAAAAATGAGAGGGAGCCTGCGAACACATATGGAGAAAAGGCAAAGCAAGTTCTGGGTTTCCCATCCACGTTCTCTGGAGTGTCCCATTAAATTTGCAAACTAACTGGAGGCAGAATGATCCAAAGCCCAGCTGTTTCTCAGCCGTGCAGCGGGAATTGCTCTTGGCCCCACTCTGCAGTTTGTCAAACGACATTTTTGCCTTTACAGGCTCTTAATTAGCCCTCTTGTTATTCACCAAAACTGTCTTTGGTTTTGCAGCCTGCATGTTGGGATGCAGCAACCCTGGGTGAGGTATCCCAGCATCCCGACCGATGCTGTCCTACTCCCACGGGACCATTCCAGTTCCTTGTATAACCTCTATGGAAATATGTGGTGGCACTTTCCTCTGGCCCCCCAATATTTTTTCCAAATCACTTATTTCTAAGAAACTTAGAAACAGGCTTGATTCCCTCTTTCTTGGTTCCATTACTGCAAAGCACCAATGCTATAAACAAGTGGCAACAGCCTCAAATCTCTGGGCAAAGGCTCCTCCTTGATGGTGAACACTTCCTGAGCCAGGATGCTCCTTAGGGCTGCTATGCTGCCACCCCAAGAGAGCGTGGGACACCCAGAGAGCTCCATGGGGACTCCGAAGGGGCTGCATTGCACCTACATCCCCTCCCAGCCTGTGGGAAGGGTAGTGTCCCCTTCCCACCACCCTCCAGCCAGGGAGGGAAAGCAGAGGGATGATGCAAAACCTGAAGCATCACGGGGCTCCTAAGTGACTCAGAGGAGGAGCAGCCAAACAGCACTCCCTTTATTGATTTATTTATAGAGAATGAGATATTAATGCAAGACCTGTTGTTTGAACTGGTTTCTTCTCCCCGTGCCGAGAGAGAAGACCTGCTGTGTTGGGTTTTGTGTGCATGCAGGCGTGTGCAGAGTGCTGATCCCTGCCCAGTCCCCTCCTTGCTCCATCTGTTCCTTCAGACGATTTGTTTCAACTTCTCAACTTCCTATTCCCTTTCCCCACTCTGAGCAGGGAGAGGATGGCAATTAAAATATTAGCAGGGGGGAAACGTTTCATAATGCACATGATTATTCCTTTAGCCCAAGGAATTTTAATTAGATGAAAATACAGAATGACTTTTGCAGTCAGACCCTGCAGCCTGGTGGTGAGACCTCACTGGCTGCCTTCTCCTGACTGCAACATACCTCAGATGGTCTGTTATTACGTGGCCAGAGCTTGTGCCTTCAGATTTTCCTCCAGCTTTATCATTATTTTTATGTCTGAAGTTTTGTAATATACTGGCTTTACAGCAGGGTGTTATTTGTGATGGGTTTTTATCTTGGTTTTGCTTTTTGCTCAGTAGCATAACAAGATGATGGAATTTATGGGCAGCTCTGGGTTTTCTGTTATTGTATTTCTTAGCAAGATCATCACTTTTGTCACTACCCTTGCTGGCCTTTCTCTCTGGCTTTGGTGGTCCCCAAGAGACTCAGCCCACATTAGTCTCCAGCTGTTGTTCAAGCAACTCAAGCAGTGATCACACAGGAGCTGCTGTAGCTAAATAAAAGTTTCAAGAACAGCAGGGTTTTAGAAGTCTTCTGAGGTACTTCTGCTGTCATCCATTAACACTGTCTTAGGCAATGCTCTGCTTAAGGGGGACAACAGCAAAAAACATCCTCAGTTGGAAGGCTAAGGACTAGCACAGCAGTCTTGAATGACCATCAGGGGACTGAGAAAGTGGCTGAGAGCTGCAGCAAAGGCAGAAGCTATAAACTGGCAAAAGGATGAAAAGAACCGGGGTGTCATTCCTTAATGATGCCAGATTCAGGACCTAGGTGTGGAAGGTATGAGCCAGCTCCAGCATGTGCCCAAACTGCCCTGGGAGGAGCTGCCCCAAGGCCAAGGAAGCAAGGGCTCTGCTTGGCCATGAATTTGGGGCTGTGATTTTGGGGGCAGTAACTGTGAAGGCTGAGGGATCCCCAGAGGCCAGCAGAGATGAATCTTGCTGCAGTTTTGTGATAAAGGGAGAGCAGAGAGCATCTTTCAGCTCAGATTGTGGTGAGAATTTGAGAAATCCCTTTCCAGGCAGCCAGCAGCTTTGCAGGCTGATTCTCAATCTGGCCCCATCTCAGAAGCAGAGCTCTCAAAACACAGTATCAACCATGTTTTACCCTAAGTGGGCTAATGAGATTCACTCTTAAAAACCCCACCAATCTGCCCACCCACCAGCAAGAGTGTGAGGATAAAGATCCAGCAAAAATCTTCTCCCCTTTGATTTTGTGGAGTTAACACTTGAGTCTTGTGATTTTCTTGAGCCAGAGCCCCAGAGTAGGTACCGAAGGGCAGAGGGATGCCAGTATCACAGGCCTGCTCCTTCAGCATTTCTCAAAGAAGGACAAGGGCCAATCACTCTCGTTTCAAACCCTTACCTCTGACAATTTGCAGAGACGAGGACATTTCAATGCTTTTGCATACGCTTTGCAAATATTGCCCAGCATATTTGGGGAAATACTGGATATTTTCCTCTCAAAAGAAAAATCCCAGTTGCAATGTGGTCCATGACAGTGCTAAGACAAGTGCAGGGACTGGAGGTGTCCCTTACAAGGTTGTGTTGCCTAGAGCTGTGTTTTAGCTTAGCAATTACAAGATGAATATCTTGTAAGTCCTCCCCTGGAAGAGACGGTAGAAGAATCCCTGGGGGTTTTACATGAGGCACACTGCCCCCCCGGCAGGCAGCCTACGGGCATGGCTGACCCTGTATAGGATAGGACAGCTTTACCCAACCTCTTTGTGTTCTTCCCTGCGCTCTGCTCTATCCAGTGCCACTTTGGAAACAACAACCCCCTCCTTGCCACTCCAAAAAAAAAAAAAAAA
>VZRU01013352.1:333643-362490 GCA_013398155.1 Pedionomus torquatus
CCTGCTCCTCAGGACGTGGTGGTAAAAAAAACGAAAAAAAAAAAAAAAAAAAAAAAAAAGGAGGCAGAAAGCAATCAAAGCCCAGGAGAGTCAGGTGAATTTAAAACTAAGTAGGAATTTCCCGGGAGACCAGTTTACTGGCTGAAAATGCCACTCTCATAAAAATGAAAATTTTTCTGCTGGGAATATTTCAAGATTGATGAAAAATTATGAGTTTCCTTTGGGAGAAGGGGTGGGAGAAATGAAGACATTCACCTAGTCCCATTTCTGCCTTCAGGGAGAAAACAAAATTAATGGGCACCGGTTGAGCAGTCACACATCAAGCTGAGAAACCCCGCTGAGCTCTCCTAAAGCTTTTTCCACCCGATCCGAATATCTTGTCCCATGAAAAAAAAATAAATCTGATATTACATTTTACCCCAATTCAGGTCAAAAATTGACTTAAAATCACATTCTTCAGCATGGGATGGGATTTCATTTTCCATCTGGCAGTAGCAACCTTGCATCAGCAAAACCTCTCTGCAGCGTGCCCTGCTCAGCCTGCCCCAGTGTCACCAGTTTAATTAGCTGCCGTCCCCAGTGCCTGCAGCTCAGCTTAACCTCATGTGAATAAACCTCGCTGTGCTGGCTGAGCTGAAGTCCTGCTTTCACCAGGGAGGGATCCGTGCTTTTCTCCCCATTTTCTTCCCCTGACTTCATGTCTGAAAGAAATTAAAGCTCTTTTATCTTAGGAGGAAAGAAGGGACCTAAGGGAAGTAAAACCTCCACAGAGCCTTGATACATGGCTTTCCAAGCTGCCAGTGTCTGCCTGGGAGTGGGATTAATGCCGTAATGGGCACTCATGGGGGTGGAAACATCCTCACCAGATGCAGGAGGGTGCAGAGAGGTGCCAGGAGATGTTGCAAGACTGAGCTTTAGGTTCAAAAAAAGCATGTTGTAACAAAACAATAGTGGGGAAAGTGTGGTAAGGACAGGAGGTGGTTCTTCATCCTCTGCTGGGTCAAGGACAATGTGGGATGGACTGAAACAGCAGCAAAAACATTTGGGGTTAGTCATCAGGGAAACCCTTTAAGGACAGCAACGAATTGTGGGGTGGGTTGGTTAGGGAGAAGACAGACATGCTGTTATGGTGAAGAACAGGCCAAATTCATGTCTCCCAGGAAAGGTGAAGATGGATCTAAGTCCTACCTGGATGCAGGGCTCTGAGCTGGACAATTAGATGAGGATTCTGCTGCTCCATTTTCCTGTGGTCTAGCCTTTGGTCTGACCTGCCTGTCTCCCTGGGGGGGAAACAGTTTACAGCTACTTTTTGTCACTTTACCACTTGTTTTCCCAAATTACAGCAGCAGCCTCCAAAGCTTAGGCATCCAGGTGGGAACCCATGGAGAAAATTGGATTTAGCGAGCCACAGGCAAACGTGCACACTCCTGTGTGAGTCAGAGAGGCTGGCAGCATGCATGGCTGAACACAGCCAGCGTGGACAAGGACACCTGCTTGCACATTTTGTGTGGGCTCAGACAGCAGACTGGACTTGGAAAATACCTTGGAGAGGATTGCTGAAGTGAAGTTTTTCTTGGTTGGCCCCATCAACTGGATCAGGAATCTGCACCTAGTACATCAAAGCACTTTCCTTTTGGATACAAAATGAGGGGCTTCTCCAAGAAGACAGTAGAAAACAGCTGGGGTATTTTCTCCCAAGAAGAGAAGCAACGCCAGTTGGTCAGGACTGCATCTACCAGGTTGACATGCATTTCCCTTCAACCCACAGCTCTGTTCTGCTCCTTCTCCCATGGCTCAGCCACCAGCTAAATCTGCCTCATTGTCATGGTTTAGGCTAGACTGACCACTAAATGAACAACAGATGGTCTCTTTTAACACCTCTCCCTTACCAGAATAGAAGGGAGAATGAAGAAGGGAGAGAGACTTATAAGTAGAAAGAAAACCTAGACCCACTTTACTGCAGTATTAACAATAAAAGAAAAGATAATTATATTAATAAGAACATAATGAATGAGAAAATAATTAAGTACACACAAATATACACAAAACCAGTACTGAGCTCCCAGGATGATGATCACATGCCAGCAGGCACTAGGAAAATCCCAGACTGGATTCAGTGGCAGATGGGAACTGAATACAGGAACACACAAATCAGAGTCCAAGGCAGAAGAACCAACAGTGTCATCCTTGGACACCAGCCATTGATCCCTTTCATCCCTCAGCTTTATACTGAGCGTGATGCAGATGGGATGAAATACACCATTGGTCAGTTTTGGGCCACCAGTCCTGACCACTCCTCCCCACAGCTGCAAAGTCTCTACTCTTTATGGCTTCTGACCCTCCAAGTTGGTGCATAACAAAGTTATCTGACCTTGGTTGTTAGAGCAATGAGTATAAGCAAGCTCCTCTCTGTGTATCATTCTTTAGTACTAACAATAAGTGCCAGGCGTTACTACTGCTAGAAGTAGAAACTGTCTGAGAAACATACCCTTAATTTCAGTCATACAGTCAGTTAGAAGAGACTTAACCTAAAAGCTAGATTACTGAAAAGAAAATTGATTCTGTCCTACCTCAAGCCAGAACATTCTACCCCTTATTCCATACCATTTACATCATGTTCAGCTCACTTCTGCTTGTTGTCTTCAAAAATATATGCACATACATATATATATCACTAATATATGATTTCATCTTCTATACAACAGTTCGTTTAGTTCATGATTACAGGTTTCCATCTATCACAGCAATGTCTAAGGGCAGGTGAGACAGCACGAAATTCACTGTAGTTCGTGCCAATAGATAGCATGTTCACCTCAAAGAAGTTACTGGATGCTGTTTGATGAAGCTGGTTCTGGTTTCAACATCATAATATCCTGAAAAACACTCATTAAATGCTGTTAGTATTATGTGGCAATTAACATTACATAGCTTAAAACACCAGGCCTAATATACCAAGCCAACAAATCCACACGGTCCAATAAAGAAAATTGTCTCTCTCCTCCACCTGGCTGGAGGTAGGACCCCCCTAATTTTGAGCATAATACCTGCTATTAACAGATGGGCTCACATGGCTTATATAGCCATCAATAAATGTGTTCATATTTGGACCCTAGAACCACTCACTGGAGATCAGAGCAACCTTCCTCCTGAAGGAACTCTTGTTTCTACTTGTTCTGTCTTTCAACTCCTGTACCCGTGCCTGTAGGACTGAGGTAGGTTGTCCTTCCCACTCTCTCATGTCCTCTCCATATTCACAGAGAATAGACCACAGGGCCCTTCGTGGCATGTTCCGCCTCTCTTGAGCTGGTCTTGTAGGAGGACATCTTCTCCTAATGGTTGGAATGTGGGTCCATTCAGGGGAAAAGTGGGATCGTTTATCCATCCTGGATAGTTTACCAAATATTTTGTCATTCTTCTCAGTCAGTTCTTCTATGGCAGTAGAGATAAAGGGACAGGAGAGACTGTCTTCATAGCATCGAACTCTATCAGCCACTTCATTTACAGTTAGTGTATCGCCATCACATTTTCCCCAGGTCATTGCTGACAACATGTGGGAATACATTGCTGGTGCACTCCGTGAAAATTTCCGCAGCATGTCGTTTGCACGGTATTGCATCAGGGTCTACAGTCACTTGCAAGTCATTATAAATCACCTCTTGCACAGCCAGTTCTCTCAGATACATAATACCTCTTTCTGTGGTGGTCCATTTGTTTGGATGGCATTCGATCTCATCCTTAAAAGGATACCTGTGCCTTACAGCTGACAAGAGTCGGTGCCAGAGACTGAGAGTGTGTGCCTTTCTCCCAATTGCCTGGTTGATGCCTTCATTTCTGGCCAAGTTTCTCAACTGCATGGCTTCTCTACCATCTACGTCTATGGTATCAGCCCCTTTATCCCAGCATCGGAGCATCCAGGTCAGAAGTGCCTCACCTTCACGACGGCTAAAGTCCTTTCTTATACTTTGCAAGTCCGTCATAGATAAGGATTCAACAATTACTTCTGTATCTGATTCATCCTCCTCCTCTGTTGACAGATCCTGAGAAAGAGCCTCTCCCTGATCTGCTTGAGAAGGGCCCTCTCCTGGATCTTCGTTCAAAGAATTCTCTCCCATGAGCTCTGAATTCAGCATGTCTTTGTGAGAAGGGCCCTCTCCTGGATCTTCATCCAAAAAATTCTCTCCCATGAGCTCTGAATTGAGCATGTCTTTGTGAGAAGGGCCCTCTCCTGGATCTTCATCCAAAAAATTCTCTCCCATGAGCTCTGAATTGAGCATGTCTTTGTGAGAAGGGCCCTCTCCTGGATCTTCGTCCATAGAATTCTCTCCCTTGAGCTCTGAATTGAGCATGTCTTTGTCACAAGGGGAAGGGTCCTTCCAAAGTAGATCCAACAGTGACTTATAAGGACGATATAACATTTGGATAAAGAATGACATGATGCGAGCTGTCTGTTTTAATTTCTAATCCCTCAAGACTCTCGTGCCCCACGTCGGGTGCCACATCTTGTGATTTAGGCTGGACTGGCCACTAAATGAATGACAGATGCTCTTTTTTAACTCCTCTCCCTGCCCAGAAGAGAAGGGAGAAAGCGTAAAGGAGAGATACTTATCGGTTGAAAAAAAAAAAAAAAGACAGCTTTAATGAAATATTAACAATAAAAATAAAAAAAAAAAAAAAAAAAAAAAATTAATAAAAAACTTGAGAACTACACAGGATTTTCAAATTTAGCCCGATTACCAGATTTNAATACTGACCTCCCAGGATGATGACCATGTCACTCTGGCACCAGGAAAATCCCAGAATGGACTCAGTGGCAGACAGGAACTGGATTCAGGAACACATGAATGGGAATCAGAGGCAGAAGAGCAGATAGAGTCATCCTTGGAATCTAGCCATTAAAAAAGAGAGGGCTTTGATCCCTCAGCTTTATACTGAGAATGATGCAGATGGGATGAAATACACCATTGGTCAGTTTTGGGTCACCAGTCCTGTCCGCTCCTCCCCACAGCTGCAAAGCCTCTACTCTTTATGGCTTCTGGCCCTCCAAGTTGGTGCATAACAAAGTTATCTGACCTTGGTTGTTAGAGCAGTGAGTATAAGCAAGCTCCTCTCTGTGTACCATTCCTTAGTATTAGCTATAAACATCAGGTCTTATCACTGGTAGAAGGAGGCACTTTCTTAAAAACATTCCTTTAATTNAATGATGCAGATGGGATGAAATACACCATTGGTCAGTTTTGGGTCACCAGTCCTGTCCGCTCCTCCCCACAGCTGCAAAGCCTCTACTCTTTATGGCTTCTGGCCCTCCAAGTTGGTGCATAACAAAGTTATCTGACCTTGGTTGTTAGAGCAGTGAGTATAAGCAAGCTCCTCTCTGTGTACCATTCCTTAGTATTAGCTATAAACATCAGGTCTTATCACTGGTAGAAGGAGGCACTTTCTTAAAAACATTCCTTTAATTTCGGCAAGTACAATCAGTTAGAAGAGACTTAATTGAAAAGTAAAATTACTGAAAAGAATATTGGTTCTGTTCTACTTCAAACCAGGAGACCCATCCACACCAAAACCACTTCCCCATAACAATGAGCAGTGGTGCACTTAGGGAGAGGGTTGCCTCTTGTTCTTGGAGCAGAGGAGGGGAGCGGGAGGGATGCACGGGAGGGGGTAACCCTGCTGCTCCGGAGTTTACCAGCCTTTTATGGTGCCTGATTTTTGTCATCTGCAAAGCTATCAGCTGAAAACGTCAAATTAGTGCTGTTAGTCCACTGCGCGGCTCTTATCTGCGTCTCTCAGGATGGAAGACACTTCAAGATGATTATTGTTCCCCACTGCTCCTGAAATGAAATCGGCCCTCCTGGAGTGCTAAAAGAGAACCGAGAAATTGTTTGCCTGAATTTGCATGAAAAGCCTTGGAGACGTAATGAAAGGGGGTGACAGGCCCAGTGTCACCTTCTGCCAACTAAATGATGGAAGGAAAATTTTTCTTCGAATTTCTGCTTCATTTTAGGACCTTGGTTCCCTCTTCTGCCCTCTTTCCTCCAAGTACTTCTAAGCTCCCAAGTCCTGCACATCTGCCCACCCCCTGAATGCCATGGGTGTCCCTGCTTGGGACCCTGAATGATACTTTGCCACCCAAAGGATAGTTTGTCCCCCACCAAGACAGGGACCCTATTCCCAGCACAACAGTGTCTGCACGCCCACGGACCGGCTCTCCCACCTTCACCTGTGGGCAAACGGGTTGCCCCTGTTCTGAGCCACCTCATCCTGCTGCAGCTTTTCCTCAATTTAGGAAGTCCTGTATTTCCTAAAGTACAGGGGTGCAGTGGCAAAAATTCAAGTGCCAGCCACCCCGTCATTGCAGCTGCATATTTTCCTTTCAATCCAGTCACTCAGCTGCAAGTAAGCACGGTTAACCCAGTCTCACAGGACAGACAGACGGCTGTGTGCTTCCAGGGCTCCTCCTCGGTGCCAGGGGATTGTAAACCCAAACCTGCAACAACCCCACGCAGGGCAGGAGCTTAACAACAGGGTTTTGCTGGCAAAACACCCACAGCATCAGGCCAGGCACTGCTGGGGTTTGCCTGGGGAGATGTGCCTCGCTGGGCTGACTTTGCAACATCTCAGCAGCCAGTTCCTGCGGTGCCCAGATGGGACTCCAAATCCAAATCTAAGTCCCGCTTCACCCAAGCGTGCTTGTATGTGTGCGTGTGTGTGTGCTGGGCAGCAGGCAGGCTGTGCAGGCAGCTGGCTCAGGGCGAGCTGCGGCCAGCTTCCAGCAGTGAATTTGCTCACAAGTCGTATTTTATGAAATTACTGACTTCCACCAGCCTTGTGGTGTTTGCTGCCTTGCTCCAGCGGTGGTTATCCCCACCTGGTGGATTTCCTTCAGAGAGGGAGCACGTTTCTAGATCTCACGCTTGCAAAGAATGCCTGGAAATCACGATGCAAACAAGCCTCAAAGCCCAGAAATCTGAAAATGAGATCCCAGAAAACATGATTAAAACATAGAAATTCATGATCGGTTTGGTTTGGGTCTGAGAGAGGGGACAAGATACTCTGCATCTCTTCATCAGGCCAATACTGGGCCATCTCCTCCCTGGCGACTGTGGATGCTGCTTTGGAGAGTTCAGCCCCATAAGCTCCTCTGTTACCAAAACACTTCATCCCACGCAGGTCTTCCCTCTCCTGACTCCCCAAAGGGATGTTTGAGCAGTAGCACAAGGGCTCTGCACAGGTGCAAATGTCTCCAGCTGGAGGTACAGGGGCCTTAATTCATTTTGTTTCTCTTTTTATCTATATACAAGGAAATATCCCAGAGGGAGGACCAGCTTCTGCTGCGATCACTGCCTCAGTCTGGACTTTTATTCCTAAACTGATTCCTGCAATTCTGCTGGCATGGCATTTTCTGCTGCCAATTACCCGGCGCGGGGCTCACAGATCACAGCCCATCTAATGAGAAAAGGCTGTTCCCCCGCACCAGCGATGAAGGGCAAGGGGAGGGGGAGCAAAAGGGCTGGCGAGCTGTGCAAGCACCCACTGTGGCAGAGAGGGAAGTTCAAAGCAGTGATAACTCATTGGCTGGAGATTTCTTCCCCTCTCATCACGGAGGGGGAAGGTGGACGTAAGCACACACCCCCCTCCCCTCGGCAGATGGTTGGAAATGGCTATTTCAAAGACAGAAAGTCTGGCAGTGAGCCCTGAAACCAGCTCCAGGGCAATGAACAAGGCGGGTGCAAGGGCTTCATGGGCAATTAGCTCTGGCTCGCCGTGTCAGTCTGGTGGGACCCATACACTATACCACCACAGCCTCAATGCTTTCTTCTTGAATAGTAAATTGGTCCCTGCCATGCCCAGCTCCTGGGCCATCCGAGCCACTGTCACCTGGCTGAAAGGAGCCGATGTCCTCAGGTTCACATGGCAATGCCTCCAAACCCCAGAAACCCAAGCTTTGGGACACTGAGTTTTTATCAGTGTGGGGTTGGGAGATGAGCCCAGGTAAGGAGCACAGGTAGGGATGGATGTGTGTGATGCTCTGCTTGTTGCAATTCATTTTTTCCACTTTAACAGCAGGCTCAGGAGACTGCAGGAACCCTGGCCACTGCTACCAACCACAGCAAGGCTTTTTGGGGCAATACAATGGTATGGCACATAGAGGATGCAAATCTGCCTTGCCATGGGGCTGTGTTTATCGTGTTTAATCCTGGCACCTTGCTGGCTGGGGCTCTGTGAGGAACCCAGCTAGGTCTGCCAGCTCACGTGTGTGCCCATTTCCCTATCACCCTGCCAGCCAGCATTTTTACCTCAAACTCCACATTGGTTTGGCAAGCTCTGGAAGGGCTTTAAAGCACAGTGGCAGCCCTCCAGCCATGGGGGGAGTCTTGTAAGGCTGGTGTGCGGACGCATAGTGGCAGCAGAAGGGATAGGTGAGCACTGGATGGGTGAGGCACTGGAACAGGCTGCCCAAAGAAGATGTGGAAGCCCCATTCCCTGGGAGTGTTCAAGGTCAGGTTGGATGGAGCTTTGAGCAACCTGGTTGAGTGGGAGGTGTCCCTGCCCATGGCAGGGGGGTTGGAACTTGATGATCTTTAAGGTCCCTTCCAAATCTAACCAATCTATGATTGCATAGATTGCAACTTGTGTTGCATCGTGTTGCCCCTGAGGAAAGGATTCCCATCCACAGCAGGGCTCCAAGTGATGAAACACAACCGGGCAGCCAGCATCTGCTGAGTCATCCCTGTGGAAGGAGAGTCAATACAGGGCTCCCACAACAGGGACCCTGTGGGACATCACCATATCCATCACTCTCCCACACCCTGACACATCTGCCCCAGCCTCTGCAGAGCAGCACCATACCCTTTCCCAGCTGGGCATCTCCTGAATGCAACATGGGGAGCATCTGCAGCAGACACAAGGTCCCACAGCGTGTTTCCTCCAGGTCTCTGCTTGCTTTTAACTCCATGCAACAGCTTCTGCCTCCCCTTGCAGAGACTGGGAGCCCACGGCCCATCTGTGCCGGCAGCATCCCGCCCCACGCAGGGTCGCAGACAGGCTGTGGGGCATCTGCACGCGGGAAAAAATATAACCGGAGTCACATGAGTGTCTTCATGCTGCTGCTCAGGGAAACCATGCTGACACATTCTCCCTCTTCCCTGTTTTTCCCACCTCCAGCAGCTCAGTGGGAGTTTTCTTGTTGCTTCACCTCCCACAGCCGAGTGAGGGTGGGATGTTGTATAACGGGTGCCCTCGGGAAGGGAAACTAAGTCACAGTGTGGGGAGGATGGGGTTCATCCTCCCTGTTTCCTGGAACGGGACAAGGGAAGTCAGGGAGCAAGATGAGCTAGGTGGCCAGAGAAGCCCCTCCAAACTGGATCTCAGGCGCAGCGGGGTGCATCCCTGCAGCAGACCTCGTTGCCATGGCGGGGAATAAACCTGCCTGGAGTGAGAGAGAGGAGAATGTGTAAACAGCCATCACATCCCCGGGAACACTGTGGCTGGCTGCAAGGGGAGAAAATCTGATAGAAAAATATATGGCTGGGAATTCAGAGTGAGATTTCATAGTCAGAGGGACCAAAAAGCCTGGCTACAGGGTCAGAGAAGGAAACAATTAAAGCTCTTGTGGTTTGGTGGGGAAATTAAAGCATCTGTTACAATGGGAAAATGTATATATAGCCAAGGAAAACTAGATAGCAGTCGTTACATCACAGAAGATGTGAAATGTTAAGAATGTAAAAAGCAAGATGAAAATGCCAGGGAAAACCCATGGCTGGAGGGACTAAGGGCAATAAGAAAGGAGCTTTTTAAATTATATTGGTATTATTACAGACAAATGCTTAATACAGATCGCAGAATTGCTAATGATGATACATAACAGGCAGAAACAGGCAGCAAATATTTCTGTTTGGTATTTGGAAATGAGCAGGCAGCTATATTTGTCTCACGTCAGGCTGCTGAAGCGCTTTCTAGTTCATTAATGATGTGGCCTTATTAAATATCATCTGCCAGGAATAAACACTGGAGAAGCAGTAGGCCAGGGTGCCTTGGCTCCGTGCCCTGCCCAGGCTGTGATCACGGGTCCTGGAGCAAAGCCCAGAGCCAGGGATGCTGCAGGAGGTAAAGGGAGGGAGTGTAAAGGTGAGTTGGCTCCCGGAGAGGGGTTGTGGGATGACCCAGATCAGTGCTGCCTGCTCAGCCTGGCTTTAATCCTAGGCAAAATAAAAGAGAAGCTGATGTAAGATTCAATTAATAAAGAATTAAAGGATAGAAATCTAATTAATGCCAGCCCACGTGGTTTATAGAAAACAATATCTTGTCAAACAAAGCTGGTTCGTTCCCCGATGGGATGATGAGTCGGGTTAGCAGAGGTGACTGCGTTCTGCACCAGCACACGCTTTGCAGGGACCCAACTCTGAACCAGAGGGGTGTCCTAGTCCCCACAAACTGCTTCAATGCCTGTCAGCAAAGGGCACACGGTAAGGATGAAATATAGGCTACAAGCAGCTTCAGAGCATTATAGGGACCCTCACCCTGCACAGCCCTGGCTCCCTCAGGGTTCCTGGCCCTGCTGGCAACCTGTGGCATACTCATGATACACAGGGACTGCTGCTCTGCCAGCTTGTAAACTCTTAAGGCTTGGAGTTACCCATGTTAATTGAGGCAGAAGGGGCTGTGTGTTTATTGAGGTCAGAAGGATGCCTCCCCACACCCACTGGGGTGTAAAGGAGGATTTTGGGGGGCTGGAGGTCAGTGCTCCCTCTCTGCACACAGAGCTGGGCTGCAAATGGGTGCTGTCTGCAGGGATGAGGGCTGTGACTCTGGTGGCAGAGGACATCTGTCTGCGAGCAGTGGCCATCCCCTCCACTCTCCCTGACCTACCAGCACACACAACCAAATTACAGACCGCAGACGAAGTACAGTGAAGGTGACAGGCATCTATGTCATCTCCAGCAGTGCCATGCACATCTGGTAATTGGCCCAGAAAGTTAATCCTGTACCTCAGTTGTTCCTTCACCCCCAGCACAGAGTGAAGGTGCTGGTGGGCACCGGTTGGGCATCACTCACACACCTCCTCCATGGGCAGGTGGTTTACCAGGGGCTATGCTTTTCTGGCATCCTGCATTACCACTCCACTTTTTCTCAGGAGGAGGAATTGTTTTTACAGGAAAATACAAAGATATGCTGCACTGGCTGGTCTCAATGCAGCTGGCATGTCACTTTGAGGTACAGAATGGGAGGGGGACTGTGAGAGCTGCTGGCGGGGTAGTGCATGCTAGCAAAGTCCTTTTGTCAATGAGAAGGGAATGGAGAAAATAGCTTCTGTTCAAGGCACGTGAGCAGAGAAGAAGAAGAAAATGTCACGGAGGTCCCAGCACGTGTGGAATCACCCTGGTGCCATGAGCCTGGACGGTTGTGAGCAGGGCATGGCCCCATCCTCACACAACTATCCCCTCCCCAGGGACCCTGTCTCCAGGTGGGGAGCACAGAGGTACATCTGTGCTGGTTTTATCTGTACTCCGAGGCTCAGCCCGTTTCAGCCTCATTGCGATTCCACATCCTCGTGGCGTCTCCTGACACTGGATCATTTACAATGCCCAGGAGGCAAATACAATGACTCATTATTATTAGTTAATGAAGCATCCAAGCACTAAACCCACAGTCTGCGAATGGATAAAGAGCTCAGGCTGAATCCGATTTACCACGCATCTCGCTGGCTCCTCTGGCAGTGATGGAGCTGCCGCCCGCCACAGCCCCCCAGACCCTTCCCCGCTGCTGCAGATACGGGCAGCAGCCAGGTCCTGGCAGGGAGAGGGGCCAGGAACATCCACCCTGCTGCTGGAGCTGGCGAGCAGTGTTGGCTGTCCCCACTGTGTCACCTCGCAGAGCAGAGACCACCAGTATGACACCAGTGTCTCTACCCTGCTCCTGCAGTGTCACCGACTTACAGGGGCAAAGTCCTGACACAGCACTAACTTTGAAGCCACTGGCTTCAAAACCACCAGCTCCAGGGGACGAAGGATCCTGCTCTGCATTTTGAGCCTGCACCAAGGGAGCCAGGGTAGATAGGGGCAGTGGAGGCGTGAAGGACGCGGCGTGTCCTTGGCCAGCAGCATGGATAACACAGATTCTTTCAGGCTGTATGTCCCTTCCTAGAAGGATAAATATTTGATAACAAATTACTTTGAAGATAATCCACTTAATCCTTTGCCATGTCTCCAGGTTTCACTGTAATTAAAGTGTGATTAATTTTCTAAAGAAAAGCTAAAACCCCAGGCCTCTTCTCACCCCCTCTCCCCAGGGTGCTAGTGATGGGCTCAGCCCCATGAGAGTGCTGCCGAGCCCACTGCTGGTGGCCAAGCAAAGCCCAGAATTGGACCCTCACACATCCTGCATGGCTCAAATCAGCAAGCCTGGAGCAAAGACATGAAAGCCAGGCGTGCCTTGAGTGCTGGGAAGGGCTGACACAGGCACACAGCCCCTGGGATCTGCTCACCCAGAGGTGTCCCTGGACTGGAAAGGAGCTTTTGACCCCATGTCATCTTCCTCCAGGCCCTCACCCCCCTTAGCGCTCATCCTCTGCCCAGAGCAGCTGATGTCCCACAAGTGTCCTAGTTTTAGGGCTAGGGTCTGCCATAGGATGCCCACCTCATGCTCTTCTGCATCTCCCAAGGGCTGGTGCAGCTCCACACCAGGGGTTTCAGATGCTCAGCCCTTTAACCTCCACCTTCATAGATGCAAAATGTACTATAGGGACAGGGAGCTGCCGGTGTGGGCTAGGGAGCAGTGCAGGAGAGGCACGTGGGCTGCAGAGGGGGGATCACCTTTCCATTCCCTGAGCACCAAACCCAGGGTTGACTCAGCTGATCAAAAATAGAGAGTGAGGGGCGGTGTGAAAACCAGGAAAAAAAAAAAAAAAAAAAAAAAAAAAGGGAAAAAAAGAAAAAAAAAAAAAAACCAAACAACCCTCACAAAANGGAAAAAAAAAAAAAAAAAAGAAGAAAAAAAGGAAAAAAGAAGAAAAATAAAGAAAACCTAACCAACCTGACTAAAGCAATCAAGCAATCTGTACCAGCCTTCACCAATTTTAAGGTTCCAGAGCCAGGGGAGGAGGGACCTGGCTCGCGTCGAGGTACTTCTCATCTGAGTGACACCTGTGGGGAGTTCTGCTGACATCTCCCTGAAGGTCCCAGCCACGGCAGCACTGCATGCGGGTCCCCACAGGGCTGGTGGCAGCTCTGATATGGTGTCACACTTCACAGCACACCAGGAGGTGAGCTGAAGGGTGGGAATGGGGGTGCTGGCAACAGGTGACACTGCTGGAAGTGGAGAGCAGGACCCTTCCTCAGCTCTTCAATTCTCAGCACAGGGACTCAGATGTTCAAAGGCACCATGAGCTGTGTCCCTTGTCCCAGAGCTGTTTGCAGCAAAACCAGGTTGGATTTTCTGGCCTTTTTTGCTGGCCAGTGTTGAGTGAAGCAACCCAGAAAGCTCCAGCTTCCCTAAGGGCCCTCATCACCCCAGATTGGGGCAGTGTCCCTGGGGAACCATGGGCTGAGCTCGCTCCAGCCCCATGTGTGGTCCGTGGTCCCTCAGTCCCCTGTCACTGGGACAAAGCAGAGGAGAGGACACAGGCAGCCCCATCTGCCAGCACTTAAATGTTCCCCTTCACTCACAGCAGAGCTGCTTTCCTGGCCAACACTGGAAGGATGCACCTCACTGCACGAATCTCTGACTCTTGGTCCTGCATGACCAGTGTCACCACCTTGCTGTCCCCAGGGAATTTCCCAGGATTGAAGCCAACTCCTTTCCATCTGGATTTTGAAACTGGATGACCTGAAAAGTTCCCAGCCCCAGCACTGGCCAAGAGGAGACAGCTGAGTAGCCAGAAGGTAAAGCTGCCAGTGGGTTTGATGGGACCTGCCCCCTGCCTGGGACATGGCAGCACATCACAGACATGAAGCCACCACCTTTGGTGCCAGGTAAGCCGAGCTGCCCATGCCAGCCAGGAGAACACTAATTTGCTTTGCCCACACCTAGCAAAAATGTGAATCCTGGCTAAAATTAATACTGTGCTTTTACTGCACCAGTCCTGGCGGTGCTTTCCCTATTATCTGTGACAGGATAGTTGTATCTTCTGGTCGACTCTGTTAAGAGAAGCTTTGGAGGTCAGGAGTATTTATGGTAGAGCAAACCCCCCCTGAGTGCAGGGAGCGTGGGAGAGCGGCAAAGAGCCACACTTATCAGATAGTTCAGCCCAGCACATGATCTAAGAACGCAGATGAAGCTGCATTATTCAGAATATTGGGTTTTGCTATTGAATTCCAATAGCTGGCCAGCACTTTTAAAGCAACAAACAAAGCAGGCACCTCCTTGCAAGTTGGAATGGTGCTCTGGAGCCGCTTCTGCAGCAAACACGCGCACATGGACATGAAAATTTGCTGAAAAGAAAGAGCCAGTTGGCAAAAGATGCCAAATTGTCAATGGAGAAAGAGTTACACTGCTAAAAGATCAGTTATTCAACAGAGATGGCAGCTTCATTGCTGGGATGAATCAAAGAGCCGTGTCAGCTCATGGTGGGGGGACTCTCTTCCTTCAAGCCCAGCAGTGGCTCTGCAGCCAAGGGGGCACGTGCTGCTGTGAGCTGTCGACAAGATGCTGAGCCCTAAAAGCAGAGAGTTTTTCCAATAAAATATCCCTAGCTTTTGCATCATGATATCCAGGGTTTTCATTAAATTATAATGTTAAGGAATAAAACTCATCACATTCCTGTTTTTTCTCTTGCCGATACTCAGCACAGCTCAGTCTGTAAGGTAAGCGAGCTCTGCTCTGCCTACTTAGTTTTTGTTGTAGCCCAGGGTAGCCCTGAGGAAGGGAAGAAGCAGTTGCTTTCACAAGCCTTCCTCCCTTCCTCTTTCCTCCTCCTCCTCCTCCCATTGAATTCAGATTCCCGAATGAAATCAGGCAAAGAAATTCCCGTGATGGTCACCAACAGAGCCTGCTCTGCTGCAGCTGCAGCAAGAAGCTGTATTTTAGGAGCACCCTCCGGGCTTTCCACATTTCTCTCTCCCTTTACACCCAAACGAGCCATTCTGTGAAAGACCACAGGAGGAGGCATGGAAATCACCACCTGCCTTGACCAGCACCTCCAGCACCTGCTTGGCAAAGCAGGAACCCCAAAGGCTCTTCCCTTGCTCCATGTCCTGGCTGGAAGTGACACACAGGGTACAGGCTGAGCATTTCCACTGTCCCCTGAGCCCTTGGGTAGCCCCAAAGACTGTACTCACACTGAGGCACGTGTGGGTCCACCCCGGGCAATGCCAGTGGGCAAGTTTTGTATTTATTTCCCTTGAAAACCTCTCCTTAACGGGCACTTAACACTATGCTTAAGTGACAACAAATTACACATTTTATTTAAGAGCAGGCACAAGGAACGGTGTAATTCCCTATAGACTAATGGTGCATTTCTCCTCACAGACAGCCAATTAAATATTTAATCAGCACAATAGCCGGTTAAGTATTGTATATGGGCATAAATACAACCCAATACATTTCCACGCCACATTAAGCTGAAGCTTGTAGACACTTGTCTCCTGAGCATCAGGCACGACATCTCTGTCAATACATCCTTCGAAAGCAGATTCTATTTATTTTGTGTTGTATTAAGTAGGCAACATTTCTATCCTGTCCCAGCCACGTACATTGACTCTTCAGCAGCACCATATGAATAATCTGCACCAAATTGTGTATTAGGGGCAGACTGCTGCCTTCCTGCTCAGCAGCTGTCTGTGAGCTGACTGCAAATTTCCACAAATAATTTCCTTGGGTCACACCCTGGAGGTGCAGCAGTGGCTGGAGAGCCGTTGCTCTCCCTGCTCCTCGGGTGCTTTAGAAGAGACGGGAGATTCAGCAATGAAAGACACAAATTAGAGAAAAAGGGGAAAGAAAATAATTCTGTTTCTTCTCATTTGATGAAGAGGGCTGAGGTTAAAAAGAAATTAAAAATTAGGTTTTCAGACAGGGAATAACCACAGGAAGGGAGGGAGGGATGGGGCTTATGACATCTCCAGGAATCCACTGGGGCCCCCCTAGCACAGGCTGTTGCTGTGGGACGGAGTGGGGGTTTCCATGGGCAAGCAGAGCCATCTCCAAAGGACGGCAGTGCTGGATCCATGCACTCAGGGCTATGCCCAGAGAGAGAAACATTCATTCCATTTCCCTGCCATCTAGGAGATGTATTCATTCCACAAGTGTTTTCCTTCAGGCTTGATTTCTATTCAGCTTTCTTTCAGTCTCCACTTCCCAAGCTCTCATCGGCTCGATTATAACTGTAAGAATAAATCTATTTACAGTGCATTGTTGCAAAATGAATCAATACACCCGAAGCAAACACAAGGCCAAATCCTCAACAACTCGAGCGGGCGGCTTTGTGTCGGCTGCAGCGGGTGCTGCCTCCCACGTCCCCTGCATTTCTCAGGTAAGTGCTGTTTGCAAATGCAAGGGTCGTTCCAGTACAGAAAGTTAAGCACAATGGATTATTGACAGCTGATTTTCTTTTCTGCCTTCTAAGTGACTTCAGATAGAAGTCAAAATCCTCTTCTCAGTTCTGCAAGCCATGGTGATCCAGTGCTGGTAAAGTAACGAGAGGAATATGAGCCCCTGCTTGAAGAGATAAGCTACTCTTTGGAAATGGGATCTTTGCTTGATTTCAAGACAAGAACATAACATGGGACATACTGCGAGACAGCACCTAAACACGGCAGAGGCTGAGCAAGAATGGGATGGGGTGTTAGACAGCACCTTCCATGCTCAGGGCATCCCTAGGGCTTTGCAAAGCACCCAGCTGGCAGAAGGTAGGCAGAGGCAAGCTAGGATGGAGACCCCAAACACCAGGGACCATTCAACCAGAGGGGCACCAGGGTAAATCCTGCAAAATGTTGTAAAAATGCTTTTCAAGGCTTGTGAGCCACCTCTTGGAGAGACAGAGGCTGTGAAAGAAAAACACTGTGTGTATGTAAAGATCAAACTATGGAAAAGATGCCTTTTTTTTTTTTTTGGTTAATTTTAGCTCTCTTAGAATAGTCTCTATAGAAATCTTTTACGTTCCATAAAGGTTTGGGGAAAGCAAAGGTTGCGTGTCTTACTGGAGACCGGTGGACTGACTGGGCACCCCAGCACCATCCTGGCCCCATGACCAGTGCTGATGGGCCTGGCCAAGCTGTGAAGGTCACACCTTTCAAGTGAACTGTGGTGGTCATCCAGGGCCATGACAGGGGGCTTCATGACCTCATGGTGCTTTAATCTAACATGGTATTTCATCCTCAGCCAGGTCATGAGCACGCTTGTGCTGATTACATCATCTGGGCTGAAGCGCAATGTGGCTTTAAGCCCCATGAACACCACCCGTTATGTGCCTGTCACCTTAATTACAACCTGAAATTCATCAGAGGTTAATTCAGTCCTCGACACAGGGGCAGACAGAGCTGAGAATCTGCCTTCAAGTACCCCCAGACACCCCCACTGGCTTCCTACTAATAAATCTCCTTCCATTAGGAAACAACAGGCGAGCGCTAAGGGTGATTTCAACTTTTCTAGCTCTGTTGCCCTTAGTCCAACCTCTGCAATAGCTGCCAGGTGCCATAAATCATCGAGCACAATCCTGGAGCTGGGGATCACTGTCTTGTAAAACAAATATCTTCCAGATTTTGTAGCGCCTGGTGCCAGTTACAAACTGCTGGTTGTCGGGTTCTTCCTCCTCTCTTCCATTTATTTCCCAGCCCTGCATCTCTGTTACTCCTTGTCTGCTATATATCTCCCCTTTATTGTTATTTCTTTCCCCCCTTTGTTTTAATAACTCTTTTGCTGTGGATTCTTGTAAAAAACAGCTGCTCTAGCCAGTAAAAAAAAAAAAAAAAAAAAAGTAAATAAAAAAAATCTGGAAACAGATGCCCTGGCATTGCTTCAGCTGTAATCTGTTAGATTTATAATTCCTCTTTGGTTCAATATTGATTCAGAATAAAGCAACTCAAAACATACTAGAAGCTCACAGCTTTTTGTAGTCTTTTTCTATCTTTCTTCTTCTCTGCCATGATATTTCTTTTCTCTTCATCCAAACACTTCATCCAAACAACTGAAAACATACTGAGGAACAAAACGATGCAAGCTGATGAGAGACACCCAGGTGCCTGCAGAGCAGAGGGTTTATGGCTGGAGAAGCTCAAGAGAATGCTGTCCACTGATTTTTTATTGTTTTAATTTCTTTTCTCTTGTCCAGCATTATCTACCTCCTCTCAGCATCCCCACTAAGGCACTCCCCTGTGTTTCAGGGACTTACAGAGTTCCCGAGGCTCACAGGGAGGCAGTGGCAGCCCAGCAGCCCCAGCTGAGGCAGGGACCTGCTGTAGGGTGCAGTTGTGGCCATTCCCTTTGAGTTCTGAGTACAGTAGCCAGGGGCTGGGCACCACGGCTCCCCAGCCCATCTGCTGCTGAATGGCTGTACAGGAGTTAGGAAGTCCCTTGACAATACATTCAAATGGAAAAAAAATATCATTTCCCTTCAGTAAAGTGCCTTAAGAGCCCTCAGAGAAGGACAGGATAAAGCTATTAGCACGCTTCCTTCAAGTCTATAAAAAAAAAGCCCATTTAGGATGAATGTATTAAATATACAGCTTATATTCCCACAGGCAAGCACAGACACAGAGTCCTTGCAGCCTCCCTGTAAGTGCCTTGAGGGCCACACCATCCACCCACCAGCATACTGATTTCTTCTGACTTACCCCACACTGATGAGACCATAACAAAGTGCAGAGCTGTTTAGGGCATAAAAGAAGTATCTACTCCTTTGAACATTTTCCCACACATCAGATGGTGCCACCTTTCTCTACATCTCAGTTTCTCTTGAATGGTTGGGACTGTTTGTGCCCGGCTTTTCCCTTCCAAGTGCAATCTACCCATACTTCCTCCTGACAAAGCGCTGCCAGCCCTGCAAACTGTGTCTTCCCAGCAGAGCTGTCATTTGGGTGCTGTAAATTATCCTATTGATTTCCTCTTCAGCTGAGGAGGTAGCCCGGGTTCCCTCCAGCTTGTGAAACCCCAAGTGGTCTCCAGTTATCACACCTCGCCCAGACACAGTACTGCGCTCCAAGCCAGCATGGCCCTTTGGGTTCCCCTCTGGTTTTCCCCTGGGTCCCCACCCCCTCCTTGGTGATTTCTCCAGCAGGCAGTGGGCACATGGTTTTAGCAAGCTCAAAAGCCACTTTTGGCATGTTAGCCCAACCTGGAATACGTGCTACCAAGGGAAAATGTCACAGGCAGGGGTGGCTTTCTATGCTGAGACTCACCACAGTCCCCAGCTGGATGTCAGACAGAGCCAGCTATAACCAGACACACGATGTCTCCCACTCTCTGCCCTGTTTGCAGCCCAGCAGAGCACACGGGCAGTCCTGGAAAGCCAGCAAACAACAACAGGGAAATAACTGAGTGCTTTCCCCAAAGCATCTCAGGGGTGCAGAGGTGGTTGTGGGTCCGAGTGTGCCTGTGGACACTTGGATGCATCAAGCATCTTGAACACACCAGCTGTGTGACACCAGAAATGCTTCCCAGGCTCGGTACCCGGCTATCAACAACAGCAGTGGGCTTTGCAGCTTCGGTGTATCACTTTTTCTTTGCCATCTGCTCCTTCCCAAGGGAACAGCCCTGGGATTGCACCCAGACATGAGGGCTGAGGACTGCCAGCCTCAGACCTGGGCGGAGAGCTGGGGGACCATCAACTGCCCGAGGTTTGTCACAGCGTCCTTGAAATCTGCTTGTGCAAAACAACTGGGATTTAACAACTCGGCAATCTCAGAGGAAAAAAAAACAAAAACCAAAAGGTAATGGTCTGTTGAAGCATTTCCAAGCAGCTCTGTGGTCACTGTATTTTTCTTTCAAGAAGTGGTATGTTGGCAGAGGCGCACATCTCATGCATGGTCCCTTGGGGTGGCCCCTCTCTCTCACATCTCTCATACCTCCCTGTCTCATTTCCAGCATTATTCTCTGCTGTGGTCCATCACCGTTGCTCCAGTTGTTAGTTAGTCCGACAGCATCTCCAGGAATGTGCAAGCGAGCAGTCTCTCCTATGCATTCCCCAATGCCCGTGGCAGTGACAGACCCTGTCTCAGCCTGGGGAGGGATAGGGTCCCACAGGGAGCAGGGCAGCATGGGGAAGGCTGGCACTCACAGTGCCAGGAACTGGCAGAACCACCACCAACCGATCTGGTGTTGTCCTAATTGGATTATTTGTCGCCTGCCTTCAGGGTGTTGGAGGAAGATGTATTCAGCCAGGACGTATACATGGGTTCATGACAGAGATTCATTAGGCTTATTGCATACTCTGTTAGACACAGTTACAAGAGCAAGTGACTCTGACACAGCTCTCTAGCAAGATTCACAGTCACGCTGTTCTTTCTCAGCCTGTCTTTATTTGTATTTTCTGGGAGGGAAAAGGGAGTTGGACATGACAGTAGCTGAAGAAACAGCTTACTATGGTAAAACCATAGCAGAGTCCACATTGCTGTAATCCCTGTGCAAGGAGTAGGGAAACACTATTTCCCAGCTGAGAGCAGTTCTTCTCCAGTGCTGGACACATTACGGTGTGTTGGTGAGGTCCTGCTTTGTTGGCAGTGGGTAAAACACCCTCCAGAGGAAGGAAGGGCAGACCCCTCCAGCTCTGTGTCGGCAGAAGTGAACAGCGCTGGGCTCTGCCGGGAGTTGGCGAGGACCCAGGGCAGCTCTCAAACCTCGATAAATCATGATTCTTCTTTCTTCTCAGACACCCCAGCACCAAAGCGAGACATTGCTCTCTGAACTCTTGTTCACCCGGTTCCTCCCTTGCTTGCTCTCCCAGGAAAACCCACATCAGCTTTGGACTGAAATCTGGGAGTCCCAGAAATGACGTTTTTTCCCCTTACCTTCCAGTTTCCAACAAATTAAGGAAGCAAACACCAGATCTGTAGCTGGGATTGCTGGGTACAGCAGAGTATAATCACCTCCCTTTGCTTCTACTTTCTTAATTGGGGAAACCCTGACATTACCCCTCTAACCCCAGCCCGTGAGGACCACACGGCTCGGTCCAAGGGATGTTTGTGGCTGTTATTTCTGCTCTGTGATAAGGACAGGGTTCAGCCTCAGGTGTCGTTGGGAGGATGAATTTTCCAGACTCCTCTGAAGCTTTAAGGTGTGTTTCCCAGGGGGGAAGGGTCTGGGGAAAACCCATGGGAAGTGCTTTGTCTTGCAGTGTAATGTACTGCAAGATGATGGTTATTAGCACACTCGAAGAAGCTGCCAGTTATTTTTCATCCTGCTGTATCCTCTGGGAATAAGCAGAAACCTCAGCACAGTGCCTTGCTCAATAGGCTCAAGTCTTAACCACGGGATCCTTTGGGCTGCTGAATTACAAATTAACCATGGGGCTGCTCAATTACAAATCCTCGGCAGCAGCAACAGTGATGTGATATGACAACCATAGCCTAGGAAGTCTCTGGTGTGTCTTGTCAGCCCTGCAGACTCGCCTTCTAAGCAATATGGATATGGGACACGCAGAATTTTACTTCCCAGGCTTCCTCCAAAGGCAGCAGCATCACATCCCTCCTCCCATCCTACCCCCATCCCAGCTCCACGCTGTTGACTCCATGTCTTCCTCCCTGCAGAAGGAGCCTGGGGAGCACAGGCAGATTGCCAGCAGAACTTGTGACAGTGAGTTTTCCTAATGGTCCCAGGTTAATCACCATCTTTCAGGCATAAAGCCACCCAAGGTTGTTCTTTGCTGCCCCAGGAGACTGATGACCACCTGGGCAGGAGGAGAGGAAGGAGGAGGAGTGTGAAAGAGTTAGACTGCAACCTGCAGGGGGAGGAGAAGGAAGGACATTTAGGACCTTCAGGGCCAGGGCAGCATCCTGCAGGCTGAGCTTCAGTGCTCCAAGGGAAAACATCTGGTCCACGTAAGTCACTGCAGCATTTTCTGTAATCAAAAAAGGGAAAAGCACCTATAAAGGAGTGTCTGCCTGTTGGAAATGCCTGTCAGGACAGGGTCTTCCAGAGAAACAACTGCCTCTTCGCTGACCTCTGGATGTCTATCTGTACTTCTGTATATTAGAGTTAAAGAATAATAGGATTTCAGCTGAACTACAAGGTTCAGCTCATGGGAGGGGAGCTGTACAATTTCTTATACAATGTCTTTGTGTGTCTCAGAGGTGAGAAGTGTTAGTAGACTCTGAACCAATCTGTGATATTGCTAGAAAGAATGAAAACAACCCTAGGGACACCAGGCAGGAGAAAGAAAACAGGAGAGTATCTAAACCTCCAGTTTTACGCTGTGAGTTCACACCTAAAAGACAAAAAAACAGGGAAAATACACCGAGCAGCTGAGGAACTCTGTCACTGACTGATGACTACCTGGAGCCATGTGGCAGCCCAGAGGTGTGAAACCCCTTGAAGATGCAGAGGGCAACGTCTGAGACACAGCAGAGGCATTGACCTGACCTGGCACAATCTATCCCACAGGCCTGAGCAGTGAGCTCCTGGTGGCACAGAGCTCTCAGAGCTCCTGGTGCATCACTATGGGTCAGCACTACAACGCTCCAGGGCACCTGCCCTCCCAGTCTCATCCTCTCATCCCATCCCGCACTGCGTCTGCCTTGTTTTTCTGCTTCTCAAATGCTCTTTTATCCTCCCTTCTTTTTAGAGACTGAAAATAAAGGACAAAGGACCTGGTTTTCTTCTGGGCTCTTGAACACAAGAGCCATTGGAGAGGACCTATTTTAAGTAAGAAGAACCTTCCCCCTGCTGGAAAAGCAGCTCAGCAAGGTCAGGCTCAGCGCCGTGCCCTCCAGTTGGGCACTTGAGACACCTGCTAGCAGCCACTTCAGCCACCAAATGCTCATCCAGAAGCAGCAGAAATCGACGTCTGCAAGATGTGCTGCAGCAGGATTCGTGAGGAAGGTGGGGGGATTCATATCCTGGGGAGAAGACCCTGCTGCACACCCTCTGCATCAGATCACTGCTCAAATGACAGCAATGCCACCTTCTCCCTGGGGTGGTCACCCCATGGGCTATGGGCAAGGGCACTTGCTGGGTGGCTCAGACTCCCTCCAAGGCTGAACATGTCACACTTTCAATCCACAGGGCTGAAGAAGCAGGAGATTTCCATAAGAAAGGCAGCCCAGGCTCTCCTCGCTGATGCAGTAATTTTATTTTTATTCAATATGAAAAATCCTGTAGCTGATTTTATGCCAGGCACAGAAGGCAAGGCAGGATCCCATAGGGGCCATTTGGCACATCTCACTCTGTGTTTTGCCCCAGGCTTGTGCTCCAGGGACACATCTCAACTTGGAAAACTCCAGTGTGTCCACTCCAGCCTTGCCCAGCAGGTAATTCCCTGCATTTTTGATTCTCCACTTGGGAAGGTGCTTCTTAACATCTGTTCTGAATTTGATACTCCGCTATTTACATTTTATAGCCCTTGCTCCTCTTCCCTTGGTGGGGCTGAGTGCAGTAACTTGACATGATATTATCCATATCACTTAAGATTTTATTCACTTCACTTAAATTTTCTCATGACCAGCTTTATGTTTCTCTTTCTCCTGGCTATCTTCAATACTAGGTCTTTTAGTGCTAGGTTAAGTATCTTTATTCTTCTTTCCCCTTTCCATAAGGTTATATTTTAACAGTGTAACTGGACTTTATCACAGCTAGTAAATTAAAGGAGAAGTATTCTTGATCCACTTCAGATCCACCCTGAAGAAAACCTTGGACCTCAGGCCCACTCTCATCCCAGAGTACATCCAGCACGCTGGCAGAAGAGCAGACCTCTCCTCCAGGTTCACATACATCTCCTCCGGTGATGCACAAACTACTCATGTTCATAGGAAAGATGCAAATCTCCCTCAGTTCAATGTTGCTCTCATTGGAGAATCTGCTTTAAGTTCCTCCTTGCTAAAACCATGTGAGCCCATGGCAAGAACATTTTAAAAGCTGGTACCTGTACCACTCTAAGCACTAGTGGCTGCTATGGGAAACAGTCAGAAAAGTGAGGTTGAAGACTAAGATGTTCGAAGCTGCCTTAATTATTAGAGCGTGAGCTTCCAAATCCCTCAAGAAGCATAGAAAATGTTGGCTTCAAAAGTCACGGTGTGCTCAGAGAAGCAGGAGCCAGGGAGTTTTAGGGACATCTTGACTGCAGTCTGCCTGGCTGGCTCCGTCGGACTTGGAATCAGTCCGATTCATTGCAGCAGCTCTGAATTCAGAGCAGAGGGAGCAGACAAGGCTCATTGCCTATTCCAGCCAGAAAGACTGCAACAACTGTTTTGGTTTTATTTTTTTTAAAAAAATCAGTTACTTGAGTAGATATCTAGGAATAGACGCTCTGTCTCCTCATCCCCAAACTGAACCCCGCTGTTAATTAAGCACAAACTATGAGGGCTACTTTGGGAAAACAGTGCTAGAACTAATCCTGGCATGAGTTTGTGCAAGGTTTTGCCTGGAGAACTGGGGACCTCTCTGACCACCAAAGCCCAGAGAGGAGAGCAGGGATTGTTCAGTCCCTCCAAAGTGCAGCAAGGGCTTTTCCTCCTCAACCATTAGTGGTCCTGCCAGTTGGGCAGCCTGGCCCAGAGGTGGGCAAGGGATTCAGTTTACTTCTGGGGGAAAAAAAAACATTCCCATGCAAAGCAAATCTCCAGATATTCAGACACATCTGTTTGCAATGTAGAATGCATGAGGCTCATATCCCTCCTTGCTTCACACTCTGTTCCAGTATTTATCCTCCCAGCAAGCCATTGCCATCTCATCCTCCAGAACTGTGCTTCAACTTAGATATCAGCAATTTCCCCTGCCACAGGTGATCAGTGAAATTACTCACCTGATTTAAGGCCTGAGGCGTTAAAAGAGTGTCACGCTCCATGAAAGTCTTCCAACAGCTTGGTTGCTTTTGCACCTCTCCAGGTTGCAGACAGACCCGGCCACTCCTTCCATTTTGCACCAGGCTGGAGGAGCAACTGCTGGTGATGGCACCACTTTTCCAGCAAGACCCTGAGCATCCTCCAGCTTCAGCCACCTTCTGCCCCACACTGCTGGGCTCTGTTTGTCCAAAGTAAATGCAGGCAGATTTCCCTATTGACCACAGGGATTTTACTTACTGAGGTGGATCCACTGGGAATATCAGCATTTTAATTTTATTTATTTTTCTGCTAAAAGCCATGCTTTATCCTGTGCAGATAAACCCCCAGGACAGTCACATCACAGATAACTCCCTACTTTGCTTCCCACCCAGGGCATAAGAATTCATGGATGTTGATGCTGTCTCGCTGGCCCTGGGAGCATGGGGAGAGGATTGGACGCCCTCCCACAGTGCCAGGGCTTGCAATTTCTTTTTAAAAGCCTGTAATCATCCTCACTTCTGTGAGCTATTCAAGCATTTGCATTGTTTCATAGCATCTCGACTGCTGGCTGGAAGCAACCCCAGGTTTCGGGAGAGCCCAGCGGGATTCTGGTGGGGGCCCTGCCAGCAGGCACCCCCCACTGAGCAATAGAGGAGGGCTTTGCTCCTGCCAACAGGTGAGCCAGTTCCTGGGCATTGCCTTTTATCAGGAAAGAAAAAGAGGGGAGAAAAAAAACTAACAAATCAATTCTGTTCACATGAGATTTGAGCTGGAAGGATAAAGAAATGCCGTGGAAAGAAAAGTCCTGTTGTGACACAGCCACGGCTGAGATTCATTCATTTTTTAAAATATTTTTCTTCTTTTCTCCTCCTGGTTTAAACCAGGATTTGCACAAAAGAGAAAGCATCACCCAGCATACAAACATCTATCCAAAAACGCACCCAAAGGATAAGCAGAGGAGTTGACTTTCCCTATGGGTGCAGCCATCCGACACAGGGCACAGTGCAGACACGGAGACCTGGATTGGAGTTTCTCGCTCCATCCCCTGTAGTGGCAACATGTACCTGCAGCATCCATGAACCTGAGGTAAAAACCTGAAACTCTCTTGCGTCGTATTTTGCCTCCCATTTCCCCTTTGCTGTTAGAGGTAGATATTCCATCCCTCTGGCAGTATTTTCTCCCTCTAATCCATGCCATTTGGCTGGCACCACAGCTGGGGCACAGAAAGCCAGGTCTTGTCTCACTCGTGCCAACTCATCAGGAGAGAGGGGATCTTGTAACCCTTAAGGTCTCTTGCAGGGATGCAAAGGACATACTGTTTTCCATTCCCCATCCCTGCAGGAGTCCCAAGGTCAGAATCCAGCCCTTTGCGTGAGTCAGTTGTTGCCCTGGAGGAGCCGCAGCCAGAGGAGACCAGAAGGCAGGAGAGCACTGATTCCCTCCTGATACCATCTTGTTTCCATGCTGTCATGCCATCTGTGAGCTTTACCCCAGGAACTCCTGTCACATCCAGTCCCAATAGCATTTTGCAATTTACTCTTGCCCTCTCCCAGCATATGCTGACCAAGTCCCTCTGGTCATCCCTGCTCCTCATCCTTCATCCAGGGCTTCATCATGCTGCTACCCACTTTTGTTGCGCTCTGCCCTGCAGCAGCTCAACGCACAAGATGCAAACCAGGCAACCCAGTTCACTAGCAAGGAGAGCTTCCAAACGAGGATTGAGCTGCTATTAATTTATCCTGTATTTGTTTTGAAAAGATGTCTTGGGAAGGTACACTATTTCCCTTTCCAGTTAGAGGCTTAACAGCCCCAGGCTTTCTTCTTTCTCGGGAACATAAATCCATGTTTATTTTCCATGTAGCAAATTAATCCCCAAGGCATTGCATCCAACAGGCCAAAATCAGAGCTCCATCTCCACCACAGCACTTCAGGAGAACGACGAGAGGGAGAACCTTTAGTAGAAGAAATGCATCTGCTTATTTGGGATCAAGGCACCTCATGGGATGTGAATGATTTTACTTGGCAAACCCAGTGGGATTAACTCTGTCTTGAAGTGGGAAGGAAAGACCTAGAGCATCCGTTTCTGGTGTGACCACCAAGGAGCAGACAGATTTCAATTCCTGTGAGGCTGCTCAGAGGGTTTGATCATTCAGGATGCTCTCAAATACAAAATACTGATATACCTGTAGCACCAGCCATATACCATTCCCAGTTAAAACTTGTGCAACTCTGCTGAAGTCAATTTACGAGGCAAACATTTAATTTAGCAAGCAGGCACACAATCCCAAATTTAAACATATGTCAAGCCAGCTAGTAGCTTTGTTTTAATTAACTCTCAAACTTCGTGGCTGTCATTTCTTTATATAAATGAGGATGTTCTGCCAAGGGCAGACTGTAATCCTGTGTGCATACCTACGAAACCGCCTGCTATTTCACAACCACTTCTCAAAGAGCTCTTGCAGAGGTAAGGGGATGTGGATGTTATTATAAGGGTCCATATGGCAGTAAGCTGGCACTGCAGTATTAAATCAGAGGTATTGTAGCTTTCCAGCCTAGATTCTCATGGTACCAGGTAACGTATATGTAGCTTTATTGTTGAACAATTTTAGTGGCTATGCATTATTCAACAACGGCCAAAGTCTCTACGCTGCCGGAGGTGATTCAGTGATGATAAAGGGAATACGTTTTTCTCTAAAGGCAGGAGTGAAGGGATTTCATGGGTCGGTATCTTCTCCACCCACGGAGGTAACAATGGAAGCATTAACATTTCTAGTAAAGAAATCAGCTGACAACAAATTCTCATCAAGAATTAAAATGAAAGTAGAAGCTGCTTTAGCATGAAGTTAGACTTAGGAACTGTAACGTGCTAAATTAAACGCTTTCTTTGATAATTTTTCTGTCTCAGCAGGCACTGAAATCTGCTGGAAGATGCCATCTAGTGGGTTATGGAAGTTTATTTAAGTTTAAATCCACTTGCCAGTGTGGGGTGAGGGTGGCAAGAACTGCAAATGCTGGGGTGCGTAATGTTTTTCATCGGCTTTCTGTTGTTTTTCTAAGACATAAAAACTTGCCTGCGGAGGTTTACATGGGAAGAGACCTAATATTTATTTTGCCAGTCGCCCCAGCAGGGCATTGTACTGTCGCAGCTTTGCTATTGACATTAGCTGAGCCGCACGGCTGTTCCGCTGGCAGGGCATCTTCCTAATCACGAGGGCTGTTTGCTCTTCACTTAAGAAACGATTCCACTTCTCATTTTTGGAAAAGCTGTAACGTCATCTTCCTCGTAAAAAAAAAAAAAAAAAAACCCAAAACAAAAGCCCCAACACCATCCCGTGCCTGTAAATTATCTAGTTTATGGTACAGGGGAAGCCGCTGAATTGGTCCCCGACCGGACATCATTCTTTTTTGATGGGAGCCATCACTAGGGACCTGGGCAAGCCCGCCTGCGGGTGAAGCCAGGTGAGGGGACCGTGGAGCTTGTCGCCCAGCTGCCCTGTGTCCCTGGGGCGAACTGCAGCCCTTTGGGTAGCACCTGCATCCCTTCAGGCTGCTCTATGCCCCTCCGAGAGCCTGGCGCCGGGCGCCGTTTAACCCCGGGGGCTTATTCCTTCTCGGTGGTTCTCCCCTCCGGTACCGGCCCTATCCCAACGCGCTCCATCCCCCGTTTGTGTTTTTTAGAGACAGCATCAACCATGACCAGCTCGCCCCAGGGCGCCCGGCCAGCTCCTGCCGCAGGGGCTGTAGCTTAATGGCCGGGCTGCTAATTACGAAGCATCTCTGGAGCAATTAACTACCTGGAGTTCACCGCCCCCGGCACGGCCGGTTGGGAACCTGCTCTCCCGTCCGCTCCCGCAGCGCCCACCCAGCCACCCGCCGAAGCCACGGCCTCCTCCCGGAGTCGTTATTAGAGTCATTAGCGGGGTGAGTCATTAGCGGGGAGCGGGC
>VZRU01013352.1:362789-390507 GCA_013398155.1 Pedionomus torquatus
GGTGGCTGGGGAGTGGGGGGGGGCGAGAAGCAGCGGGCATCTCCTTATAGAGGAGGAGGAGGTGAGGAAGAGGAGTTTGGGGGGTGTCTCCCTCCCTCAGCCTTCCCCCTGAGGAAGGAGCTGCTTTTCTGCAGCCCGTGTCTGGGTTGCAGAGGAAACGCGAGTAGTTTCTTGGCAGTCGGGGGATGCAGGGACCGGAGGGTCGGCTTGCCGTGTTTTGGCTGAGCCTGAGAAGGGAATAAAGCGAGGTCTTTTTGCTCCAACGAGTAAAGGTGGGGAACTTGTCCCATCTTTGCTAAGGGAAGGTGAGGAATTCTGTCACCAAGGGCGTGCCTTCCGCGGCGTTTCTCTTTACCTGCCTCGGAAAGGTGTGGGGAATGACCCGTTCACCCCTTACCTCTGGGTCCCTGCAGAGCTTAAGCTATGGGCTAGCGGGAAGTACCAGGAGGAGCTTGAAGGTGATGCCTGTGTACTGATCCTCCTGGGGGAAAAGAGGAGTGGGTAAGTGTGCCCGAGAGTGGCAGAGGATGCCTGCTGGGTACGGGGCCTGATGATATTGCAGCACATGACTGCGTTCCTTTCTTGTCCCGCTGGTGTAGTAGTAAATTTGACAGACAAACCCTTCTGCTTTGTGTGCGAGACAGGAAGGCGAGATCATCCAAATGAGATGTTTAGAAGCTCAGTTTAGCTGCGTTTACTTTTGGCTACGTAATTGCTTTATCCCCTTATGGGTTTGGCTTTGTACCATTAAGAATGATTGGGGCTTGAAATGTCAGTGTGTAACTATCAGTTCAGCTGCCGGTCTATGAGGCTCTGCTTGTTCAGAGCCACTTAAAACTCTTAATTGTCTAAATCTTTACTGCCTCGGAGAGGGAGAGAAACCTACTGTGGCAATGTCTGCTCTGAGGGAGAGAAAGCTCTCAAAAAGAGGTATTCAAAGTGAGGCTGAGCTCTTCCTTCCCACAAGAAATGTGTTGTGGTTTTTTGTTTCTTTGTTTGCTTTTTTTTTTTAAATTCAAATATTTAGGGTTAGTCTATGTATAACCATGATCATATCCTTACAATATCCTATACTGGTGGGGAAGGGGCTCAGCTGTCATCTGCCATAACACGTAATTTGTAGCAGATTGCCAAACCTGCACAGAAATCCCTTTAACGTACACAGTTATCGTTATGTGACCAGAGTTCCTGATGTTACTGCCTTATGCTTGCATTTCTGTTGGATGCAGAGAATCTATTTTGCATGAATGATAAAAATCAACCCTGTAGTCCACCGTTCCATAGCTTCACGTGGTATGGCATTACAGCAAAATGAAGACCATTGTAAAATCACATGTCTTCCAGAGGTGGTGAAGAGAAAGTTGGTAATTGGTCTTAGGAGGCTGCAAAGTTGGATGTAGCAGTTAATTCTGGTTAAATCTATAAGGGATGAAAGAAACAGTGACAAGCTGACTTTATTTTTGGTCTCCAAAATTGTCCTTGTACTGTGGGCTTTGGGTAGTTGTAAGCTAGGCAGTTCCTATAATGTAGTCCATCACTACAGATTTCTGTTTATGTTCAGTGCTCTCGGTATTTAGATATCCCATATTGCCCATGTTGGACACAATATTAACTCCATTTTTCTTTATGCCTGGTTAAAGTATGGCAGCTGTCAGTAAATTGAGATCTGCTTTTGTTTTGATGGTGTATTGAGCTCGGCAGGAAATGCCTGTGCAGCTTACAGGAGAATTTGCAATAAAACCACTCTGCACTTGTGTAAATCAGAGTTACTGGGTTTTAGACTGGAGGCTTCATCTTCCAGTCTAATTAAGGTGGAGTTATGGGCTGCAGTGGGTCTGTGAGTGAAGATGTACTGGTATCATATGCCTGTTTTTTTTGAAGGATTGGGCCCTGAAATGATAGCTCTTGTTACACTGAGGAAGGAAAAACATCCTGAAAGACAACTGGCTGTCTTGGTAAAAATAATTTCAGATGAAGCAGAATAAAGACAAACCAAATGTTTGGGGTTTTTTACTGTTGTCATACAGTTATCTGCCAGCTGACTCCAGAGAGTTTTGGTGGTTACAGCCTCTCTTTCTTCGTCCCGACAAGCATTCATGCTTTTTGTACTACTAATCAACTACCAGCTTGTAAATGAATATGCTGTTTTTTTCTTGTTTGTGAGGTTATTTGCTAGACCTGTCTTCTTAATACCAAAACTCTAGATGATAGGAGGCTATATCACAAAAAAATCATATTCGTAGCAGTCAGAAAAGGTTTTCTTCTGTTTCTGGCTTTAATTTGCCTTTTTGTGCAGGCTAGCCTTTGAATTGAGAACATTTCGGATGTGATACAGAATTGAGCTTTTCAATGAAATCTCTGTCCAGGCTCATTCTTTCTCTTTAAATGGTGTCTGCTGTTTCAATCAGTAATTTTGTCTTTCAGAGTAACAGCAAAAGGGGGAGAAAAGGTTTTAAGAAGCAGCTGAATTAGAGCTATAAAGCAATTCCTAGCACATAGAGTTGTAATGCTGAAATTTGGAAGTTTAAAACCTGCTAGGAGTTTTTGTTGCCTGTCTTGTGCTGCGTGGTATCTTTAAAATGGCAATATATCAATGTAGGTGATTTTGCCGTATTTAATCTTTCTAGGACCTGAAACAAACGTGTCAGGAAATTAAGCAATCGGAAGCCGTGTAAATATATTCTAGGAAAGATTATGCTAAATGGTTTCTGCAGAAGTGCCTAGGTAGCTAATTGCTTCAGTATTTACATGTTCAGAGGAAACATTATGGTGACTGAAAATAATGTATTGCTTTAATAAGGTGAATTAGGTCTGTGTTCTTTCCTTCCCTCTGGGTTTGCTCTTCCGTGGCTCTGTTGGGTGCTTCTTGCTCCGCAGAGAAGGGGTGGCCTTCAGTCATCAAGGTCTTGGCCTCAAGGTCGTGCTGCAGATCTCTTTAGAAAAGCTGATGCGTTGAGTTACTCCTCACTACAGCTGTATGCTCAGAAGTGTCCTTGGTCATTGTGTATGTACAGCTGCTCAGCAGATAATATGAACTAGGAAGTCCTTTTTTTCCTGATGTGTGTAACAGCTCTGGGTAGTGCCTTTAAATGGGGGTGATGGTATCGAGGTACTAAACTCTCTGATGAGAGTAAAAGTATTAGCTTAGAAGCTTCTTCTTTTTTGTACCTTTTATCACTCACCAGTAACATTCAATAGGTAAAAACATGATTTCTGGAAGAAAGAAGAGAAATGCAGCTATTCCTTTTGTCTTGTGAATCACTGCTGCCTGCCTCAAAGGCTGTTGGACCCCCTCAGCTGGAATGTTCAACTGCTGTGCAGTCCTGCAGCACGAAAACCACAGATGAGTTAGTTTGTGGGATGGTAGTTAATGCTTGGGGTAATGCAAGTATTTACGTGGCTTCTGATGCTCTGCAGAGATACTACTCTGTAGCAGTCAGGTCAGGCTGGAGATCCCTGCTCTGTGTGATGCCTGCTGTTATGGGAATGGGGCATTTGAACTCGGAAATATACTAAGGCTTGAACATTTCTTTCTTTGAATTGCTGGCTAAAAGCATTGTAGCAAATTAGCAGCCTTTCATTGCATGCGATTTTATCGGATGTGATGCATGCTTTATAGAGTCACCCTGTAGCTTGTTGTAGTAGTAATTTGTGCTCTATAAATTCACTCTCGAGCATGATGGAAGTATATAAATCACATAGGTGATTGTGTGGTGCCCTCTGCTGCCAGCTGGCTGAAGTGGGATGTACCTGCCTGCTGGGAGGTTATGAATGAGAAAACACCTGCAAACTCGTGATTGAAAAATGATTTGCAGGAGTGATCCCCTTGGAAAGTTTGGGGTTGTAAGCTTTGCCTTTGGTGCAATTAAGCTTAAAGTTTCCAGCTGGTATTGCTGAAAACTTAGCCCTGATGATGAGCTGAGTGGGATATGATGCTGCGCTGCCTTCCAGGCTGCTGCTCGTGTCCTCCTCAGCAGACAAAGATGATCGGCTTTGCCATTCTGACCTGGGGGCAGCTGTGAAGCTGTCAAGGATTGTCAGCTTCACGTTGCAGCTGGTGAAAGCTAATCAGGAAGAGGGTGGTTTAGCAGACTCTCTGCTGCCAAGGCTGAGGAGGGACAAGAAGGGCTTGGGAAAAGTGAGAGGAAAACCCTTCTGCTCTCTGCCAGCCAGAGGTAAATAGAACAACCGACTTACTGTACTTGCTGGGCAGATTTCTTTGGAAGTGAGACTGGTTGTTTGCTAGACCTTGCTACTGCTGGTGAACTTTGAAGCCTGGCTCCTCAGACCTTTTGGAGACTGCCATGTTGGCGTTTGTGTTTGCTGGTTACTCATTTGATGATATAAAAGCAGCCTTTTCAAAGTTTATTTTGGTAAGCAAAGTGTAAAACCAATAGGTATCTAAGGACTGAAGTGTAAATGCTAGAGCTGAACAAGCCTGTTTTAAGTTAAGAGTGACGGATTTCCAGTATGGGCTACTCTCAAGTTGATCAGTGCCCTTGTGAAATGAGCGAGCTTTCCTCAACCAGGTAAATGTGAGATTTGCTTCTGATCAGCAAAGTGAGCTGTAGTGAACATGAAGTGGCTAAACCGTCTCACAGCTGTGAGATGCAAAGTGAAATTTGGAAAAGATGTTTATTAAGGAACTGGAGCTTTCAGTGCTCTTCAGAAGGAATAATGAGACCCTGAGTGATGATCTTCATTGAACTATCAACACAGAATGAATGAATGGGCTGTATTCTAGGTCTCCTATGCTGTGTGAAAATAAAAGGTTTATTGTACTTGCTCTTCTTTAGTGGGGGGTTATCTCTGCTGTGGAGCAGGTGTTGCTGTTATAGGACAAGTGGTTCTGTGTTTTGCCATTCAAATGTGTTCCATGTGCTGTTCTTAACAGCTGCAATGGTTACCTTTCTTCAGAAGGAAGATTTCAGCAGGAAAACTTCTTAGCTCCTGGCATCTGGACTACTCTTTAGGTCACTGATGAAAACCATAATAATACAGTGATCTCCAGAGCCGTGTCTGTTCCCTGTATGAATATGGATCAAATCGCCAAAGACAGCTAGACTCAAGAACAACTATAGTTACAAATTCCATGGTAGGTTGCTGCCGTGCATTGACTAAGTGGACTGATGAACCAATATCACCAGCGAGGAGTGGAGGCAGAAAAGTGCCATCAACCAGACTTTCATTATATGCTATCATCTTCCACTCCCTGTTTAAATACAGTTACAGGCATCATTATAAAAAGATAAAGAACTGCAGTGAACATTCCTGTCATTCTTGTATTGCTTCCCTGTGGAGCCAACTGTGACCTTGCTTATATTGTGTAAGAATAGATCATACCTAAATTAACCTTTGAGAAAATTGTTATCCATGTGTAAATGCAAATCTGCACACTGCTCCTGTTTCTTTGCAATCTTTTCCTGTACCAGGTGACACAGGCAGTTAGCCTTCAACTTCCTTATGTAAAGAGCTGATGAGGTGTGGTAGGAGTTTATAGGAGGTATTCCACTGTGTGCTTGAAATACTACTAAGAAAAAAACCAACAACAAAGCTGTGCTGCAGGAATTTGTTTTGATCCACTATGAAAGCAGGCATTTCAACCTGCTAGCTTGGGATCCTGTTGACTTTAGCAGAGCTGTTGCTGGTAGTCTCTTATCGAGTGCACCTTAACCAGAGTGCACTGAGCTGAGTTTCATAGTACTTCAGGATGCTGTAAGTGCTTATGTAAACAAAGCTGCTGTGATATTTATCATCACAGGAATCTCTATCTAGTGTCCATCCTGTGTTCTTTCTGTGTTCCATGCCACTAACCCTGTAGAATAACGTGTAAGTTACTATCAAACAGTTAAGAGTAGTGTAGCATGATTTTTGTGTGGTGTTGTGTAGACACAGGGAGAGGTGTGGCTTCAGTGACTCTGCATATGAAATACTTTATCAGTAATAAACTAATTGACATGAGTTTATGTTTAGATTATCTTCAGGATCACCTTTACTAGTAAACAGGAAAGCCCAGAAAGCCAGTTGTATCCTGGGCCACATCAAAAGAAGTGTGACCAGCAGGTTTCAGGAGGTGATTCTCCCTGTCTACTCTGTGCTCATGAGACTCCACCTGGAGTCCTGTGTCCAGCTTTGGAGTCTTCAACAGAGAAAGGACATAGAACTGTTGGAACGAGTCCAGCAGAGTGCCAGGAAGATGATTAAAGGAAAGGAGCACCTTTCCTATGAGGACAGGCTGAGAGAACTGGGGCTGTTCAGCCTGGAAGAAGAGAAGGCTCCGGGGAGACCCTAGAGCAGCCTTCCAGTATCTGAAGGGAGCAAGAGGAGAGCTGGGGAGAGAGTCTTTGTCAGGAAACATAGTGATAGGACAAAGGGTAATGGTTTTAAACTGGAAGAGGGGAGATTTAGATTGGATATTAGGAAGAAATTCTTTCCTGTAAGGGTGGTGAGGCACTGGAACAGGTTGCCCAGGGAAGTTGTGGCTGCCCCATCCCTGGGAGGGTTAAAGGCCAGGCTGGATGGGGCTTTGAGCAACCTGGTCTGATGGGAGGTGTCCCTGCCCTTGGCAGGGGTTTGGAACTGGATGATCTTTGAGGTCCCTTCCAACTCTAACCATTCTATGATTCTATGAATTTTCTCATAGCTGAATGGATTAAAAACTGGCCGTTCTGAGGGGATGTACTGTGACAGCAAGCAGGTATTAATGATTAGTTAAATACTATTTAAATGTTACTTCAGTTAGACTGTAATAGATTGCATTAAAGCTGAATACTTAGTTCTTGTTAATTGTGTATCTGTCTGTTCCTATTCTGGGGTCAAATCAGGAATAGGCTTTCTGCCCTATGTTTGCTCTTTGTCTTTACGTGAGCTAATGTCCCTGAGCAGAATGGTTTTGGTCAGTCCTGGTTCAGTTTGGCCACCCACATGCTCCTTCTAGATACAGCTTGGACTGGGATTCCTCTGCTTCTAGAGAGAAATATAAAAGACATTCCATCATGGCTTCAGGTCCCAGATTGTTTGCAAAACTGAGAGCTGAGGGTGGCAATTTTTAGTAGTTAACAAAAAGTGTGAATCTGTTTATCAGATTTCACAGGCTCCTGAGCAAATCCTAATGCTTGAGCTACTTTCAGGAGTTTAACAGCATGATTCTTTATTTCTAAATCCAGGGATAATAGAGCTGCCCTTTCAATTTTTTTATGTTCTGCTTTTGGACCACCTTTTGTCTTATTTGTGATGAATAAACTTTCAAATTCTGTATCATCTCATTAAGGGTTTACTTGCAGTTTTTACCTTCAGGTCTGGCATGTTGTTCAGGACTTCTTACAACCCAGGGATTGAAGGGTTACTGGTCCTGCTTTATTCAACATGAAGCTTAACTTCTCAGTGGTAATGGTATCCTTTCTATCAGTGTAACTGGCTCTTGTGGTGATACACCCTGCATTTTATGTTACCCTGGCTGGGTGATGGATAGGTAACAAGGAAGGGAGTGTTTATCTATGCAGCTTTGTTAAGAATATAAGTAGTACTGGATATCAAATTATGGCTGACTTGTCAGACTGTGCCTCTTTTGTTAGATTTAAAGGGTCCAGCAAATGATTGGAGAAAGCAACAGATAAGTAAATCAATATGTAGCTCAGTAAGTTGCCAGGCAGCCCTCCTTTTCAAACTGCTGGGTAGAAGAGTAGCTTCTACTTGTGTCTGAGATCTGCTGGCAGCTCTGCATCCAGTCCTGTGCAGCCCCTAAAATAAAAGAAATATGCCACTTGACATGTCTCTTTATTGTTTATATACTTGATAAAGCTTTAAGTCTTCAAAGAAGGGAGGTCTACCATTTCTTGGTCTTGAAGTTTGGTTTTCTTTCTAAATAATTAGCTCTTTTCTCTGCCCTTTTGCAGTTCCTCCATTTTCTCTAATCTTAGCTTCAGGGTTAAAAAAGAGCTCTCTAGAGCATATATCTATAATTAAGGCTTTTTAAGCACAGTTACAGTGGAGTATAAGCAATGCTCTGGTGTCCCCAATACCCAGGGAAGAAACTTGCTTCAGTAGAAAAGGTGTTGATTTTATTATAACTGAACTCTGTTACTCCAGTCATGGAGTTCTCTCTGATACTGCTTCATGCCTTCCCACTTTGATAAGTTATCCTTCTAAGGCTGATGATCATTAATGGCATATCTTCTGTAGCTCACAAGAATAAAATGTTATTTATTTTGCCAGCCATTTTCTTGGAAACACAAGCTGTGAGCAACTGCAAGTAGTGTCCCTCCTGAGTATAGTCAGGAAGGTTGAGGAGATGTCATCCAATTGACTTCTAAAGTCTGTCTTCTTTAGGTCTTACTGCAGCTCTGTCCAGGTCTCTGAACTAAATCACATTTCATTAACTGTACTGAAGGTTGGTGGCATTTGGCAGACTTTCCTCTTTTGGAGGTCATGATATAAACACATGAATGTGTTGCTATCAGCGTGAGTCAGGGATGAAATACCTCAGTCTAGATGCTCTTGGAGGTCTTACAGCTGCAGTGGACAAGAGCATGCTTAGAGGCAATTACTAAACACTAGCTGATGGCTTAATATTACTACCCTACAAAGCGGTTTGTATTGCTATATCTTTTGCTTGTCTATACTACTGAGTCAAACTGAAATGATAAACTCTTTAAATATATTATGGGCTCAAAATGGAAACCCTATTTTAGGTTAGTTGTTGTAACTTCTGAGGGTATTAGGATTCTTTGCTTGACCAGAAGTAGAAAGCAATGGAAAGTAAGGAGGATGGAGTCAGTGAAGACTTGACTCCATAGTACCATCCAACCTGGTGAAGTTCACTCTTAGTGTTTATTTGGTGACTGTGTTTTCTAATCTCAACTCCTTATTAATTTTTCTGCTTCTCAGTTAGCAGAAGTAGCAGAAGCAACTTCTAAAATACTGTCTTTCAAAAAGTGAATGCATCCTTCGCTATTAAGCTGAGCAATGCCTTTGCAGCGGGGTGATTGTTTTCTGTTTAAAGTGTCTCCCCTCAGCACTAATATGTATTTATTGCATGTACCTCATGTGTAGCTGATGTAGCAGTGGTGTGACGTGTTTCCCTGGTGTAGCTTTCAAATAGAGAACTTGGCCCATTCTGTGTGGTTGTGGTTCACAGGTTGACTGCTGATGTCAAACTTCCCAAAGACATTTCAGAGTTTGTTTTTTGTTGGTTTTTTTTATTATTATTTTTAAATGCACAGAAACAGCAGTTGTTTACTGAAATAATGGCCAACCAAAGGGTTACATTACAAATGAAGGGACAGTTTTCAGGTACAAATAGTTGAATTTGTGTCTTGGGTGTCTGTACAGCCCTCTGTCTTCCTGCTGTAGAGCTATTTGGGAATAAATATAAAACATGTATAGAAAAACAGTAAATTGGTCTGCCTCCTGCAAGAACTTTCTGGATGCGTGAAATCTTCCTTCTTGTTTGACTACTCTCCCTTTCCAAAAATATGATTAGAATGACATCTTGCCTTTGTTAGTCAAAGTCTTGTGATGCTTTTGGGCTCTATCAGATCTTACCTGGAAGCAGCGTCAGCTGTCCCTCCTACATGCAGAGCTGCTTTGCCTCTACCTTCTTAAGCAAGTGTTTTTACAAGACTAAGTTGTTATGAAAAGTTCTGCTCTGCTTGATCTCTAAAGCCTACAATCCTTTGCTTGCGGTTAAGTGTGCAGGCTAAAGGTGACTTTACAAAGGAAAGTCATCCTCTTCTCCATCTTCGCTTATGTTTATTCAGAAGATCTAACATTTAAAACCTCTGGTAGTCAGTCTTGTTTTTATTCAGTGGAAGATCGCGTAGGCTTGTCTTTGTATAAATTACCTTTACTTGTGTTCGAATTCAGTCGGGAAGTTACTTTTGCCTAGTTCATGTCACTAGCAAGAAAACAATTTTTCTCCATGATGCAAATTGGTTGGTTTTCTTTTCTTTCCTGAGCCTGCTTAACATTTCTCAGCCTTCAGATGAAGTCCAAAGAAGAAATTTTCATAGGGACTAGTAAGTATGAGCTGTTGCTTAATAAATAAAACAGGTGAAAGAGAGTTTGAGTGTTCTTAATGTTTAGACCAAAGTTTTCAAAGATGTCTTAGAATGTGATGTTCCTTTGAAAAATAAGAGTCTTAGTGACTTTGATCTAGGGTATGATATAAAAATAACCCTATAACCAGGTCTGGCATTCCATAAGATTTATTTTTTTTGTTTTTTTTATATTAGCCTTTTTACAAGTGAGTAGCTCCTTCACTTCTGCTCAGACTGACTTTAATCTTAACTCTGCTTCCTTGGAAGTGGTTCTCTTTAGAGACTGTACCTTCAGCTCGGATAAGTAAAAGCAAGATACATTCCCTCACTAAAGAAAATCAGAACCCCAAAAGCTATATAAATGCGGGCATAACTATGTTGTAAAAGGCTTCAGTTAGACAAGTAAGATATTTCTGTAATATTGCAGAAGGTCACTTAAATTTAGCCTGACTGTCAGTTCATGTTAGCTGCCGTGTAACAGGATTATTCTGGATCTCAAAAATAAGTGAACCCTGTGATTATCTTCTGTCTTCTCATTTATCTTCCAGGTGGCCTGTTGCCAGGGTTTAGCGTGTGATAGCCAAGTAATAAGGAATAGCCCTCTTTTTCCACTCCCGCATGTGTTAGTTTTGCTGATCCACCAAATAGGTTCTGGACTGCCACTTCTCTTTGATTCTCAGGCTGCAACTTACTGTGTTGGAAATATCTAAAACTCCTACTGATGTTTCGCTGTTGCATGCTGCCTCATTAATTTTTTTTTGTGTGGCTGTTTTGGAACCTGATTCAAGGTACTAATTTAGCCTGGGGAAAACAAACAAACAAACAACTCTCTTCAGAAAACTAGCATCTGTTCACAGGTCTTCTTTGCACAGCAAAGAACTTATATTGGTACAATTAAAGTGTTTGGAATGAGACTTCTCAAAATTATTTTGCTTGCCTGATTCTGTGTAGATGAAAGTAACCTGCAAAAACATCTGCAAAATACTGGAAAACCTGGGGTTTTGATATAGAGAGTAGCAGAAGTGTATCTCCATATACCTACAGAGATGAGAGGACTATCCAGGTTGTCATTGTTGCTGTTTTCCAGCTGTTGCTGCTGATTCTTTGGGATGTGGTTTTTCCCCATTCAGTCCCAGATTATTTCTGGTCTTCAGATGTTGGTTGTGAGTTCTGCAAATGGGGATGTGGGAGACTGGATAAGTCTTATGTGCAACGTGTGAAGGTCCTTCTTGTGTTGTCCTTGATTTTGATTGCTGCGGAGTATCTGTGTGTAACAGATAATAGGTTTTCTTTTGCTGTAATTTCTGCAAATAGGAACTTGGGCCAGCCGATTACAGAAAAAGAGCCCTTGGCAAAGCAATTACAAACTAACAAGAAAGCATCTCGAATCTTAATCTGTGCCAAGACCCTTTTCCTTGCGTTTTGGCCAGTGTGAACTAATACTGGTTACCATGGGTGAAAGGCCTAAGCTCTGGAAGCGAGTGATGTCTTGTGACTTTCGGAGTGCTGATATTTTTCTAAGAGGCTGCTCATAGCAGAAGTACATCAGAGGAGCTGTAAATTGATGCACCTGAGCAGAGAACACCAGCATTGCTGATAAATTAGCTGAGAATTGTCAGTCGTGTAAAAGAACTCAAATATTGGCTTAGCCTGAAAATGTTAAATGAAATATAAAGCTACAGATTTTCTCTCTGGATATTTGAAAACAATAACAAGTCATCTGAAAACTTGTTTTTTAAAATTATTTCTAGAGGGTATGAGTTTTCAAGCCTAATGCAGTAAAGTCTATTTTTATAGTCCTTGAAAACAAAACCTGACAGACCATATTTGCCAGCACTTACATTGCTCTGGTGACAGTGCTTCTTTTTAAAGCATGCCAGAGGAAATACTCTCTGCCGGAGCATATGTCAGTGATTAGTGGGACCAGTGCTGCAGGATGAAGGGAAAGAAATATGGTTGTGTGTAGAAAAAGCTGAATGGACAGAACTTGAGAAACGTAGCAGTTTATGTCTTGGTTTTACAGTAGAAATGGAAAATAGTTACTTCTCGGGTTATCTGTATGCAACTGACAGTTTTCCAAATCACTTGAGGTTTAACTGAGAGGGCAACTAGTGCCTTTCTTTGTATGTTTCCCTTAATTTCTTCTTCATTTAGGAAACTGCTGCCCTGTTTGTCTCTATTGCTGTTTATGTAATGCAGGTATTTGCATGCTTTGTTTATGCCAGAGTGCACCGAAAGTTGGTACCCAACTGTTTCTGTGGATTCAAAGGCTTGGACCGAGTGTGATCCTCAAGAACCAATTGATCCTCTGCAGACTGACATTCTGGGTCCAGAGTTCTTGCCAGTCAAGCCCCTGGGGCGCGTCTTCACCTTTTGCTTCTGAATAGCTCTTGCTGCTGCCGCCTCCTGAAGCCCAGCTGCCGTCCTTAGCATTGACCACATCTTGTCAAGGATGCTGAGTTCCAAGCACAGCTCTTGGACCCGAGTTCTGTACGAGCCATGTAAGACTCCCCTACTTCCATTTGAAGCCCTAGGGTGGAAGGGAGAGGAAGAAGGTGCCATGCTGCTCTTCCATAAGGGTTGTTGATGGCTTTTACTCAAGAGTTGCAGTGCTACAGCACTCAATTGACTCTGCCTCCCTGCTTTGACTATGCAAAAAAGCAAATAACCCCTGTTCTGTGTTTGAGAGGATCAGCTCAGGTATCAAAGCGTGCAAGCAGGTATGAGCGTTTGATTCTTACACAATATGGTGCCCACCTTGAATATCAGAGCCGTGCACCTAAGAGATGGTAAATCAGAGGTCAAAAGCCTGTCTTACCCACTTGTTTTTAAATTTGATCCTAAGAGTGCCTACAGTCTTTACTCAAGGACATACACCCTGCTGTGGGAATCTCAAAGCTGGAAGTTGAGCTGCGAGATGCACAGCACTGCAGTATCAACGTTTCTTGTAGATTTAGCCCTCGCCATCCTAGATGTAGTCATCAGTCAAGTGCTGTAAAAGATGTTCCCCGTGTCTTCATATCTTGTCAGTTATGTTGGAGCACACCAAAAATTTTCTATTCAATATAAATGGAGCAAAATGAAAATGTCCTGCTCCCTTTATCACTGTTGATGTCTGTATTAGAGCTTTGCCAGTATTTGTTTATGAAAACTGCTTGTTTTCCCCTCTGAAATCTCCTTGTCAGAGCAGCTCAATACAACTTGGATTACGGGAAGTCGCAAGAGGCTAGAAAATCCCTGAAAACTAGAAAAAGAATGTATTAGACTGCTGTGTAGAATTACCCTGCTAGTGTCAAAATTAGACTGCTACTTTTTGTAGAGTAGACATTTGGGTATTAATATTTAAAGAAATAACACAAGAATCCACGTTGTTTCCAGTTAATTCCAAGTTATGAAATAATTCTTGAGCTCGCTACAGCTGTGACTGTACCAGTCTTACGCTTTTTTGATATAAGTTTTTTCCTTACATTGAAGTGTTTTTAAAGTTATTTTAGGTCTGGTTTTTGTTAGCCTGTGAAGTCCTAGGTTTTTAGTAACTCTTGAGGTAATTGGGAAAACAGAATTAAATTCTTTGGGGCCTTTAGGAAAAAATGATGGCTTCATGAGGATTGATTTTTATTTCTATAGCATGCAGGAAGCTCAGTCAGAAGTCTGCAAGAAGAAAAAAAACACCCAGAGAAAGACTGCTTCCCATAAAGTAACATCAACTGAAACTATATTTATTTTCCTTCCCTGAAGTTGTTTTATAGAAAATGCCTTAAAAATTAGATTGTTTGCTGGTACTTATACCAAAACAAAGCAGCTTCTCAGCAGTGTAATAATTTGATTTTATACCATGTCACAAATACTGCACAGCTTTCTGAAAGGGACAGCTGGGTTTTCACTGGTGACTGAATCCAGTGTTTAAAGCTCTTGGGTGTTTTCCGTCTTCTAATGTGTGGTGTTTCTCTAGGTTTTGAAATGTTTCATACTTGAATCTGCTGGTTCAGGCGTGAGATTTTGGGATCCAGTTTCTTCTTCCTTAGCTTGTCAGAGCTGTGAAAGAATCTGACTTTAAAACCTTGATTATTTTTAATCTCTTTTTAATTCCTTACAGCTGTTAAAGGTCTAAACATTTAAGAGGAGCACCAGCTTACCTCACTTGGAGTCATGCCTTCACAGTAACAGGATGTCTTCAGCAACATGTTTTCAAGCTCACTGAAGTCGGATCCATTAGTGTAATGGGTTCACGTGGGTTTTTGGCTGTATCTGCAGATACAGTGTGGGGTTTTCTTAGCAGAAATGTTTGTACAAACGGCTCTTTGAAAAGCAGCCATGGGTGGCAAAGACCAGACAGTGGCTCTGACTGGAAGACCGGCAGTTGAAGCACGATGTTCATCCCTTCTCTTCTGATGGCCGGATATTAAAACTAGCTCTCTCTCTTATTCGTGGAGTGTTGGGATGCACTGCTAAGGTAGACTTGTCTCTCCACTCCAGGTATCTCCTCCCTTCAGGAGGTGGAAAAAGAATAACAAAAAATTTTCCACCCTCTTAATAAACTTTGTCAGCTTAATGTGAATGAGTTTGGGCATGTGTTCAGTGCTGCTGGATTATGCAGTTAGGATTTTGTTCTGGCTTCCTAAATGAGAACAATGTGTGTGTGATCTGTTCTTGATTCTGTGCTGTGTGCAGTCAGCAAGAAGAGTCGGGAATTACATAAAGAGATTAGTTTGTGCACCTGGATCTTGTTTGAAATCACAGGGTACAAAGCTTCCAAAGCCTCTCAAAACTCCACGGCTCCTCAAAAGAGGAAGCAGGTTGGCAGTGAAGACCCTGAAAGCTGCTTGGTTATAGGGTACTCTTAAAGTTTAATGAAATATTTTAATTGCATGTCTGGGCTTATGAATTTAATGTTCACTTCAGCAATTCTGCTTAATACCTTATGGGGATAAACTCTTTGTGTAACAGTGAATCTCCTCCAAAAGATGTTAATCTTAAGAAATACTAATGGAGGGAGGGAGGGGCAGCAGTTGCAAAGATGTCACCTGGTTTCTTGAAGCTCCTCAAGTTTTAAGTGTCTTGTTGTTCAAAGCAATCTTGGCTTTAGCTTTTGTTATGAAAATTTCCTCCTTACTAGTCTGCAGAATGGCTTGGACAGCCTACAGTGAGTATGTAAGAGATTACTGTGATCTGCAGCCAAGGTGTGGAAGCTTTAAGTGATGCTCGTTAGCAAAAGAACTGCATTTATTGTACCTCAACCTGTAGCTACAAATGCTGACTTGTGTCCTTGGAACACTGAATGTTTCAGAAATGGCATAATTTGCAGCAGAGTTAAGTCATGAGTTAGTTTAGATATATCCCTGCCATGTAATGCTACGCACCATCACTTACAGGTTTTTGCTTCTTCGTGCTATTTAACATCTTTGTTGGAGACATGGACAGTGGGATTGAATGTACCCTCAGCAAGTTTGCTGATGACACCAATCTTGGTGGTGCAGTTTACACACTGGAGGGGAGGGATGCCATCCAGAGGGACCTGGACAGGCTTGAGAGGTGGGCTAATGCAAATGGCATGAAGTTCAACCAAGCCAAGTGCAGGATCCTGCACCTGGGATGTGGCAATCCCAGGCACAAATACAGGATGGGCACAGAATGTCTGGAGAGCAGTCCTGAGGAGAAGGACTTGGGAATGCTCATGGATGAGAAGCACAACATGAGCCAGCNTTTAAACTGGAAGAGGGGAGATTTAGATTGGAGGTTAGGATGAAATTCTTTCCTGTGAGGGTGGTGAGGCACTGGAACAGGTTGCCCAGGGAAGTCGTGGCTGCCCCATCCCTGGAAGTGTTGTAAGGCCAGGCTGGATGGGGCTTTGAGCAACCTGGTCTGGTGGGAGGTGGCCCTGCCCATGCCAAGGGGGTTGGAACTCGATAATCTTTAAGGTCCTTTCCAACTCTAACCATTCTATGATTCTTTGCTGTTGGCTTCTGCTTTCCAGCTCTGCCTATGAGAGGTGACAATATGAGAACACAAGATGTGCTCCTGAGACGTTTATCTTCTGACTGCTGCACACGAGATTTTTATAATTCATTTATTTGGAGTTGAAAGGGTAGACAGGGAAGGTCATGTTATTTCTTAAACAGTCAAACTGTTATAGTTTTTCTCTTACACCTTTGGTCTATAGAACGGACTCACAGATTCACTACGTTGCGAAAGACCTTTAAGGTCATCAAGTCCAACATTGTGCCCAGTCTGAAATGGGGATGCTGCTTTTGTGATTCTTGCTTTTTGTTGTGGTTTATGTTCAAGCCTAACCCAGGAGGGTAAGAGAACTGATGTAGTTCTTGGCAGTCGCATATTCCCTCACCACAGGAGAGTCACTAATTGCGTCCCTTTCCAGCTGCATAGGCTGATGTGGGAATGAGACTGAGTGTGCTTCTCTGGAGCAGTGGACTTCAAGGAGCAGAGGAAGTAAACATCATTTTCTTCATGCTGTCCCAAACCCAGCTGGCAAAGTGTGGACTGCATTGAGCAAAACACTGGGCACGAGCTCTAGTAAGGCTGGTGGTTTTATAGCACTAGACAGCTAGCATCTCATGGACCTGACACATGCTGACACAACGCTTCATCTATGTTAATGGGATTGCTTGAGTGGCCTTAATTTTTCATTGTGGAGTCAGCAAGGTGGATGTTTCAAGTCCATGCGCTCCCCAAGGCACCCACCCAGCTCAAGGTGGGAATTGTCTTTGGGCACAGCTGGTTATTGCTCAGCTGACGCAGGGAATGCTTGCACTAAAGCTACAGTCTTGAAGGTGATGGGTTCTGTGTCCTCTCTTATTTTCAGGTGCCAAGATAGCTCTGGTTTCTCTAGTGGTCTACAGCTTGAAACTGAAATAAAATGTTTATTATGTAAATGCTTTTGTGAATGTATAACAAAAACTAAATGTTAAGGTGTTTTGGTATCTTTCAGTGTAATGAACTGTCTAGAAACAGTGGTGTCCGTTGGATGGGTAGCTTTCAGAAAGAGAAAGGTGTCTCTGCTGTGGCTTTTGCTGCTTCATCTTCAAGTTTCTGTTGCTAGAAGGAGATTCGCTGTACTTTAGAAAGCTTATAGTTGAAAGAAGTTACAAAACAGTACCCTAGTAGGGTATAATCTCAAAATAATCTCTTAGGAACTGCACGTACTTGATAGACATTTCAAGGCATAATCCTTCTGTAAAGAGTAAAGGAAAGTTCACTGGTATCCAGACAAAGACCCTTTGGCGTCTGGACTTGACTTTGGTGGTGTCTGCTGCTTGCTTGTGGGTGAGAAGTGCTGTCTGAGCTGTGGATATAAGGTACTGTACAACATATTTTAGTAGTGCTTAAGCTCCCTTGACCTAATTCGCTTGCTTTTTTACTGGAGCATGGATTAGCAGTGGCTTGCTAGCGTAAAAATAAGCAGCAGTTAATTTTTATAAGTCAAGCCCTGTCTGACTGTAACTTGGGTAATGCCATCTTTTTGGAAAAAAATCGGGGCCAACTCCTGGAATAAAGGTGATAAAGAATAGACAGGGCTGATCCTGGTGCCAGATAACGACATGGCAGGCAAATTGCGTGTTAAGACTTGGATGATGCTGGCTACTTCTGACTGCTGCTTTCCTTCTCTAAGTCATGACTGATCTCAGCTCTTAGCCAGAGCAAGCTTCCTTGGAGGCCTTAACACATTCCACAGGATTCCAGATTGTTCTGAAAATGCTTTCTAAATGCTGTCTTAATTAAAGATTTCTTTAAGTCAGAATTAAGTTATTAAAATGTTCCAGGCATTTTCTAGAAGTCTTTGAAAGCTGACTGTACATTCCATTCAGAGTTGATCTACTGCCTGTTATGGGTCACAAAGTAATATTGTGCTGCTTGTGGCTTAGAGATAAGTTCAAGTAAGTGTATGATTTATATTATTTTTTTTTTCTTGTGGCAGTTTGTGTTTTTGTGAGCTGACACTGCCACTGAGTCACTCTTCAGGATTTTGCAATTGCTTAGTTGTGGTCTCTTAGCAGTAATGGAAAAAAATGTCTAGTGTTCCTGGGAGGGCATTTCCAAAATCCCTGGGTATGTCAGAAACACTGGGTAGTCATACGTGATAGGTTTGTACTTTACAGAAAAATCGCATTGTGTGGAGTTGTTGGCAGCTCACACGGGTAGTGTTGCAAGTATTTAACACAGTTTATGTGATTTGAAGATAAGAAGTGCTTAAGAGATGTGCCTGTCAAGACAAGTTGCCCTATCCTGGGTCTGTCCCTACCAAGATCTGTAAGAAGAGGTGATGCTCTGCCACTAAAATAATGAGTAGAGCATCAGACCTAAACCACTTCATGACCTTTATAGATATGTGTACCAACATGATTTGACTTCTTCTGTTGGACAGTGCTTCTGGTTTGGGTGTTTAATTAGGGTTTTGGGATTTCAAATGCATGTTCCAGCTAGCTGTATTGTGCAAATCTAATGGAAAAGGCTGTGTATTGGAGGAAAGTAAATTTCTGTAACAGTAAAGAAGAGTTCTTAGCTTAAAAGACGTGTTTGTAAGAGATCTCGGTCTGCTTTCTTTCTAAATGAGTGTTCTACATAGATTATGTTCTACCTTGCATTTTATGGGTAGTTGGGAGGAGCTAGTGGCTTCAGTAGAGTTGACGCTTTTCCTGGTCAGTGCAGTTAAACTTCTGCAGAAGATGATACTCAATCTCCTCTCACTCAAAGTATTAGGAGAACTTGGCTGCTGGTTTGAAGATGAAATCAGTGCAGAGGTGGCTTTCTGAGCTTGCAGTTGGCCTTTGACATTTCACTTCTCAGTTCTGTAAAGTTGAAAAAGGTTTTAAAAAATAAAATCGGAACCGTGTCAGTTTATCTTGCTTCTGGTGGGACCCATGAGCAGCTGTGAAACTGGTTATCAAATTGATGTTCAGATTCTGGCTGGAAATTGCAAGACCACATCAGACTAGAACTCAGCCTGAAAATAAATGTGTGGTTATAGAGAACACTGTTGCCATGAACATCACCCCAATTTTTTTTTACAATAAGGGAAATCTTAATTCTTTTCCATTTGCTCTGTGATCTTCTGTTGTATCAAAAGCCATGTAATTATCTACCCTTACTAAAGGTTCTGCAGTGGCAATGGATGACTGTCTTGTTATTTGCTGTGCAATTACAGTTAAGTAACGGGAAAGCCTGCGAAGTGGTCAGTCAGCAAAAGCATTACTGGGAAACTATGAGGCTATTGAGCACTTAAAAGCTGAGGACAAATTTTGAAGTGTCATTTGTGTTCTGAAAGAAGGATGGGAGGCAGTTCTTATGAACTTTGCACTGAGATCAGAGACTAAGCAGCGGAGGCAAAAAGTGAGTCCGTTAATCTGTGGGACTGAGGAAGATGTTTCTTTCTTAAGAGAACAAATATGACAGGGCTGTTTATCTCCCTTAAGTTTCCCAGGAGATGTGAACCCAAAATATATTGCACTCGCCACCGTCTGTCACTGTACTGGGTAATTTCTTTGTAAAACGACTTGCTCGGAGAGGTCAGTTTTCTAGCACAAGCCTTGCTTCCTCTGTTCCTGCTCTGTTTGTTCTTTAAAGCGCTTTGCAGATTCGCCCCGTTTGTGAGAGCAGCACGGGTAAAATGACGTTTAGAGCTACTTGCATTTAAAAGGCACTGCAATAACACAGTTGCTTCTCTCTAACCCACAAAATAATGTATATGGGGAAGGTGTGGTTGGGGAAGGGTTGTATAGTTTTTGGACTGCTTCACTGCTATCTGAACCACAAGTTATGTGTTTATTCTGGGAATTTCTGCTTAGAATACACCATTCTGTCAGTTGTCTCGCTCTGGATGGTGCCCTGTCCTTAGGGGTGTGGGCCACTTTGCTCACAGACCACAAGGTTGTGCTGAACATTCACAATTTGGTTTGGGATGGACACACTTGCCTGCCTCTTGGGCAGGTTGTTTCAGTTGGCTTCAGCCTTTCCATACAAGAAGGTCTGTTTGGGCCCTGGGAACAGCTGAAATAGCTGATTTTTCCAGAATGCTTTGCTTGAGTTGTCTCTAAAGCCAAAGCCATGGAAGGCTTTTTAATATGGTAATTTGGCATGAGCAAAGTGAGGTAAAGCTTGTTGACCTTGTTGCAGTTGAAGGCTTCTATAGAAGCAGTCCCTAAAGGAAGGGAGAGGCTTTCCAGAGTGGCCTGTCTGCCGCTGGCTGCACGCACAGGGCTGAAACTCTGCCCCTCTTGTATTGCTGTGAGAGTCCACAGCCCCGTCAGTCTCAGTTACAACTGTGATGGAAGTTGCTGTGCTTTCGCAGCCTTGGTGCTGGTGTACCTTGTATCCGTGCCTTTTTATATAGCTCAAGAACTTTTGGAGCAGGAAAATGCTGTCCCCTTGTTTGAATGGCTTTCTTTCAGAAAGAATGGAAGACCTGGATCAAAATTCAGCTTCTGACTGGATTAAAACCCCAGCTCTCGTTCACTTCATTTGAAGTAGTAAGCCGCTATTTATTTGAGTGAAGCTTAAATTTAAAAACCACAAGGTAAATTACTTGGGAAGGGATGGTGTTTTGCGTACTCATAGTGGTGATAACCTGGATAAAACAATCACGGGAAACTTATTTCTGGGGGAAAAGTGAAGGGAGGTATTCTGGCCGTGGCACTTTTACGATAACTTCTGGAGTTTACATCTCTTACCAGAAAGGTTTTGGATGTTTGACTGGTACAATCAAAACCATCTGGATTATGGGAATATGAAGGGATTTTTAAAAAAAAGCATTTTTTAAAAAGCCCAAGAAGTTCAATTAGTAGAATTCAATTCATAGAAGTTTAAAAATTAATTGTAACTTACCTTATAAAATATAGATCACTTGAGACTAAACTAAGAGCAGGCATATGGTCTTGATTTTATTATTTTTTTTCCCTTCAAACACTGGCACAGCACTGAGGCCAGACAACTTTATTTTCCTGATGTATTATAACCAGCTGCAGATGTTTTAGGCATTATCGCTTTTAAATGGGCTTTGACAAATGTCTCCTGGAAGCCAGCAGCTCTAAATATTACATGCAGTGTGTTCTGAGGAAATGTTGAAAATAAAGTTTTAAGAATTAAACGTTCACTGTCTGAGTCAAGAAAATTTACTTTCCGTCCTTGTCAGGGGATTTACCAGCTGAAAACATTCTTTTGCAAGACGTGCACAGATATTAGTTGCGACAGAAATGGAACAAATATTGCCATGAATGGTCTTGCATGGTATGTTATTTACTGGCTAATGCTGGAGGGTGGGTGCTTGCTTGAAAGGGTACTTCAACATTTTTTCTAAATGCTGAACTGGAGTTTATAATAGGTATGCAACTTCTCAGCATTAAGGCAAGAAAACCCTGAAGTATGTATTTGAATGTGGAAGTGTTGTGGTTTGTGCATCAGCCACAACAGCATGGCCCTTTGCTACAGACATGTTTGTGATATTTCAATTATACTATTCAGATTTAAAAAATGAAGATGTTTTTGTCTTTGCTGCATAGCTTTGAATTGAACGCTTCCCCAAAAGGGCATCTTCACATACACGTGTGTGTGTGTGCATATATATGTATTACATGTTACTTGCATGTTCTAATGCATGGATTTGGGGTGGAGAGGGAGAATATGATTATCGATGTGAGAATTGCATCAGGTGTCCTTGACTTCCAAAATTCAGACAGCTTGATTCATCACTACATGTACCACTCACTCATTTTTCCATACCCTGAGAGAGTTTGGGAAAATACCTTGCCTTTGCTGTGAGCATGTCATTAAAATGTGATTCAGTATGTAGCACCCAGAGATCTGGCTCTGGTTGAGGCAGGAAGAGAGAAGGGAGACATCCCGAGAGGACAGGCCGAGTGTCTAAAGGCTAAATGCTCAAAACTGGGTAGTGGGATTACCCCCTTAGACAGGGACGTGCCAAACACAACGTACCTGATAAGGATTGTTTATATGTTAGCAGTTCATCAAGCAGCAGTGGTCCTAATTGTTTGAAATTGTTGGGGGTTCTGCCAGAAATCTTTATAGAGAGTTTTAAAGGGAAATGGGTGTTGCTTAAGTTTTGTCAGTAGCTTTTTGAGCCAGGACTTTTTTGGTGAATAGTTATTTCAGAAGTTGATATGTGCCTTTACATATAGAAGTTAACGTTGCATCCAGTTTGTACCACACAGGGTAGCCAAAGGGAATCGCTGTGCCTGTCTGAGCTCTTAAAGAGCCTTGCTCCAGCTTTGGACTGGTCTAAATGTAAGCCAGCTTGTGCTCATCGAAATCCCCAGAGTCTGCCTGGCACAGGGGAGCCATTCCAGAAGCAGATTAGAGATGGCAAGCCTCGACGGGTAACTGCTTGAGCAGGGACCTGCAGGCTTTGCTTGAAGGGACATGGCACACTGCCCTGCGGCAGGGAGTCGAATCAAGCAAATGCAAGTCTAATGATTTGGATTTTGCTACTTCACATTAGTGTTTAAAACTGCTTAGATATAATCCTCCTAGCAAATCTCTCCACGCTTTGAGATGGCGAACATTCACTGCTGCTCACTGATTTTTAAGTACGAACTGGTTATACTGAATTCTTGTGCAGCTGAACAAAGGCTCTCACTGATGCCTGGCAAAGAGAAGTTTTCATGTTTGATTCTGTTTATATGGGAGCATAAAATGGGTCTTTGTATCTATGTGCTATAACATATGAAACATTCAGCCAAACATTTGGTTTTGATACTTGCCAGCTGTGTTGTGACTCTGGGAAATATATGTATCAAATACATAGGGGCAGATTGGGGAATTCTGCAAAGTGGCTGCAGAGCTACTGGTTGTGTGTCTTCAGTTGGGCATGTTTTCTTGCCTTACAAATTATTGTTAAGAAAGTTTCCGTTGAAAGTTGCTGATCATAATGTCAATCTTCTCGTAGTGGTTGCTCACCTGAGCCGTAAAGACATTTTTCCCCAGTCACTCAGGATGTTCCCACTATCTCTAGAACTTGCTCTGGTTTCTTGCCATGACTTCATCAGAAAAAAATCTCAAAGATAGTATGTGCTTCTTGGCACATAAATATCCTATGTATACTCAGAGGTCCCTTTTCTGTACTGTCTGTGGAGGCTGAAGTCCTCCCATTTCTGACAGTTAGACAAGCCACAGTTCATTTTGTGAAACATCACTCAAAAGCACGCAATATTTTCATACAGCACTAGGAAGATTGATGTGAATACTCTGAAATCCATAGTAGCTATGAACTTTGGATTGCATCTTGTAAGGTAAAGAAAATGATCCTACCTTTAATAGAAACTAGCAGAGAGTTGGCTCCTGTTTAACTTGAAGGAATTTTGGGTGGTTTCTCTTCCCTGTGGTCTAAGTGGAATATTCTGGCCTGTCCAAAACAGCTGCCGCTTTTTGAAAATGCGTTTAAAGGAGTTCTGAAGGTTTATGTATTTGATTTTCCCACATCACCACTATGTACTATGGTTTCTTCATACTTTACCTTCTTGAATGAAATGTTTAGTTTACTGTAGCAAGAGCTGCTGCATAAATTGTTCCAGACAGAATAGTTCTTACTAAGGATGGAGGATTAAACGATGAAGGCTGTTAACTACATGAGCATTGGGGTTTAGTTTTTTTTGCATGCAGTGATCTTTCTGAAGCTAGCAAAGAAGATTACTTAAACAGAACAGTGTTGCTGTGGAGTCATCATTGTTTAATCAGGATCTTCTTTGGCTGTCACTGAGATTAAAATGTTAGCACGGGCTTGATGCAGTTCTGAAAAGTAAATGAACTGGCTGTTTAAAGTTTTATATAAGGAAGGTGGTTTAAATCACAGCAACCAATTAGGTTTGACTGCTTGGAGCTGTAAAAAGTAGGTGTACTAAGCAGCCAGAAATGTGTTGAATTTCCCACCTACTAGTAAGCATTTATTGATTCCTTTAAGGCTGGCACTGAGGTTTCTCTTCTCTTCTTATACAGAAGCAGCTTTCTGCTTTAGAAGGCTTTTAACCTCTTTGGTTCAGTAAGCCTGAAAGTTGGGGGGGAGGTAGGTTCCTTATACAGGAACTGATGTTCCTGTATAAGGGAGTAGGAAAGGGTGAGTTTGAGTTTGCTAGTGATAGAGATAGCAGGAGGAATAGTAAATTAATTGCCTGAATATGCTTTCCTGCCTCATGAATAAAGATCCAATAACCAAACAGTGTATACTAAGGAGGGCTTTAGCACAAGTTGTCTGAATAATGATGATCTTGCCCCATTTTGCAGTTTACTTTCCCCTCTGTTGTGCTGGTATGGCTAGGTGGGACCTTCTGTAAACTATATTGATGAGACAAGCTGGATTTGAAACAAGAAAAAAGCCTTTTAACTGAGCTTTGCTTCCAAAGATGGTGACCACAGAATAGCAGTGTAATTCAGCAAACTATTTTTGCTGGGTTGTGTAGAAGAAAAAGACTGTTGGTCTCACCTGTTCAAAGAATTTGCAAGGATTTACTTCACACCATAGACAAAAGTGTCAAGAATTATCAATCTAAGATTAATTTTACTTGAAAATACATAACAAAACAAACAGAATCAAGGCTGCTATGTGAATTGGAAAGTGATTCCGCTAAATTGCATGTATTATGAATCTTATTTTTCACTTTTGGCACAATTGACATCTCATGTTATGGTCCTTCCTCCTTCTAATGTAATTTGTGAAAATCCAGTCCTACATAGGCTGCTTCTGAGCTGCTGTCCTAAATGGGATTACTGAAACATTGACATTTATCTGAGCTTTTTATTTCTATAATTCATAATAGCCAACTGCTTTGGCTTATGCTTTTGGGGATGGTGAACTTGTCTTACCTCTTTGCACAGTGAGAAATTTATGGAAATACATAAATATTTCCTAATCTGCAAGCATCTTATGGACACTTGAATCTTGAAGTCTTTTTACTTCCAGTTTCAGGAAATGTTCTTAGAAGTAAAAAAAGGGTCTAGTTCACTTAACGTGTGGCCTCTGGAGGTTCTTTTATAACATGAGAAAATGGGTCTTATTGAAGGCATCTGTGAAGTGATACTGAAGAGAAGTAAAAGCTTGAGGAGGGGTGAAAGTATTTCATTGCTCTGTCTGCATGTTGAAGTGAATTTATATGCATCCAAAAGACCACTCTGGTTGGCAACTTGCTATGCAATACTGAGGCTGACTTTTAGTACGTGTTAGATATGAATTATGAAGTGATCCGAGTCCATATTCAGTGTGCATCTCTTAATGGCAAAAGATTATTCAAAGTTGAGTTGTTTCCTAGCATTAAATGCCTGGCATATTTATGAGTCTCTTGCCTTTCTAGCAAAGGTGACAACTTTCACATGTAGCGTTTTCAGAAGGCAGCTGATGGGGTTTTTTTTATATTACCTTAAAATACGTAGCTTGTCTCCCTGTGATCTTGCATGTGCTGACATCCAAAAGTAGAACTGTGTGTATTTAATGGATTTTGTTTTGGATTCAGGCTAACGTTCTTGGGGAAAACAAAAAAAAATTTGCTTGCTATGTGACATCATGTTTCATGATCTCATGGGGAAAGATTGCTCACAGGCTTAGCTGTGGCTGACTTTGGTTTTGGCCAAATAATCTGCCTACTTGTCACTCTTAGTTTTGTATGGTGCTTCTTTTCCTGAAGCTTGACAGCCAGCCTTTCTCTTGCGGTTCTACTTTGACTTAAAAAGCCATCTTTCTTACCACAGCCTTCATCTTCCACGCATCCTTTCCCTAAGAGCAGCGCTGCAGAGATGATGGTTTTCCACAAGAGGTTAGTTGATTAAATGCTATGACAAATTATTATGGCTACTTGAAAGCAGTTTGCTTTTGTGTTTAATTTTACAGTGTCAAGTTCCTCTGTCTTAAGTAAGTGCCAAAACTCTGCAGGTCCCTTTTGTAGAGGTTGCTATATGAGGCTCGCCTGTAAATATGTCATCCCCGTACGTTCTCTCCTTTACAGAGGGGAGAGCAGATGTTTACCTGCTGGAAGATGCTTCGGGCGCTTGCTGCAGGAGATGGTCACCAGGCTGTCAAAAGCAATCTTTATGGGCAGGCTGGTCTTTCACAAGGAGATGTGTTTACAGAGCATGAAATTAACATTTTTGCACAGAGGCAAATAATTGCTTACAACGGAGACTTTGGTAGCAGATTTGAAGCTTGAATGATTATTAGTAAGGTCAGATGGAGCACATCGTGAAGTCCATCTCCTGAGCAAAGTCATTCAGAACTTTTTAGCTGGTCATTTATGCTGGAAGGGCTTAAGCTATTGTAATGTTCGTGTCTTCAGCTTGTCACTTCTGGAAAGAACTTGTAATAAATTATTTGAGTATATCTGTATTTGGGATATGGTTCCTTGAAAATGGTTCTTGAATGGAACTTACTTTTTGACATGCAGAAAGAGGAGTGAACCCCCTTTCCTCTCATCTTAGTCTTGAATTATTATCTAGTAACACTCTAGCAATGGCAGGGTTTTTAAGAGACTTTGCAGGATGTGTCTCTGAAACAGGCCATTGTTATGAATAGAAGTGTTCTCTGAAAGCTTTCTGTGGTCAGGAGATGGGTCTAAAGGGCCAGCTGATCTGGGATGGTGTTGTCTGTCCTGAGCTGCTCTGGCAAATGCTCTCGCTTGTCAGGTCAGGGCTTTTCCTTGGGCAGTGATGAAAAACTGTTTCCGAAGAATGGATATTGGCAAAATTAATCAGATTGATTCTTCACTTACAACACAGATTGTCTTGAACTTCAGTCTTCTATGATAATAAGACCTGTTCATCATCACTAATTGCGTCTCTTCATTCCCGGTTTCCTCAGCCCACTTACTCCTTCAAGGTGACTTCCCCACTCAACAGATATGCATGTCTGACAGAACATTTGAAAACCACAGAGCTTGAAGTAGATGAACTTTTTGTAAAAGAAATTCTGTTCCATTGCAATTAACCGTGTCACAGAACAGAGTAAGTTTGACTGATGTTATATGTAAGTGTCCAGTCAAACCTCAAAGGAGAGGCAGCTTTTCTTCTCATCGCACCACAGTTATAAATGGTGTTTAAGGCTTGCAGCGTTCCGTTTTTAAAACATCCGTGCATCTTTAAGGAGGGGGGGAAAAGGTAACCAACATCACAAAGGCTGTTTTGAAAACCTTTTCAAAAGTCTGCATGTCACACCCATGGTCTTCCCATTGCTTTTCTGCAGGATGGCATTCTTCAGAGGCAGTGGGACATCTTGCTGTGTTCGTGTTGTGCTGAACAGCCCTAACTGTCACAGCTTTCAGCAGTTACCTTTGTCTGTGCTGAAAGCTGGTGCATGTGGCTCTTAAAGGGAACATCCAAGTGTCACCTGCATATTTCCCAAAGCAACTATCCTCACATTCTGGGATCACCCAAAATCTAGAATACAGGTTATGTCTGTCTCCCTGTTCACTTTAAAAGAATGCTACAAAACAGCTTAAGCTTCTATACAATACTTGAACAAAGGTTCACTTTCAAAATTCCTCCAAACAGGTGAAATGGAGCTCAGTGTTTCTGTGCAATAGCACTATTTTAGCAGTGCTGGCTTTACCATAAATTTTCAGAGGACACAAGAGAGATCACGCATACAATGAATTGTACAGATGCTCTGTAACAAGATCTGCTGATAGCCTGCTAGCCTGCCCTCTTTGAGCAGTGTCGACCTTTCTTTTTTTTTTTTT
>VZRU01013352.1:394196-409550 GCA_013398155.1 Pedionomus torquatus
TTTTTTTTTTTTTTAATATATCAGTTTATGGAATCATAGAATGGTTAGGTTGGAATAGACCCTAAAGATCATCGAGTTCCAACCCCTCTGCTATGGGCAGGGACACCTCCCACCAGACCAGGTTGCCCAAAGTCCCATCTAGCCTGGCCTTGAACTCTTAGAATGGGGATTCCCAAGGACCTAGTGCCTACCCAGGTGGATTCCATTTTATGAAAGGTACAGATTGTCATAGTTCTTTTGTCATCCAAATAGTTACAAATGGTGTAAATTTTTCTGTGACCTGAAGAAAGTCAAATTTGCAGTCAGAGGTTTGCCAGGTCCACCTCTGTGCAGCATCGCCAAGCCTAGTTGTCATCTTGTATTGGGTGTCTGAGTGCTGTGAATTTCACTTCTGTGTAGCATTTCTGTTTTGAGATTATACGGGGATGTTTCTTGTGGTGTCTCTCTAATGAGATTTCTTCTGGAATGATACATGGTTTGATTCTCTGCTACTATTTCAAATATTTGGAAGTCGTGTTTGCCTGAGCAGTTCTTGATTGGCTTAACGTTCCTATAATCTCATCAGGAGTTTATAGCTCAAATTTATGGAAGTGATGGAACTTAGAAGTTTTTTATCCTGCTTTTTTTATTAAATCTTAATGCACGTTAGTTAAGTGTTTCTGCATATGCAGCATAGTCTGGAAGTCTAACATGTAAGGCAGATTTCAGAAACGGTGCTCCAAAGTATATCCTTATAGGAAACGGCTACAACCTGCGTGTCACTTGCCACTGTTAAATGGAGCGTGGATACATGCAGACATCTGGAGGGTGCTGCTTCAAATGTCTGTGTATCAAATTTATCTCCAAACCAGCTTGTTCACTCTGCGAGTACAAGATTTGGGATATTTAAGACAGCTTCGGATAGGACTAAATGCTGTGGAAAGCCATGTACATCTCTACGGATTTCATACTGGTAGATTCTCCCCGGAGCAGTGGTGAAAAGCCAGCTCTTTGACACCTGATAAAATGCTACGAGAACATTTGTTCCTTGGGAAAGCTCACATGGTTTAAGTGTCCAGAAAGCACGTGAAGTAGAAAGGGAAGGAGGGAGGGGATGGGGAATCTCTAGTCGCATTTGGAATGGCAGCTCAGAGATGACTTTTTTCTATACCTTCACACTTCACGCGTTCTGCTGTCGAAGCCCCTGCTGGCTGTTGTACCCCAGGCAGGGTGCAAAACGGGTTATGGCTCCTGTCTCTACTGGAAGGGTAGCCCAGGGATTGACATCTTGCTTGGGAATTTGATAATGTGTTGCCCTATGTTAAAGCAAGGTCAAGGAAATGCGTTTATCACTTGAGGGACAATACGAGGAGGTTTCTGATGGCAGCTAAATGCCTGCAGTATCTTATTCCACAGCTCCGAGCAGATCCCTGAGACATGCTGCTATGTAAGAAGTGGAGCATTTCTGTAGATGGGAAGGGCTGTAAGCATTTTAGTGAACAGAGAAGATGAGAAAGCTGGTGTGGGCAAATTAAAGCAGTGATTCCTGTTCTGAAGTCTGAAAACTGGGCCAGCTGGGTTTTTAACAACTGAAAGAAGCTGAAGGTGCTGCGCTATCACAAGGTGTGCTGAAACCCGGGGAGGAGCTCATTGCTCAGTGCTGGCTTTGGAAAGGCACCGTGCACTTGCAAGCCTGGATTAGATTAGTCAAACAGTAAATTTAGAACAGCAAACACTGCAAGACTGTAATATTCTTTCTAAGGGAAAGTGAAGAACAGAGCATTAAGGTGTTTTGCTAGAGATGACCAAGCTAGATGTCATATCACTGTCCTCAGCTGTTGTCTTTAGACTTTAATTGACTGATGAACCAGGACTTTTTGTTAGATGATATTTTGTTTGTGCTAAGGGGTTTTCAGCAATTGAAGTTGAATAGAAGTTGTTAACTGAGGGAATTTAAAGGTGGGAGGGAAGTTTCAGTTCAAGCAGGTACTGTTCTAGCACTTAATACAGAAAGCTTTCTGCATTAAGTACAGAATCAGCTAAAATTGGGCAATGCTTAAGCAGTAGGTTGTTCTGTCCACCAAGGAGCTGCATGCCTGGCATTCTGCAAGGAACATAGTTCTTTTAGTATCTTTACATGCAGCTACTGAGTCTCCCTGGTTATTCTACAGAAAAGGCCCTGCCTGGTGTCTCTATGCATGACCCGTTCAGCTGGTTCTGGTCCAGCTGTGGGGTTTAATTAGCTGCACTGGGGTAAAGACTGATCCAGCAGTGCCTGCAGTGTTTGTGGCTCTGCTCTCTGAAGGAAGCAGGCAGGTTATTCCATACTCAAAAGTGTGACTTTTTAATAGAAAAGCACTAATCTGAACACGTGGATTTCAGTGTTACTGGTGTTTCAGGTGGGAGAGGACAATGACCAAATGGTAGCATTGTGGCATTGGGCAGGAAACTTTTAGCTCCATTTCAAAGCTGTTGTGACACAGCTGGAAAGACATATGTGGCTTTTTTTGTCTTTGAAAGCATTTAATCGTTCCGCATGATGTGCTGCCATTTAGTCCTGTGTTGCCTTTTAATAGTTCCTGAAATGCTGAAGGTATGGATTATGTTAATGTAGCTTTTAAATTTTTTATGGACTGAAATAGCTTCAAAAATTAACCTTTTGAAAAATACTTGAGTAGATGACATGACAAGGGTTTTAGCAGCTTTCTTTTCCTAGTAGTGTGCTATTTGTCATTCCAGTAAATGAAGAGCTTTGACTGACTGAGGCTATGCTCAGCTTTGTTTTGTAGGACAAATGCCTACAGCTGATGTTGGAGATATTTTTATTTTTCATTAGATCATCTAAAAGTCCCAGCTGTTCTCATGCCACTACGAAGGACGGAGGCTGTTTGCGCTGTGTGGGTGTTGTACCGATTTGTTGTTCAACACATGCTAATAGATCTCTGACACACCAAAAGAGATTATATCTTCATAGTGCAATACGACTTGGTATCTGTTTATGAAAGGGTTGCCTACATTTAGCATGGATGGTCCTGTGATCATTAAGTCCTGGTCTTCTTGCAGTAGGGAGAGGGAGGATTCCTCCTCGTTTCGGCTAGACCTGGCTTCTCTCATGTTTCTTGCCATCTGAAATCTCTCAGTTACTCTAGGCTTTGGAAGACCGAAGAGAAGCTGGCTATAGATGTTTCTTATTTCTGCTTTGCTGTGCCACAAATCATGGCAAGAAGGTTGTACCCGAAGTGCGTGCTCTTGAGTCTTCCACTGAGTCCACTTAATAAATAGAAGAATTGTTTCTGTTTGCTATGTCTTTTCCTGTTGTTCTGGATTTTGTCATCTTTAGCATCTAGTTGTAGGAGATAAATGCAAGATATACTTGCTGAGGTGCTGGGATAAATGAAGAGACCTGGGATGGAACAGATAACCCTTTATCACTGTCTCCAAAGGTTGTATCTTCTTGGGTCTGATCATATCTCCTTAGTTTAAAAAATAAATAAATCAACAACAGAAAAGATGTTTCAGCAGGGTTTGAGATCTGTACAGCATTGTGATTAGTGTATGTACTTCAACAAATCTTTTTTTTTCCTCGTGTACAGAAAACTCTTGGCTTACATCTCCATCCACCCTGCTTTTATTCTGGCTGGAGCCAGCTCTGCTAAATAGTGATTAAACAAAAGATTAAAATTCCATTTTTGTGCATTTGGCATTTGAATGCTGATCAATTGCTTTGGTGGCGTGTGAAGTAAAAGCATGGTAGACAACAGAAGGGGCTTATTTACAGCAATCTGTCTGAATCCATTTTCAATATATTGCTTTATATGCCTTTCTACTTTAATTCATTTTCTGTTTGTTTTTTTTTTTTTTTTAAACTGAAGGATGGAAAGAAGTAGGAGATTAGTTTAAGATATTGCTGGAGAAGTAATCACTCCTTAGTGGTAAATAACTTTTAGTTCTTAAGGAAAAGAAAATGTGCTTGAGCTGAAATAGAACTTATGGGCTTGCTGTAGGAGTTAATGGATAAAAGTCAATGGCTTGGGCACTTACGTAGCTTGACTTAGATGATCATAATGAACCCTTCATGCTTTGAAACCTTTTTGCATTGGTGTTTACAACTGTCCGTTTCAAGAAGGAAGAAGTTTGTGCAAAATGAGAAGCTAAGGTAAAGCAAAACAGAAAATTGTGAAGACAGCTTTTATAGACAGAAATCCAGATCCGTGATACAGCTTTACCCTCACCATGAAGCGCTGGTAACTGCAGTGTTCAAATGGTGGTCACTGTATTCCACAGTTAGAAAGCAGACCAGGGGAGATGGAACATTTTTGTCCAAACCCCACCAGCACATCTTCTGCTATGTAGTTAGAATTAATAAGGAGGACAAAAGTGAAAATTGGCATGAAGTGTGGTGTTACAGATAAGATACAGCTCCCTGCAAATGAGATGCTTGTTTAATAGTGAAAGCAAAAGTCAGTCCTAGGAAACTTGCGGTGTTTTGCAGACTGCTTAGATACCACAGTCTAGAGCATCTGTTGAAGGGGTATCATCAAGTTATATAATTTGCATAATTGAGTCAAATCCCATGCAGCATCCCTGAAGGAAACCACTAAAAAAGGCAACATTCTGGTCCCTGCGTGCTGTGTCTGGATTTCTAGCTCAGACATCTTTTACAAAGAGAAGAGAAAAACAACAAAAAAAGGAGCTTCCAAAATACCATCACTGTCAGCAACCTGCCCATTTTCCCAGTGAGAGAGACTTTGAATGTGTATGTGCATATCTTCCCTCTGCCCACGATGGCGTGTTGCCCGCAACTTTACTCACTGCTCTGCTAGTAGTGATGACATGAGCATAAAAATTGCAGTCGAGGTGGGGAAGGCAATGTTTTATCGTTCACACTGACTTTTTTTTTTGGTAGTCTGCTGAAATTAAGTTGGTCTGGAAAGTGTGATTTTTAGCAAGAAATATGACGCTAATCAACCTGCGGCAGCAACACCTTCCCTTTGGGGCTGTGCGGGTGGCAGGTGCTGGCAAGGTCACTGAAGCAAAGACACCGATATTCACTTTCTAGCACTGGAAGTCACTTCAAAAATTAATGTTCAGAGATTGTTGACAGAATTTGCGGGTGACTCACAGCGGACTTTTCAGATACGGTGTTTTAGTAGCGACCTGCAAAACCAATCTAAGTGTTGTACGTTTGCTTGCAAGGGATGCAGTTAGGAATACTCTAACATCTTAGCAGTTGCCCAAGCTGAATTAAATTTAATGGAGTGTTTCTGAATGTTTCCACTGTTTCTGTGGAGCCCAAAAAAGCTCCACAAGGCAGCATGTCTGTCATGACCATCTTGCAGCTATGTCTACTCTTCAGGATTTTAAAAGCCATTTAAAGGGAGGCCTGACGATCCAACAGGGATTAATGTTGTGTTTATCTGGTGTGAATCTCGTTTGTACTGGGCTGCAACATCATGAGCGCTGCAGGCAGAGGAACACGTAATGAGTCACCCCACACAGTCCTCACTTTACTTTGCTGGTGCCAACATGAATAAAAGTTGGTCTTTGTAAATCTCCAAGACCGAGAGCTGCACAGAGCCTATTTCTCAGGACTTGAGGATCGATAACTCTTATTCCATGTGCCTCCAAAGTCTAACACTACAGTTCAGAAAGGTCTGAGTAACTGATGCGTGTATGCCATAGTTTCCCCTCTTGCTTAATTTAAAGTTTACAAATTACTTCAAGTTTTTTCCCTTGATATGTGTGGCCTTGACAGGGTTTAGCTTAGCCCAGCTCAAAGATGTTTTTGTGTGTAAATTTATTTGGGACTGAGAGAAGTGAGAAGTGATACATCTGTCTATTAGCTTTCCTGCTGTCCACCTGGGCTCTGTATGTAATTCACTGGCAATCTCTGTGATTTCTTCTTTTTTTTTTTTTTTTTTTTGTTNTTTAAGCTGCACTGGAGGATGATGTGCTCCTGTCTGCTTTCGCTTGGTGTCACAGCGTTTAAATGGCTTGCCTGCTCTGAGGGTATTTAAATGCACATTGCCAACCTTTTGGAAGAATGGCTTGAAGCTGTGCAGAAAATTTATTTCCGTCTTCAGGCTATTCTATATTGAGCACACAAACACAAGGACAGTTCCTCCCGGAGCCTGGGTGTGTTCACCCAGGGCATGGATGGCTGGAACTGCTTTTTAATGGCTTTTTAGGTTGCTGGTTGTCTCGGTGAGCATTGGCTGCTTTGGTGGGACAGCTTTGTGAGATACCCCTACTGAAACAGCTGATGGCCCAGCGGTATGGCTTCCCCCTAGAGGATGCCAGAGATGTTGGTGTTGAATGCTTTGGGGTATACTTTGAACTTGTTTCCCACCTGAGAGCTGTTGTAGAGGGCAGCTCAAGATCCACGGAGTTTTGATTGGAGAGCAATCCACACCGGTACCTGCAGCAGTGGATGGGTGTCTTCTAAGGCAATTTTCAGACTAGAGCTCAGAGGGAAGAGAGTGTCTCTGCAATTCTAGTTTAAGTTGCCTCAGTGTGAAGAAGAGGTGGGATTTAAAACACTTTTTCCTGTGCCATTAGGCAGCTTGGATGCCTCTGTTGGTGGATCTCTCTTTTTCCAGGGTGCCTGACTTCCCCTGGTCACTTCACAGGGGTTTGACATAGGGTGCTGTGTCAACATGTACACACCCAAAGACACAACACCCTCCTCTTCAGTGGTGAGTGGGTTTTCTACAGTAATTGTTCATAAGGGGTTTACATGTGTTTACATTAACAAATGGCAGAAGGGATAGTGGGGTTGTAAACGATTCTCCTGGTGTGCTTGTTCAGTCCAGAGCTCCATAAACAAGAGACAAAAGAGACTTAAAATATTGAGGTTTCAGACTTGCCAGTTGTTCCTGTGCCCAGTATGACACTTGTGCACAAGCCTAGTGCTCAGAAAGTTGGCAAAACTCTGTTGGCAAGGAGGTGCTCTGGCCTGTGAGAGCTTTCCAGGACTATTCCTGGCAGGGGAGCATCCTGGAGAGGAAACTGGCTGGTGAGCAGGTCTGGCAAAGCTCAGATCTCACAGAACAGTAGTGTTCTGCTGCTTATTTCATAGGATGATCGGGAGGGTGGCATGTTGGCTGAAAAATTAAAAACCACTTTGGTGGCCAGACAAGTAGAAGTGCTGGATTGTTGCAGTAGCACAGGGTGGCTGCTCCACGGTGATTAAAATTTTGATCTGTTTTACACCAAAAACAATGAAGCTGCTGCTACTGCCTGTCTGTCATACAGCTGTCATCTCCAGACCTGCTCATGCGAGCAAGCAAAAGTTAGGTAGAGTTTGCATAAAATTCATGCTGAACTTACATCAGATGGAGCCATGGGTAGGTGCTGGGGTTGGGTTTGCCTGCTCTGGCCCACACCCTGCCCTGGCTCACTGCACCTCAAGGAGGCATCTCACACCACCTCTGCTCAAACCCACTGTGCAAAAGCAGTAGCAGCCTCCCGTGGTGGAGTTGCCAGCTGGTGTTGGTACACACCCTGTATAATTTTCAAGGTTCAATCTGATCCTGTTGCTGACTCCAGCCTCAGATTCACCCTAGTCTAGCCGTTTGCTTAGTTTTTCCCCAGAAGTACTGTTGTCCATTGTGTTTAGTTTCCCTTCCCAGTGCTTTCTTGTACATTTGTTTCCCAGCTGGCACATTCATCTTCAAGTATTTTCCGAGAATATCCTTGCTAGCTTCAGGTGCCACAAGTGGAAGTTCCTTAATACCTGTTCACATCAGAACTGTGTGACTACTTCTTGTCCATGTTGAGTGCCCATCAGTTCTCCTTCAGTGAAAATAAAATGAAATTGCAGGCAGCAGGAAGGGATGGCATTAGTTAATTGAAATGTGTAACTGAGTGTCTGATTTCATGAATGAAACTTGACTTCTGCCAGGTGTGTTACCATCTGCAAAATGTCAAGAAGCTGAGAGCAAATCAGTTTATGATCCATGATTGAAAGGATCAAGATTGATTTAAAAATCTCCTGTGCGAGAGGGGAAAAATAGTTCTAATAGTTCACAGGCCAGCTTTTAATTACATTGAGCTCTATTACTTTTAGGCCGCTGGTTTATTACCCTTTGCCATGGTCATACATCAGCAGAACTCAAGATTTTCATGCAGTTCGTTTGCTGATGTTTACCACCCATAACAGTGCAGGCAGAGCAGAGCGCGTACCTGCCTTCAGCCTCTCTAGTTCACTTAGACATCGTGGCTGACATCTGTCTTCACTGATAGTTCTGTGAGCTGGTAACTCAGGGCTCCCTTCCTGCCGACTGGTGTAGAAGAGGGGCCACGGAGATGGTCTGCAAAACCCAGGCAGCAAGGTTCACCAGAGCTCATCTGTCAGGCTGCAGCGAGGGGAACTGCATCAGGCTGAAGTCTGGTGCCTTGGAATAACAAGTAAAATGTCCAACTGTCTATTTTCCCAAGATAAATCTGGGCATGAAAATGAGGGGTTTGTAATTTAACTAGTCAGGCAAATGACATCTGTGACCCAGATGCCAGACATGCCTGATAACCCTGCAAGGTTACTATGCCAACCATTGCTTTTTGGTGTTTTTTTGGTTTGATTGATGCATTAGTAAGACTTTAAACCTCTTGCCTTCCAAGGAGGGAAGCATTTTTTCTTTCTAGGAAGTTCTAGCCTGTGGAGTCCTCCCTGCAGGTCAGGAGGAATTAAAAGGGAAAAACCTCTAAGTTCTTTGTGTAACTACTTCTGCAGTAATGATGCTACAAATGGCTTGCATTTATACTCTACCAGCGTATTACAACTTAATTGAAAACTCATTCTCAGAGAAGATGTTCTCTTCTTAACCTTAAAACCTACTTATGTATATCTTTTTCACTTGAATTTGGGAGTTGTCAGTGTCTGAGATGTATCATGGTTTTCTTTCCACTCACCGTAGTTTCTTTGATCCTGAATTCACCTCATCTTTCATTTGCTGTCTTGTTCCCAATGCACCCATTGCTTTTGAATTTCAGGAACAACATCATGAAAAGAGGAGCTCTAATTGGGTTCACCGCAGGCTCATGCCTTGTGTAAAATTTGCTTTTAAGTTGAGCAGCAAGAGTCTTAATAAATGACCTTTTAAATCTTATTTTGATTTTATTCAGGTATAGTAGTGTGCTCATTAATAATGATCCTGCAATAGGTCTTCCATTACAGCTTTATTGTTAATTAAATAGGATGTAAGATGTATTGGATGTTTTCAAAATGAAAATGGGAGGTTTTAATAGATTCTCTGATTAAGAATACTGGTCTGCATACATGATGGTGCCCTGAAAAAGCATCACTTAACAGTCATAGATAAAGTACTGTTCTAAGACGAGCAAAACTTGCTTCCTCTCACCCCTTTCAGGGTAAAATCTACTTGCTTGTGATGGTCTTACCTAAAGGAAGATGTCAATATCCTCTTACAGAAGGGGAGGCTGTTAATGAAAGGTTTCACACGTGTATTTAATGTATCCTATCTTTTGTTTAAAAGGCATCACATGTGAGGCAGAGGAAAGACACTTACTTTGGTGATGGGCAAAAGAAAAAGGATTGGCATAACAAAGAAGCTATCAGGAGGGACTCTGAGCGTGTAGGTATGTAAAATTACTATAAAAATGTTTTGATATAGATTGTATTTCAGTTTGATTTTATTTGGCACACTGGGTGCAGAAAAGTGCATTCAACCTCAGGCTCCAGGTGGTGTTCTTAACATGATGCCACAGTTATTGTGTGTTAATTCCAGTTAAAGCTTTTTTCCCCCAACTCCACAATAACCATTTTGAGATGTGTGCCTGCACCTCTCCCAAAAATGGGAGATCCAAAAAGGAGGAAGGTGGATAAGAGAAATGTTCTAGATCATAACATTCAAGCAAGTTTTATTCCCCAGTGCTGCGTTTTGTCTTGCCTCACATAAAAAGGGCCCATTTTGAATGTCACAGCTTTGAGCTGGTGTGTCTGCAAGGGCTCTACCTCCTCTGTTAAATATACATATCCATCTGTGCTGAAAAAAGCAACAGCAATGAGGTATTCAAACCATATGTATTCTTCCTGCAGTGAAACAAAACCCATTCCATGGCTCCTCCCCAGCATTGCCAGAGCCCTGTTGTTGTCTCTTTCTGGTGTTAGAAGAAAGGCTTTTAACTTCTAGGATTTGCTCAGCTGAGTGGTTTGTAGCAGAACTGTATATCAAATAAAATTGTTAGGTTGACATGGTTGACCCAGCGCTAAATAGAACATAGAGCACAAAACTAATGAAGGAATTCTCAAAGAACTATAAGATGACTGCTCTTCTTTTGATATATGGATTAGTTTCTGGCCAGTTAAGCACCAATTAGTAGTAATGATGCATGTTTACTTTCTGTCTCTATAGGAAACGGAGAACAGGGAAAACCTTACCCAATGACCGATGCAGAGCGAGTGGACCAGGCGTACAGGGAAAATGGCTTTAATATCTTTGTGAGTGATAAAATTTCACTGAATCGTTCCCTTCCAGACATCAGACATCCAAAGTGAGTATATAATTTGCATTTCTGCAAGTGAAAGCTTACAGGCCCTAAATTACCACATATGCAGGAGTGTGTTCTTTTTTCAATTATGGACTCTTGTCCTTTCTTGATCAAATTCGATCCTTTCTCAGCTGGGTCTTGTTGTCTCCTTAGTAAAGGACAGTGTACAGTACTTGCAGTGGGGAACAGAGAAGACAAATCTGGTTAAAAGCTTCCCCTTTTGATTCCAGGAAACCAGAAACTTGTAGCCCTGTTCAGAAGAGATCTTGAACTTATTCCAGAGGTGGCTTCTTCCTTCAGCTCTTGCAGTGTGACAGTTCAGTTCATGAGCCCACTGAAATAGCCAACAACTTTGAGCAACCAAGAAGGTGGAGCTATTTCTTTGTGTAGTGAAAACTGATATAAATGTCTGACTCTGTTGGCAAATGCCCTCGGTGTAATCGGGGAGTGACTTTGTCACGTAACGCTCTGCTCAGTTCTTATGTTGGCCACTGCCTGCAAGCGACCATGAAATGGTCAGGAGCAAAACACGATTGGAGTCGCTCCACTCAACTATGTATGAAGAGTTTGATCAGGAATCTTTCTGATTTATGGATTAGTTTCTTAGACATCTTCCTCGTAAAAGCCTCATCAGGGTTTGAGTAGAAACTAGTTCCAGTTGAATTCTGGCTTTTGAGTTTATCTATTTTTGGACATTATCCATTAGGGTGGTGTCAAACTGGATTTTGTGCTAGCCAGAAGGAGTTTTTCATTATCAAAAGTGCTATTAGGACTTAACCCTTATTTATACAAAGCTGAGCGGTTTTTAAATACTGTTTGTGCCGTTCTTAATTTGAAAGCATTGTTAGGCATTTGAACGGAGGCTTGTTTGGTGTAAAGCTGTTCTTATCACAATTTAGTGAGTCTGAATTCAACATCCACTTTGTTCATGAGAGATAATTTCCAGAAGTCAGGTTTTATAATTTGTTAGCTGCACATTTGAGCGATTACCTCTTCAGCTGTCACAGCAAACTAATCGAATACACTGACTTGACACCCTTTCTCAATATATACTCATAAACCAGAGTAGTGATTATAGCTCCATAAATATTTTAGGCATGAGCTGAAATGTTTAAATGTAGAGATAAATCAGGTAATTGAAGATGCTTGCTGATGAGCCCATACTTGTGTTCTAGGAAACACAGATTAAGTTTGCTAACCTAAATGATACCCAGCCTCCATTTACAGGGACTGCTGTGGACTCTGAGAATTTAAACATCAGACAATGCGAAGGGATGCCATCCAGAGGCACCTGGACAGGCTTGAGAGGTGGGATAGTGCAAATGGCATGAAGTTCAACCAAACTAAGTGCAGAGTCCTGCACCTGGGGCATGGCAATCCCAGGCACAAATACAGGTTGGGCAGAGAATGGCTGGAGAGCAGCCCTGAGGAGAAGGACTTGGGGAGTGCTCACGGATGAGAAGCTCAACATGAGCCAGCAGTGTGCGCTGGCAGCCCAGAAAGCCAACCCCATCATGGGCTGCAACAAAAGAAGTGTGGGAGGTGATTCTCCCCCTCTACTCTGCACTCGTGAGACCCCACCTGGAGTCCTGNAACTCTCGATCAGGGAGTGTAGTGATAAGACAAGGGGTAATGGTTTTAAACTGGAAGAAGGGAGATTTACATTGGATATTAGGAAGAAATTCTTTCCTGTGAGGATGCTGAGGCCCTGGAACAGGTTGCCCAGGGAAGTTGTGGCTGCCCCATCCCTGGAAGTGTTTAAGGCCAGGCTGGATGGGGCTTTGAGCAACCTGGTCTGGTGGGAGATGTCCCTGCCCATGGCAGGGGGGGTTGGAACTGGATGATCTTTGATGTCCCTTCCAACTCTAACCATTCTATGATTCTACATTGCTGGTATTTCTTCATCTGAGGATTTAATATGTTATCTCACGTTCTCCATTGTTTCCCAAAATTGTTGAGTCCTTGTGGCTAATCTTGCTATTTAAACTTTTTTAAAATGTGACACTTCTAACTCCAGTCCCTGGTTAAAACTAATAAGTGAAGTGTCTGTGTCACCAATGACTTAAGACGGGATTAATGATGCCACTGCAGCTGGTTTGCTTGTTGCTTGACACATCTCTACCCCAGTGTAGCCAGTTATAATTGTACAGGTCCCAAGGAGAGGATAAGCAGGGTGTGTATAATGGGTGCCAGAATCAGCTGGGCAGGGAGTGGGGTTACATGTAACGGAGATTAGCAGTAAAGGAATTAATAACTTAAAAGGTCTTGTGTGTTCCCTGTGTGTGTTAAAAAAGGTATTCTTGAAATGGTGTGGTGTAACGAAGTTCAGCTGAGATGAAGTCCTTAGAGCGTTCTAGAAAGAAACAAGCTGTGTGTTAGAGCACTTACTTTACTGAGCCTTTCATGTATTGGAAGAGATACTAGAGGTCGTTTGGAGATGTGCCACAGACAGCGGGGACTGTACGGAGAAAGTGAGCTGGGGAAAAATGCAGCATCTGTCCTGTCCTCTAGGTAAGCTTTGGGGACACAGTTAGGATTCTTCCCACCAGCTGGCCTGGGTGGTGAAGGACAAATTAAGTAGCCGATGTGTTTGCTCGCTTCTGAGATGTTTTTTTGTGGAGATACATATACCAAATAGTGTGTCACGTCTGCTTTCTGTTAATAATGGGAGGCAAGGGGCTGGAGGGTGCATACTGGATCTCCCTGGTGCACATGTACAGCTGTTTGTTTCAACAGTTGGGTCTTACCCTGCTAACATTTCCTTGAAGTGCTTCTGGGTTTTTTAATATTAATTACTAATTTTGCAGGTTTTGTAAAGCAATTGTAGATGTGATTGCTGGAGGGAAACAATTTCTCTCCATGCTTAATGGTTAAACTTAATAGCTAAAGTTTGACGTTTGTTAAAGTTAGTCAGGAAAATGAGAATTCCAGTTTAAGAAAAGTTAGTTGGGGGCTCTTATTTCATATTGGAACAGAATTATAGGTAGTAGCTATCTCAGAAGAAGGTTAAGATTGCAGTGCCAACGACTGGATGAAAGCTCTTCATGCAGCTTTATCTTGCATCTTGCATCTGTGCATTGCAGCCACTGTCTGCGAGCTCTTGGCAGCACCCCAAGGTAATTCATTAGACCTAGAATAAGCTACTGTCCTTTCACGCAGGCACTTCCTGTAATCACAGATTTATTGAGCTTGTATAACATAGGTGCAGCCTTCTCTGTTCCCTGGGAAAGGTACCAGGAAAAAGCTGCCACTGCCAGAGCTGCTTTTGTTCCCATCTGCCTTTTGGGGAACAGGGAGGGAATTAATTCCCCGTGTACGTGCACAGCGGTGTGCAGGTCGTGCAAGCCAAGCCGAGCGCCTGGCAGGAGGGAGTGAGCTCTGGGGAAGGGTCTGGTGTTGTGACAGGGCAGGAAGCAGAGTGCCACGTCGGTCCCTTGTGACTGGAAGGAGGGCAGCCCATCCTGATGGCAACATCATTATTATATTCTAAAAACCTCTATTCACAGAACCACTGTCTGTTTTGCCCTGGCATGCGGGGTTCTGGGAGTGTGGTAGATTTTTGTCCCCTAGTGAAAAGCTGCTGAGTACTTTTTAATTACAATTGTTTGTTGTATGGCTTTAGATATTGTTTAACAACGTTCAAACTCCACTGCAGGGCCACACCTGTAGGAAAAGAAATACTGCACTTATCACTGCAGTTGGAATTTTCTTCATGAAGCTACCTTCAGAACACTCCCACGGGGCAAGGGAGTGTAACCCCCTCTTTCAAAATTAAGGTGATTAATGGTGTGGGGAAAGACCCTCAAACTCAAGGGGTCTGTACGGGGTCTCTCCAGCCTCACCCCAATTCTCCAGTCCTTTGTGCTCAAAGCCCAGGTTCCTTTGCTTCTGTCTGCAGAACTGATCCCAAGTGTCAAATTAGACCTGGTGAAAAATGGAGAACACGAGATTGATTGTTAGGAAAAGTAAGATTTAAGTAATGGGTCCAGCATGACAAAGGAAGCCTTTGGGTAGAGATTGGAGCTTGACCTATTACTGAGAGAGGTGGGTTTGTTTATTGAGCAGTTCTTAGCATGCAATTATCCTGTTTCTCTGTTGTTCATGGTGTCTTGAACTTCTAGGACTGTTTAGGGAAGGTCCTGTCACACAAAATCCTTCTGCATGTTTTGTTTACAAAATTTGGATGAGCGTTATACATGTGATTAGAGTGGTTTGCTTCTCTGAAAACTGGCAGTAAGTGAGCTAAACCAATACACTGTAGTGCCTAGAAGAGGTATGTTCAACTTTTGAAACAACTTTGCAGAAATTCCTCTTCCTAGTGATCTTTGAGGTGTTAGGGTAGGAAAAAAAAACAAGTATTTTAAAGACTTTTGTATCTTAAGATGTAACTGGAGTTTCCTTTCAAAGCAACTTTAGCACCTAATAGATCCCTCTAATCTTGTGTTGTGAAGTGTCACTGGCCAGTAATATCCTCACTTCATGTGGAATTACGGTTTTTTTGGTCAGGTCAAGACTGGCTTGATAAGACCTGAAAGTTGGGGGGCTTTTTTCAGACACTTTGCATCAATTTGATGAGTAAAGGATGAACTAAGTTACTTGATGGTAATCAAATGGAAGTGCTGGTGGGTTTTTTTGGAACTGTCTTTTAAACCTTATTCTGTCTGTGTCCAGCTGCAAGAATAAGCTGTACCTGGAGAAGCTGCCGAACACCAGTGTGATAATACCTTTCCACAACGAAGGATGGTCTTCTCTTCTCCGGACAGTGCACAGTGTCCTAAACCGCTCCCCTCCTGAGCTGATCGCAGAGGTAGTGCTGGTGGATGACTTCAGTGACAGAGGTACAATAATTTGTATATAACATCTCCA
>VZRU01013352.1:417962-456165 GCA_013398155.1 Pedionomus torquatus
TTTTTTTTTTTTTTTCTTTCCTTTTTTTCCTTTCTTCTCTTTAAAGATAAATCCCTGTGACTTTTTAAATCTCTCCTTTTATATCGCTGTACAAGTAATTCTGGAGGAAGCCATATGGGATAATCCAAATGGAAAAACAAATGTGGGTATGGCTGAACCATGTGGCATAATTTGGTCTGAAGGGCAGAAGTCAGTAAGTAGTGAGTGAGAGGAGATGACAAGGGGCGATTAATGCATCATTTGGTGCAGCATCAGGTATGTAGCAAATACAGCTCTGTTCCATTAACTGCATCTGCCAAGCCTTAATTGAAATAAACCAAGTTCTTAGTATCTGAAAAAGAAAGTGGTTTAATACTTGAATTCTTTTTGATCTTTAAATGGAACAGTAAAGGATTTATGCAACTAAAGAGATTATCTTTTCATCTTTAGACACATGCATTGTAAAAGTCTTTTTTGTCTTCTCTTTTTATTTTTTTTCCCCTCCTCCTAAATGCACTAAAGTGAATCTGGTTGGTACATCTCTGAATGTGGAGTGACTGTGCTTAGGACAAAGTGGTGACAGCCTTTCTTACTGAATTTTGAATACGATTCTTTTAAAGCTTTTTACCTTAATGTATTTAAAAAAAGAAAGCACCAAGCTTTTCTTAAGCAACTATGCTTTTCCACAAACTTTTTTTTTTTTTTAAATGTTGCTTTCAAGGTCTCTTGCAGAAGTCATGGTAGCGATTGTCTCCAGCAACTGATAAAAATATGATTTATATAAATTAAGCCATAGAATAGTGTTTTCTTCCTTGCTGTTGGGATTCATTGTAGACCATCTCAGAACTGTTTAGACTGTTATAAATAACAGCTTTGAAGTAACTGTCAGCAAGATCTCCCCTTGCGTTAATGGGAGAAGGTTGGTTCCTCTGGGTGGAGAGACTTGGAAGTCTGAGGAAGCAAATGTATGCTCTACTTATTGAAAACTTACTTAATGAAACATACTTATTTTGGTATCTGTATCTGATTACATCTCAGGCTCTTGATGATGCTCAGTTTGTGGGCCTGGTCATTTGTCTTGTGCTTTAACCCTGCGATGTGCGTAAAGTCCCAGTGAGCAGCTCTTGGCCTACAGTCGAATTCTAAGACTTTCACTATTAAAATGCTTCTGATGGAAGCCAATGCTGATGATGTTTTTCCACACAGTAAGCGACGTGGCTTTGGTGAATGTCACTGATTCTGGTCGTGGCACAAAAACTACAAAGTGAAATTGGCTTCAAAGTCATTTAAGTAGTTGTGACCCACAGTCTTGGTGTGATGTTTGTTATCCAAGCTCCTGTGTGACTGCCAGGTAGCAGATCACTTATAGTATATATATACTCTGTTCAGTAGCGAGCGCTAAATGGAGCGGAGCAATAAAATAAAACCTGATGCGGGTGTCAGATTTTGGTTTATGAAAACAGAAATTTGTTGTTCTCCATTTCTGGCAGTGTCTTGTGGGTGTGGGATACTTTAGAACTGTTGGTGACAGAGCTTGCTTTAGATCCTTGGTGAAATGTGAATGGGATTCAATTTTATGGTTTTCTTTTTTGAGTGTTCATATTTAGTGTGTCTTTCAACACCGTTTCTGTACTTGTTTATACCCTTAATAAAGGGATATTTAAAAGCTGCGTTGTCCATTAGCCAATGGCTGGAGAGTATTAAAAATATATTCTCTATGTTTTAAGGGATCTGGGGGCACCTGTTGTAGTTGCTTACTTCAGCTTGTTTTGTGTCAGCCTGAATTTAACTAATCGGTTTTCTATTCATTATCTTATATTTATTACTTTATCACCAGTTGCTACAGCTGAAGGATTCTTTTAGAAAGGAGATGAGGTCCAGTTTAAATGGTCCAGTTTACTATGATCTCTTTCTCAGTGTAGTGAAGGATGTCTGGCAAACTCAAGTTTAAAAAAAAAGATATTGAGGAGCAGAGTTTCCATTACAAGCTCATTAAATAAATCTAACCGCATTGCTTGCTACAAAGAAACCCTGCACTTGTAGCTTCTATTAGCAGAAGTTTGCAGGAAAACAGCTTTAATTTTATTCTCCTCACCTTGAAGTGCGTGTCCTCATCTGCTGGGAGTCAAAAATCTAGATCTCTGCCAGCTGCAGTGCAAATCAGCATTTTAATGTTTTACAGCTGCTTCTGTATAGAAGTTAATTAGAAATGTGATTCAAACACCCTCTGCCAGTCCTCATATATGATGTCTATTATTGGTAATCATGGTTTCTGCTATTTAAGTGTGCGTTCTGGGTGGTATTGACAAAGCAGCTGTTCCTACATAAGGACTTTGATAAAGGTGGAAACTTCTTCACTTTGAGAAAATTGGAAATTAATGCTGCTGCAATTTAAAAATAAAAATGGATCAAAATGAAAGTGGATAATCTAAAACACAATCCTTTTCTATAGAGTTTTAATTGCAGTGATATTTTCTTAGTAAAAAAATGCCACACTCATTCTCTTGTTATAGCATCTATATGTAAAAGTCATGAGGACCACTGTCGCCTGTTAAGCTTGTGCGCAGTTTATTCCCACGCTGGACAGTGGAGGCGAAGGCTCTAGATTTCAAAGCGGGGCACCTTCAGCTATTGGTACTACCCTCACCCCTCTGTCATCCAGCTAAGATGAATGTGTCTGCTGAGAACATTGTTTTCCATGAGATGGTTTAGTTTTGGTTTCAGCCCTGGATTTGTGCTTTGGGATTTAATAGATTTATTGACCTTTCTGGCAGATGTCACTGACTGACCGTGATAGTTGCATTTCTTGCCAAAAAAGTAAACAAGAGCATTTGGAACTAATGGCAAAGAGGTATAGAAGAGTAAAGAGGGAATTTGTAAAATATACTTCTGACATGCCAGAGTTTGTTACTACAAGTCAAACGTATCTCTATTTTTCCTGCAGCTGTATTGGTAATATTTTTCCTTTGCCAAATACTTTGTTTTCTATTCTCTGACATACAGACTACAAGATAAACATGTTTTTCCTTTGTCATTCATGGTTATTAGCGTATGAGCAAAATTGTAGGAATGAAGGATTATCAGTTTTTCAATATTCTATTTGGCTGCAATCTCAAAGCCAAGTGTTTTGTAGGTTTGTGCTGTTAATTTTAGTCTTCATAGTTGTTCTTCCTCACTTAGACGTTTGATATCAAAGCCTTAGGACTCCAAAGGGATGCATTCCTACCAAATCAAAGCAACTTTCAAGTGAGTTACATCTTGAACCTCTATTCTCTAACAAGACTCAAGTCTGGAGTAGAATTTTCTGTTAATTCTTGTGCTCTTTCTGGAATCCTTCCCTTTTTGTTGGTTTCCACAGAGCAAATACTTCCAGGCCAAGAAGTTCTTTGTACATGAATCCTGCTGATGAAGGCGAAGCTGAATCTCTGAGGACTGGTTTGTTTTGGGTTGGTTTTTTTATATTTCTTTTGCTTTTTTCCCCAGCAAAACTTGGTGACTTTTAAGCCTTTAATCTCGCAACTTTGATCTGTTCCAAAATGTTTCAGCATGAAATGTCTTAACACTTCATCTCCCCAAATGATGGCAGGTTTTGTCTCACTCTCAGTCATAGGCTTGAGGTTCATGTCACAATCTACTATCCAGGATGTCGCCGTCAGCAGTGAATGTCCTCCCGTGCTCACCAGAAAGCAGATGGTGATAACCCATCTAGCACAGCAGCTTGTTCCTGCTCTGTCCCTGTGCCCCCACTCTGTTCTGAAGTCTGCAGATTGCAGCGGTGTCATCTTCAATTGGGTTTGTTCTGTCCTGTGAACAAACCCCTGAAATGCTTTGGCACCCCTGCTTTTCTTTCCAGTGCTCAAAAACCAGTCAATGGTGTAGATTAGTCTTCAATTGCCTTTAATCTAGTCTCTGATGGTTTTTAACTAATATGAAAAGTGGAGTATAAATTTGCAGGATCCTGACTCGGTGTGGAGTGTGTATATTAGCCTTGGACTGCTTTGGAAGTGGGTGATGCCACTGGTACGGTGGCTTGTCTTAATGTTTTTCAGTGTTTCACCTGCCCCTCAGTTTAAGTAGAAGTGTGTTGGCATCGAGCAGGAGTGCAAGCATTCACTTGGTTAAACTACTGGACAATCAAAAGCATTTATTTGGCCTTAAGATGAGGGCACAGATTCCCTGGATTGAAGGCAGTATTTGGGACAGTAATACCCTTCCTGCTAGTCACCATGGCTACATCAAACTCGAGCTGAATGTTAAGTGCACTACAAGGAGTTCACTCCTGTTTCAGCTGCTACAGAGGCTACATAGGCCAAAGCTGCAGCATCTACTTTGTATGTCAGCAAAACGTTCTCTCTGATGTTAAAAGCAATCAACAAGGAAATGACTGAGAGTCACAAAATCACCTCTTTAGATCAAATATAGTCAACAGAAGAGAAAAAAAACCTAAATGGATGCTTTAATCTTGATACATATTTAATGAAATGGGAAAAGAGAAGAGTAAACTAATGAGAATGACTGTTCCTCCTGGGAAAGATGAGTTACGGCACAGGAGGAAAAACTGATGTTGTGGGTTGACCCAGGGAGTTGGTGTGTGGGGCTTAAGAACTGATGTATACACCACAGGTTGGCTTCACTGCTTCTACCGAACAAAAGGCGCTTAAACCTCACAGCATGAAGGAAGAATGAGTAAATGGATTTTTCTGGATTCCCTCAGGAAGAAACAGTTGGAATAGACTTCCCTTACAAATGAAACTTTTTCCTGAGAGATTAAGAGGCTATGCTATAGTGAAGGTGATTATTCTGTATGTATATCCCTGCTCAGAAATGCAGCCGACTAAACTTTCCCTAGGGTCTGGGTGTATTTATATGCTAATGCCAGCGAATGTGAATTTTCTCATTTTAAGATTATACCTTTGTCTCTGCGTTCAATACAAGTATCTCCTGAAGCCATAACCGAGCAGGGTTCGGATGTCTGCTGTAAGGTGGAGAACGGTAGCAGAATGTTCCCTTTGCAAATTCAGGAAATAACTGATGGTACAGGGAAGGCAGCAGAAGTTTAGACACTTGAGTCTATTAAAGCAGGCAGCAGCACAGCCTCACACGAGTTTTTGCCCCGGCAGCTTGCGGTCTGGCTTATTTCTTAGAACCCACACTTCCACTTCTGTGTACTTGATTGTATTTAAAATGGAAGCTTAGTTTTAAAATATTTAGAAAGAGAAAAAAGTTAAAAAGATTTCCAGAAACCTAATTCTTTTAATCTTGGTTACACTCCAAATGTTAGGAAGTGAGGTAGAACACCTTCAGCTGCTGTCCCATCCGAAGAAACCCTTAGTCCCTGCCCGGTTCTCCTTTGTAAAGGTGTGCTGAGACCCAACAATGATGCAGAATGGGCAGTGGAAACTGGGTCCCCTTCCATTTACGAGTCTACCACAGAATAGTAATCGGTGAAGCAACAGATAGTACTTTCCAGGCCTTTTCTTCTTTGTTGTTGAGAAGATTCAGCTTGGAAGGCTGTGATCAGCTTAATCAGTTTGCTATTATTTGGACTGGTGTTCATAGTACAATTTATTAAATGAGTTTATTATTCTCCCAACCAATCTAGTGATCAGAGTCTAAAAACATGGAAAGAAAATTAAAACTAGTGTAAGTGCTGCCTGTTTGGATAACAGCAGAGTTTGCTATTTAAAAGATTACTCATCTGCACCAAAACAGGGAGAGAAGTTAATTTTAATGATGTAGAGCTTTCTATTTCAGGGAGGCCTGGCTTGCACATTGTGAGAGATTCAAGAGAAGTGTATAATTCATTCTTAAATTGTTAAACAGCACGTTAGGGCCAAGTATCTAAGTAAATATGAATGGATTCATTTGTAATCTTGAACAAGTGTGTCTGCATGTGTGAGGGTCGGGACTGGAGGCTGGGATAGCCTGTAAACAAACGCCAGAGGAGCAGTTGCACTTCAGGTTCCGGTGGTTGTAAACTGGCCAAAATGACCTGCAGAGAAGGGAAACCAACCCAGTCTACTTGAAAGGGAATTTGACAGATCCTCCAGTCCTCTCTTCCTGCGCTGCCCTTCAGCAGGAGGAGGAAAATTCCCTTAATTTTCAACGTGCAGTGGCTCTCCCATCTTCATAATATCTTCAACCTTCTGTGTGTAAACGGAAACAAAGCACCTCAGCAGGAGGCAGGATACTGTGGGGCAGAGGGAACTTCAGTTTCACCAGTGGCACCTGAGAGATGTGGGAAGGTGTTTGGGAATGGTTCTGATTTCTGCAGTGCTGCTCCTTCTGCACTGGGTTCATGGCACTCACGTGGGCAAGGGCACTGGAGTTGTAGATGTGCTGTACGGTGTAAAATTTGGAAACCAAAGCTGATAGGGCCTAAAAGTAACATATGAACCATGAAATGTTGCACTAGCAGGACAGGGAAAATGTTTCCTCTGAATTCTTTCTCTAGACATAAATCTGTATTATAGTTTCAAGTCCTGATTGGTACTTAAAATGAGTTAATTTTTTTTCTGTCCCAAGACCACAAACGTTGGTACTCCCTTCCCTGCCAAGTACTGCAGAGATGTTACAGGAACATAGATAAAAAGACTTTATGCCAACCTTGTTATTGCCAAATAAATTGTGTTGAGTTCTAAAAGCTTTACCTTGTCCTCCTCTGCAGAGGACAGTTTGACTGGGTGAAAATAAGAGAGTTTGCTTGCAGCTCCTTTGAGTTCAAACAACTGTGAAAATAAAGGTTTTATGGGACGGGACTAAAAAAAAAATCTATTGACTTTCCAGCCCTGGGATCAATTAATGACCTTGACAGCTCAAAACCCTGAGCAATGGCCACGTTATTGGAAATGTTGAACTTGAATTCTTCAAAGTACGGAAAGCACATGCATGGTGAGCATCTCTTTGTTGCAGCTGCCCACAATTTATTGCAGTCAGAGGTGGAGGTCATCTTAATCATCTGAGCTCTGGAGAGTCCCAAAGTGCCACCAGACCATGAGTCTGTTCTTTAAGAGCCCAGTAACTTCCTCAGAACAACACCCATCTTTGCATCTTGGAAGAGAATGACCTGAGTCATCAGCTCCACAACTTTTAAGCATCATCCTGCTTAAAAACAAGCCCGTAAGTTCTCATCAGGTGTGATGCTACTACTGTTCTTTAACTTACCCAGCCTTCTGGGAAGCAGCCTAGCACCTGCATCCAGTTTGCGTAGTCAGGGAGTTGCATGTATCAGTGGATTTTGTAGGTGTCTATGGGGAAGGTCAACCGTCCTGTATGCAATTACCTCTAGGCAGGTGCTTCAGGTCTTGACATGTAATTTGGGGGAGGCAAAAGAGGTAAACCAGGCCAGGCTTCATCTTGTGAGCTGTGTGACTACAGTACCATGCTGCTGGCTGCAAAATGGAGCTGTGTGAGCTCAAGGGAGTGATGTTCCTCTGTACTGCAGGGCAGCTCTCGAGAGGAATAGCTGTTGAACTTATAGCATGCAGGCAAGATGTTATTTAGAAACATGTTAGAAGCTTGAGAATTGCTGGATCTCTTCCACTGATACCTATGGGGAAAATGACTTAGATTTATAGCCTACTTTGAATTGATTTGGCTCTGACCAGTTGGTGATTTTGCACAAGCCTCAGTGAAAATGTGACTGAGCCAACAGGTTGCAAAGGAAATAGGGAGGATCCAGCCCCCCAGAGTGGAGACAGGCTGCGTGATTTGCTGTGAGGGCATCTATTGAGGTAACTTCTGCTTCAACTTGAACAATTGAGTCCCATGGACCCTGCAGCTGCAGTGTCATTTAAGCTGTTCTGGTGCAGATCCATGTCTCAGTTGCCTTATTTCTCATACATTTGCCTCTTTAAGCTCTAAAAAAGATAATCCTTGAGCTCCTCTGGCCTTTTCCCGCTTCTGCATATGTTAGGTTTGAAGATGTAATGTTTCTCAGGTGCCTGTTCAATTGGCAGCCGTGCAGTGGCTGCAGTGAAAACTCAGCTGGAAATAAGAAATTCCTGTCTTGAGAGTCCTTGTTCATGCTACAAATGGTCCCTGGGCATCTGAGAGCAGCTCTGCTTGGATGGTGAGGCCAGAGGGAATAATTGTAGTAAAGCCACCATGGGAATTTAACCACGGGGGGGGGGGAACCTTTATTTTGGAAAGCTTTGGAACTCCTTATGTTAAGCAGGCCTGCTGTTGAAGCTTCTCTATCTTTGCACAGTTTTATTTACAGCTCAAAATAAAGAAAGCGGTAGTTCTTGACTGATACTGTTAAAGTATATACTATATATCAAGTTTATTGCAAAGTCTGTTAGCAAGCTACTAGCCTAGTTTTTAATCTGCAGATAATCTTACTCTCATTTATATGTTTGGGCTGTATTACCTTGCCTGGAGTAGGCAGAGCCATTGGACTCCATCCAGTTCACCTAACAACTTTCATTAAAGAAAATTGCCCTTGTAATAAAAATTACTCAGTGTGACAAGATTCCGTAATATATTTTTTAAAGCCTCGTAAAATTTTGTAGCAGTTAATGCCACTTGTTTGTTTTTTTGAGATTTTCTTTTAAAAGTAAAAATTGACAATTACGACAATATTTGTAATAGAGCGAAATAAATATTTTTCTGTCTGGGTGTGTGGAGCCCATGCCAAGGGGCAGGAATAGCGCAGGGATAAGGCAATAAGAAAAATTTGTCTTTGAAAGGTTTCTTTCAGTGTTCTGTACGTTTGTGAAATTGCTTGGAAGTCTGTGGTCCTTTCATAAGGGAGAGTAGATACAAGAATGTCTGCTCACTTCGCAGTGCATGATACATAAGTCTTAACCTTATGAAGTGCAGTGATCAAGCGTGGATTTTTCTGCAGCGGTTGGAAACAGCTTATCTGAACATCAGTGAGGGCACACGGGTGCTGATGGAGTACCTGTAGCTTTTCCTTGTTTCTCCCAGCCATCAGAGACTTAGGATTCCTTAGATGAAATTGCACAACAAACCAGGGCAGTTCAGAAAGGTACGTGATACCAAAATGTAAAATGACCAGCACACAGATGGATCTCAGCACCCCTGAGATCTTTCACAGACTCATTTTCTTGTTTGTATGAAAATAAAGAGTTGCAGAAAGTGTATATAGATTTTTCCATTTTTTTGGAGCTTCGCTTTTTTTAAGACTTTCTGGTGCTGTGGAGGTCTGGTCTAGCTAGTGTACATAGAGCGGGGTGTGATCTTGCAAGTGCTACAGTATCTGTGGCTGCTGTTAGGGAAACTGGACCCAGAGCTTCTGTGTGATGGTTACCTCCTTTGTTAAATGAGCACCGGCAGCCGTTCATGTTTATCTTGTCTTGGGTAGATTAACTAAGGTGTACCTCCTGGCTTGGGCTTGACTGAATTATGCTTAAAGTGAGGTTTGTTCTCATCTCTAATGAACTGATCTTTTGTGATAAAATAACAATGGCAAGGGATGAGCTGTGATGTTAAACAGCGGTGGTGACTTTTTTCTTTTCTTTTTTCTTTTTTTTGGGCTTTTTAAGTCTACCCACTGCCTCAGGAGGAAGGCAGCTGCACTAATAATACATCTAGTCTCCATGGAAGGCTCTTATTTGAAAAATCTGTAATTGAGTGGACAAAATTTCTGGTTGCTTGAGAGGATCTATTCAGAAGAGACTTGAAAAGGATGAGGGAAAAGCATTCTAGACAGCAAGAAGTACTAAGGGCTCTATTGAGCAGGGAAACCTGTGTGGATATTGTGGGACAATTAGACTTGTCAGGCAAAACACAAAAATGCGTTTGTGAGCAAAAAAGTCCCGGGGAACGTTAAACAAAGCTTTGAAAAGGGGCAAAGAGCTTGCTGGGAATACCTCAAAAGCAAAGAAGTTGATTTGGGTGATCTTTGAAGGAAGGCAGGTGATGGCTGCTTCAGAAAGAAGGTGCGGAACGTGTGTTAGTCATTGGGATTTTGCACGTTTTTCCCTCCAGTAGCTAAAACCCTGAAGTGCAAATGCCGGGTCAGCCCCAAGAGGGAGAGCTCGTAACTTACTTAAGTTTATTTGCCCCTTTACTCTTTTTAGAGAGTTATTCCAATATCCAGCTTCCCTGGTGCCCTGTTCGGGGGTGATTTTGCACTGTCTGCCTTTTCAGCCCCTGCTTTTCATGCAGGCTTTGGAAGCCAAGGAGGACTTTGCTCTACAGAATGGAGCGGATGCATTCCCTATAGTCAAGGCAAATAAATCTGTGCGGTTATTTGTATTTGAATGATTGCATCTGTTTAAGTCTTGGTGTGTGAGATTTTAAGGTTAGTTAATTGCTTAAGTTTGACAAACTGGCTTTTACCTAGCGAGGCTTGTTTCCTTGGTTGGTTGCTGGTGGCAGCGGATAGTATGGTGCATTAATGAACAGTCCCTGGCACGCTCTGAATGGGGTTTGCTGTCAAGCGAGTCAAAACTTCAGATGCCTAAAGATCAACCCATTAGTGATTAGGCCAGCATCAGCTCTTAGCCTATTTTTAGTTTTTTCTTTGGTGCTTCACTCTTTGATGTAAAGACAGCTGTGTGCCCCTCACTCTTTATGCAGACCAAGCTTTTTATTTCAGGACCTAAACAAGCTATCCATTGTTTTGATCGCTCAGTAATCTTTTTCTGCAGCTTTCCTGTTTGAATTCTTGTAGTAGTGACCACAAGTGTCTGTGCTAATGCAGATGTGGCTTCAGTCCATATTCAGTAGCTTAAATATTTTCATATTTGAATGCAAATATCTCATCTAACAAGCAATTTGTGTGGCCATCCAAATATATATAGTGACTATTTCTTGCCTTGCTGGCTTAGAGGATGTTTCAGTAGGCTTTTTGCTGGTTTTTAGTTATATGTGTGAGTCATATAACTTCTTGTGCCTGGTCATGTTTTGCATTTGCATCTCATTTTTGTACAGAACACCTGAAGAAACGCCTGGAAGATTACATGGCCCAGTTCCCAAATGTAAGAATCCTCCGAACCAAAAAGAGAGAAGGGCTGATAAGAACTCGGATGCTGGGGGCCTCAGTGGCCGTAGGGGACGTCATCACCTTCTTGGATTCCCACTGTGAGGCCAATGTGAACTGGCTGCCTCCTTTGCTAGGTAAGGTGTGGTGCTGGACATGGGTGAAGACTGAACTGCTAAAGAGCTGGTGGGAGACATTTGGTGTTGAATTTGTTTTATTTCCACCTTCTGCTTTCCCCTAATACTGTAAGTAGCTAAAAGGAAGATGAAAAAAGGGAGAACAAGCAAACAAAAAAAAATCAACCAACTGCAAGATTTAGGTGAATTGTTGGCAACTTCCAGCCTTTAAATATAAGATTTTTTTTCTCTTGTAGAGTCCTGCACTGTACAATAACCTTATCTTATGCTTTGCTTAATTAAAGAGCAGAGATCAGATTCTTCTGTTTCCTCAATAAATGAAATCTTAAATAATTTATAGCTTGCTAGATGAGTAAACCATCGCATGGCCGTTCAGCAGTTTGCAGAGATAAATGGCTTTACAATACAAAAAAAGATCTTTGCATACAGGTTGTAAGTAGCTTTTAGGGGTTTTTTGTCATATGTAACTATATTTAACTTCATAGTCTGCAAGCCTGGAAAAAATACTTCTTGTGAATGACAGCTGCTGGTATGTATTTGTAGAACAAGTGCAGTCCTTTCCAAGACAGTTCTTCATCTTTAAGGAGACGTCAGTTTTACAATGTCAGTTTTTCTCAAGGATGACTAATTGAAAGGACAGTGCCTTCTGTTTCTGGTACCTGGGCGCCTCTGGCTGCTACCAAGCTCCTTTCCAACCCTATTGCAAGTGACCTGACAAAGTCACACCTCAGAGAGAGCTTTGACAAGTAAACCGTGGCAACAATAGTCAAGCAGAGGTTTAAGAAAAACTAGTCAGATTTGTCAGCAGGACTGTTGGACGGTAACGCTGTTGCTTTCGCTACAGCTTCGATCTGGCAATAGTGCAAAACATTTGCAGCTTTGTGAGCCCCAGGGAGGGAGGACAGAATTAGCTCAAATGCCATTTAAATGAGAACACGTAGAGTATGCTTTAATTTTAAAGCATAGAAAGGATTTCTGTTTGATGTGCATTGGAAGCTGAAACATCATTTGTCGCTCTGCTCTGAAAGTTAACTTCCAACAAGAGACCGTCTCAGTAATAAAGTATTTAAGAAGTTCCAGATGTTTACGCAGGAATTAATCCTGCCTTGTATTATTTGGTTGGGAAAAAAAAAGTTGGGGGGGGGGGAGGTACACTTGCAGTTCTTGAGCCTGCTGAGAGTAGTTATGCCATTAGTCTGAATCGCTTCCTGCCAGATTCTGGCATAGCAATTAAAGGTAGGTGGTACAATGGGTTATTGCCCTGGCTTTGAATCAGCGCAGGAAGAGTTCACATCTCGGTCACTAGTTAAAACGAGAAGTACAAGATTGTCTGTGTTCAGCCTCTGGTTTAGGCATCTGTGGTAGCGTGGCTTTGTCTTTCTCTTCTGCTTCTGGGGGATGGTCACTGTAGCATGAGTGCCTGGTGGTTTTAGCTCAATCGTTCTAGCTTAAATATCTCAATTATTGCAGAAATACTAGACAAACTGATATAAATTGGAGCATCTGCCCTGAAAAAATGAACAGGAAGAAATTGATGTCATTGTTGGACAATCATATTTTTATGCTCTTTTTTGTAATTTCACAGTCAAAGGAACCAATGGTGCAGATTTTCTTCTAATGTGTTTCTCCAATCTTCAGATCGCATCGCCCGAAACCGCAAGACTATCGTTTGCCCTATGATCGATGTTATTGATCACGACCACTTTGGATACGAGACTCAGGCTGGAGATGCAATGCGAGGTGCATTTGACTGGGAGATGTATTACAAGAGGATCCCTATTCCTCCTGAGCTACAGAAACTTGATCCCAGTGATCCCTTTGAGTAAGTCACCGAAACGCAGTGTGCTAAGAGCTGGCTAATAAAATAACACCCTGCTACAGGGTTGGTTTACACCTCAGTGTAGTAAAAGTCAGAAGCTGGTGTTAAGCTACTTGCTTTTTGGCAGCTGTTTGCTTTCTTGGTTTAAAAAAAACGCATTGTGTAGTAGCTGTGAATGTTCTCCTTTTCATTGCTATTTTTTGCCACCTTAATTCCCGCAGAAGTTAACATTTCATTTGAAACTGTAATGTGTAACGTTTAGTGCGGTCATTTATTACTGAGATCTTTCAAACATAACTTAGTATCCCTAATGCTCTGCCAAAAACAACAAACTGATGGCAGCTTATGTCATCCCCAGGTGTGGGGAGAAGAAAACCTAGCAGAATAATTACAGCAATTTTGATGATTGCAGTGCATTACAGAAGTAAATCTGTGATCAAGTTATGTTCTACTGCTGCTGTGCTTGCCGACATCGAGACAGTTCTGCTGTCCTTTATACTTCTGCAGTGTTCAAAAAAAAAACCCAACCCAACAAAACACTTTTTGAGGTTGTTCTCAATGACTTGATCGTTCTACTGAGACAAAGAGCACTGCATGTGCAGCATATGGGGCCCTCTGGGAGAGGTTATGTCCTGTCATTTAATGTGAACTCTTTTTTTCTTTTTTTTTTTTTTTTTTCCTATTTGGAGGAGAGGCATCGACTGGTTCTGAAGGGAGCCCAGTCTGGTCCTCCTTGGTCGCAAGCGGGATATCGGTAGATAATGCAAAACAAACTGCTTGATGCTCTGACAGGGCTGCAAAGACACTGGGAACACTGGGTGGTGGAAAGATTATTTGTCAACTCTTGCTGTGTTTTATAAATGTTTAGCTAGAGATCTGTATCTTTAAATGTGTTTGTAATATGGAGTCTGGTTTTTCCTTAAGGTCTCCTGTAATGGCTGGAGGACTGTTTGCAGTCGATAGAAAGTGGTTCTGGGAGCTGGGAGGGTATGATGCAGGTCTGGAGATATGGGGAGGAGAGCAGTATGAAATATCCTTTAAGGTGAGCTAATGTTCTCTGGAAATTACTTCTGTTTTGAAAAGAATTGTTCTGAGGCACGGAATGTGAATGATCTATTTGTCCTTGCTTTTGCGTGTGACTAAAGGTGAAAGAGCTGGGAGAAGTAAGATAGTACACAAAGCAGCCATGATGTGACCAGTCATTTGTGAGGGTCAGTTTTGGAGCACGATTAGCTGGGGTGTCCCTGGTTTTGTGATCACAGCTTCAGATGCATTTGCTCTTCCCAGCAAGGGTAAGTCAGCGTGCATGGAGCTCATTCTCGCCATTAGGCTGCTTAGTGCTCACCCTGGTGAGATGAGATACTCTCCTTCTCAAAGGAAGGAGAATTCAGGCATCTCGGTGTCTGCTCAGTTGAGTACCTCAGTCCCCAACTTGAGTTTCCAGAGATGGGAGTAACTTTCTGTCTGTACTCAATCCATCTGACGCCTGGCTGCAAGGAATGGAGACTTTTAATTACCATGTAAAAAATCCTCAGCAGTTGGAATAATCACGCTGTTGCTGGCAGTAACTTCAGATCATTATCTGCCTGGCTTGAGGACAATTTTGTCGCTTACTGAATGACCAGGCTGTTCCGCTGAGGTCTCTAAAATGAGTTAGCTGGCTGACCAGAATTCATACTAATAGTAACAAGTAGCTGTGACCACTGCTACCTGTCCTGCCTTGGAATATGGCACTGAAATCCATGCTTGGAAAGCCACTGGAATGTCCCAGACCACTGAAGGGAGGTGGCTGTTCTCTTCAGTGGTGGGAATCCTTTCCATAGCCTGGAGCAAGTTGAATAAAGATTTCTGTGTTAACTCTGAGTCACCATGTGGTTTCTCATCCAGAGGTTGAACTAAGTTCATTGGCCTCAGCACAAGGCTTGAAGATAGGAGCAACGCTGACGTAGTGACATAGCTTTGGTGGCTAAAATTCCTCATCTGTCTCCCAAACAAACAAGTCACAGTTGATGCCTTTAAAGCAGGTCCCTCATTCTGCAATGAAGAGGCGTTACCAGGCTAGACTCAGCGAGTCATGTTACCATACATACATATTTACCATGTACTACCATGTGGCAAATAAGGCAAGAAGAGGCATTGTTTCAATACAGCGTGTTTTCTTGCATTGTCTGCTTAGAGAAAAAAAAGCTAAGTAGTGAAGTCACATTGGAGGTCCCTTGTCCTTGGTAATGGTAGCAGGAAGGGAGGGGTGGGGGGCACCCACTTTGGAGATGTCATTACAGTTAGAGCCATTTATTCTTTGTGTTCCATGTAATGAAATTGTGCAACAATATCATTCTCTGCAGGAGGGGCAGTGGCAGTATTCAGCCTCTTTTCCTTGGTCCTTTTTGAAAATGCTGGTTTCCAAGAGTGATGACAGTGGCTGGGGAAGCCCTTTGTCTCCAGTGCCACAGCAGAGAGTCACACTGCTTGATCTGCAGGAAATAAGACTACTTCATTCATCTGTTTGCTTATCCTCTCTGAAACACACTGTGTTTTATTTCAGTCCAGAGATGGTAATTTATGGAGGGATAAATTTGCTTTAATTAATCTCTGCAAAGGCCCCCTTTTTTTCTTTCATTATCCAGCAGAAAAATTAAGTTTTAACTGAAAGAGGCTCACTGTATTTTCAGAAATTAAGATAAATTGATACATTCATCTGGGGCTGATAGATTTAATAATTCTTCTGGAATTGCAAGAATAGAAGGTTTGTTCATAGAATTTATGAAGCTATGACATTTCCTGGCGAGCGTAGAGCCACGTTTTTACCTTTAGAAGCAGACTGAGATTTTTGTAGTTAAAGGGGCACCGTGAAATAATTTAAAGCTTTGGGTTTAGGCGTGGGGTACCTGCTTTCACATTATTTATTATCTAATGGGAATTCAGACTCTAGGTGTGCCAAATTTACAGCCTGGCTTTAACAAAGAATCCATTCCGGTGCCTGGGAGTTATGGGTGCAGGTACTCTTCGATACTTCTGATCTTTCATCCATAGCACCAGTTCTGGCCTTCCCAAGCCTTATCAGAAGTAGATTATTATTTTTTCTTAAGCATATTCTTTTTTTGGCTGTGTATGGACTGTGCTTTACAGTTTTTTGCCTTTATTTTAAAATCCAGGGCTCTGTTGCTGAGAGACAAGAAATAAACAAGTTTATTTAGGAGTCTCTTGCCTTTCTCTTTTGAGATCATATATATTTCTGTCATCAGCTGGCTCAGCTTCCTTCTGAGAAGTTTTCAGGCTGAAGGCAAGCCAACAGAAGAACTATCAGTGTTGAGCACCTCAAAAAAAATTTAGCTGGAGGGATGGATCAAACTCTGCTAACAGAAGCCTTGCTCCTTGTATGAAATGTGTACACCAAATGTCGCTAGAAAACGTAACATGCTGGGGGGGGGAGAAAGGGGTGACAAAAAACAAGTAGGTGAATTTTAAATTAGAAACAAATTTTCTAACCCTAAGTGCTGGTTTGTAGTTTTCTGTGTCTTTTCACTCCCTTAAAACAAATTTCTAAATCAGAAATGAGGAACTCCATCTATCCATTCCATATTCAAGCAGAAAACACACTCTTCTTCCTTCTCTTGACCTGTGTATATCCAGAATAGCTCAGTGCCTGTAACCCAATACTGCTACAGGTCAGGAGCCTTCTTATTTCAGGTTATCATCAGGTTTAACAGGAAGATTGCAGTCTTAAATTTTAGTTGCAGGCATTACACTTCTTCAAATGAGCCTTGGTTTCTCATGAACCCCGCGTGCAGAATGCTCCAGGCAAACTGCTCTGCAGATCTGCAGGGTGTAAGAAGCCTTCTCCATCCCAGGGGATCACTGGGTGCCTGACCTTTGAGTTCATTCCTGTATTTTGGAGAACAGATAAGACAAGCACACACAGCTCTTTCTGTGCAGCGCTTGTTACCTTTCCATCCTGCTGCCCCAGCTCTAACAGCCGTGGCTTCTCTGTTCAGTGGACAGCGTTGAGACTTGGTGAAGGGTTTTCTTTTTTGCTTTTTGTAAATTGCTTCCATACCTCTCCTCTCTTACAGTTTCTCCTGGTTCTTTTCCTGGTCTCTGCAATGATGTGAACAAAATTGAATACTTTACCCAAAGTGACAATGTGTCTTTCCTGTTCTAAACACAGCTTAATAGCTCTGATTTTCTGAATGCTCTTGCATTCTCAACAAATACCTACATTCTGCTGCCTACGTAACTGCTTCATTTTCTTTGAGATTAATGTGCTTAATTCAGCATGGTATATATGAAGCATTTAAACTATTTCTTCTTGAAAATGCAACTTTGTACAGCACTTATCTATGCTCAGTTTTATTTGTGATTATCTTGCCTCTTTTCCAGTATTTTTGTGGCTTCTGTTCTGTTTGGCTCATGCAATCTTCACTAAATTGCTTCACACCTCTCTTCCATAAATACATTGTCTGATTTTTTGGATATGGGGAAACAGAAGAGGAAAAATTGACTCGTATAGGCATAAATATAGATGTGCTTTGTACCTTGGACCTTGATTGCTCTTAAACCTTTAAATGTGCGTTGTACTTCAAGAGCAAAAAATGAGAATCCGGAATGTCCCTTGTGACAGGAAAGTTCATTTCAGTTTTAGAAATGGGGGTTTTCTTTGTAATTTAGAAATGTTAAAGCCTTCATAAAATTCAATGGGCTCGGTGCGAATAAGCTTTATCAACAACTGCCCTGAGAAGAACAGTTAAGGAGAGGCAAAAGAGATGGGCAGTACTGTCTTCCCTTCTCACTTCAGCGGCAGAAGACATCCGCCACACTTACTCTAGTCGTAAATCACTGCATTTTTCCAGATCCTTTTCCCAAAGCATCATCAGGGATTTCTCCTCCTGATTTCAATGGCATAAAACATGTTGCGTGTTTTCCCACAAATCCAAGTGCTCTGTAGCTTCTGTAGGTATATTTAATGCATACATCTCCTTTGTCCCATGGCAGCAGCACATTTGTGATTCACATTTTGCCACTGGCCTCATGGCAGGTGCGTAGTTCGGGGGCAGCTGCCAAGGGATCACTTCTGACAGCATGTTCAGTTGTGTCACTGAAGTTAGTGCTGATTGTGAGCCTCTGCTGCTTATTCCAGGCACATACTCACACCACTTTCCAGCAGCTCACGTTTGCCTACACTGAAACAGACTGGGCATTCTGCTGCTTTTTTGGGGGGGTTGTTTTTTGTTTTTTGTTTTTTTTAAGCCAGCACTTGATGCTTAATTCTATGTCTCTCAGCTGCAGTAGAGGGTGGCTTCTTTCTCCCTTCCAATCTGATGATGCGGAGATTGGTTTCAGACCATTGACTTGAATTTTTTGGTCTCTATTCACTCTGTGTGCTTGGTTCAGGCTCTGGAGTAGCCTTCCACCAAGCAGCAGCAGGAAAGAGGGCTCCTCTGCTCTCTGGAATGTGAATATTGGAAAGTGCTATCATTATTTTAAAATGCTCCAGACGGTAAGGAGGGGCCATGCTGGTGTATGTTGCGTGAGAGAAGGCACTGTGGACACACAGAGATCCCAGTGCCTTTTGAGCTACCTTAATCTTTTATAAAGCAGTATGTCCCAGCTGCAACTGCAGCTGATGCTTACAATACAGAGGATTATGATTTTCCTGAATTGTTGGTTGCCCTTGCTTTAATCTTCTCACCTACCTTATGCAGAGAACCCCCTTGCCTTACTCTGTCCTTTTCTTCCCACCTTTCAGTGTGTGCTCAGACAACCAGCCAGCTTCTCCCCTATTGGCCCATCCCATGGTCTTTACTTCTGGCAGGGCCTGTGGAATAGTTTTCTTTTCAAGGCTTGACACTGCTTTGTGGGTTTTTTCCCCTCTCTTGGGAAGCACTGGCTCATCACAGTGCAGTCTTTGGAAATCATAAACCTTGTATACCCAGATAATTTGTGTTCACACATCAACTGCAGCATTGTCTTGTGTGGTTGAGAAAGGTTCAGCTGTCTGATGTGACATTGTTTTCTGCAGTAGCAGAAAGGGAATTGGATCAGCATAACGTTCCCATGTAGAGAATAGGTAGCATATTATCTTGTGCTTTCATAGCACATTAGGTGAGTCAAAGGCTCTTGAGTTGCTTTATGAATATGGAGTTACAGCTCTCCAGGCCACTGAGAAGATGGAAGTAATATCACCAGTGTTGTTGTTTTACTTCCCTTGTATGTGCTTTTATTATTACAGTAAGATTGTGGCATAGAAAAATCTGTTGCAGTGTGCCCATTGACCTCATATAGCCAGGTTTTCTCTTAATTCTAGCGGTTCTGTCAGCTGCTAGAGTCCTAGCTCAAAATGTAGATTGGTAAAACTGTGCCTGAGGAGGAAGAGAAATTTCCTGTTCTCTCCTAATGAGATCTGATTAGATCATTGTATAAAGCACTGCCTGCCTGACCAGCTTTAATTCTTGTTCTTACAGCATTCTGGTAAATGGCTGATTGAAATTAAATGCATCAAGTTCAGGCTGTGATGTTTATTGTCATGTCAGCCAGGGAGATGAGGTACCTTCCTGCCCTTTTGTAAAACAACAAGAAGAAACTGGCTCCCCTACCCTAAGGAGAGCACAGTAAGTGATGGTCAGTGCTGCTGTGAAGGCACAACGTGCTGCCCCATGGAACAGCGCTGTTTCAGCTGTTTGACAGTGCTGTATTTTTAGCAGTGTAAGTTCTGGTGTGTCGTGGCTGTGAACTGTGTGCTTGTTTAAAAACAACCAGCTATCGCTGAGTGACAGCCTTCCCTCAGCTAGTACACAGCTATTTTGAGTTTGCTTCACTTGCAGTTATTCCTTGACAGACCCTTGGATGCAATTCCCCTGACTTAACTCCAGCTTTCTGTAGCTTTTGTTAGCCATGGTTTACCAATGCACATCACACTCTTTCCCTCACCGCCTTCTACCAGTTTTATAGATAAGGACTGGTAATTGTCTTTATGGAGGTTGTAATGAGTTCTGTCACCAGACAAAGAAGCTCACTAATAAAATAAATCAAAGCAGCAATGAATGAATTGGAAGCATGCTTTTAAAATTAGATTTGTACTGCAAGTGCCATACTGTCACTTGCAGCATGAGACAGTGTTAAAAAGGCACCGAGTTGGCAAAGTACCTTGAAAGGGTCACTGAGCTCTGCAGGTAGGAATTGAGAAGCTTTCCATTGCCTCTATGCAGCGCTGGTAGTTTCAGCATCATTTGGGAGTAAATATTTTAAGGCATGAGGAGGAGAAAAGCGCATAAAACTGATCTTAGATTTTACTTATTCAGTAACTCATTTACGTAGCTTTTCTTATTGTATCATTACAAGTGTTCGTGTAATGAAGTCATTAAGTCATTTGCTGTGCCTGGAGTCTTGTACCAGCTCAGAGCTCTTGGCCCAACATACCATCAGCTGTGTCTGCCTTCCCGTACCCCCTGCCTTTCCAATGTGCCACTCATTAGATAAGTGATGTCTCTGTTGCTGCTTTGCAAGATCTGCAGTGCAAGGACGGCGCTCTCCTCTCTAGCTGCATATTGACTGCTGGGGGCTGTTTCTCACACCTTATTGAGGGAGGTCGTGTTTTCAGGAGATGTATATTCTCTGCGGCCTCACTGTAAGCCTTTCCTTAGAGATCAGTGGCAAGTGAGGCATCCTGTGGGCAGGCAGCGAGGAGAACAAGCTGGTGTTTTCATTCAGGCTTGTGTTACACTAAAATACAACTTCTTGTGAACCCATAGGGCTTTCATCATGCAGGGTGCAGTGCACAGGTAGGATGACAGGTTGTTGAGTGTGGGTACCTGTGCAACTGAGCCTTCTTCAGCTCTTCCTGCAGGTTTTTATAGTTCCAAGATCTTTTGCAGCTCTTACAGCCTTACAAAAACCATTTCTGTTACAGAAACACAAAACATCCCCAAGTTCTTGTTTTCTCAGTCTACCTGTTAATTTCTTAGCAGAGAAATCACACTGTGGCCCTCTGCAGCAAAAAGTACAGCAGCTACAGAATAAAAAGCATTTCTAATTCCACTAGAAACTTCACAGAAGCTGAGTGCTAGTTTCTTTTTTCATCTTCATCTCTTCTGTACCAGCCTCTCAAGACACAGCAGGGACAAAAGGAATGAAATTCCGTAGAAAGAGTGTTTGTCAACTTCCTTCTTGTCTTTCTCGCTATAATGACACGTAATTAAGTACCTTGAACTTTAGAAGTTGCCTGTGAAAAAGTATTCCTCTAACTGATAGCAACCAACCTCCATTAAGTTATATGCAGTCAGCAAATGACTGTAATTATTAGGGCCAGTAGACAGAGCTGAAACTCAGAGGACTTTAGTGTCAGAGCTAATAATTATGCAGCAGCCTTGGCCAAATATTTCTCTTCCGAGCCAAGTATTTAATATTGTCACTGTAGAATATTAATGGAATTGCCTGCTATGTGTGAAGCTGTTGAGTAAGCTCATTGTACAGTGAACTGCGGTGGCTCAAATTAGCCACAGTGAATGGGGAGATCAAAAACACTGTGCCAGCCTGCAGCACCAGCGGACCTTCTTAAATATTGCTGCCTTCAGGGCATTAACATAAGATCTGGGGACAAAATGAAGGGCAAGACAGTGTCGTGCTTCGAGAATTCAGAAAGTCGTTTGTCTTGCATACTGAAGGATACTTTTTCTTTAAGTATTGATTAGATATCTCTGGAAAGCGCAGATGAATATATTCCTCAAGCCTAATGAAGTAGATTGGCTGGTTCAGAAAACATCTCCTTTGGTTTCACTTGGACAAAATTATTACATCCTTGTTATAAATAAGGAATGAAAGAAAATTATTGCAGAATGTTGGCACACAGTGAAATCTTTCCAGATGGGACAAGAAATTTCTGGATGGAATACAATGTTAACCAAGCATCAAGGTAGTCTTCTTCAACTGGCAGTGGGTTCCAGTGACTTCCTGAGGGCTTTTTTTAAAAGCTAATTATGCTTTCACCAGGCATGGTTTTCCACTTAATTGTAAGGCTGCAAAAGCAAGGAGTGCATATCAGCAATGAAACCATACAAGAACAGTGATAATCACGGGGGAAAGTAGCAGTTTCTTCTGATTTCTAACACTTCAACAGGCTCATGAATTCCCTGGAGTGTTTTGCCAGACACATGACCAATACTGAGAGAGATGGCTTCCCTTTTAGAGCAGCCTTACACAACCTGTGCCCAGGTCTTACGTGGCAGTTCAGTTTAAATATCATGGTTACTGTTGCTGTAAGAACATACATCAATTTAAAGTGTGCTCTTCTCTGGGTGCTTGGAATTATTTTTTTTTTCCTGTTCTTTTCTCTAAGTAATGCAAAATTGAACTGCTGAGCCATTGGGCTTGATAGCACTTGTACTAAATTAAGGCTCGCTGCATGGCTCTAAGATGGTAGTTATAGGATGTGAGAGTAAGGCAAGGAGGGCAGGGTACTTGGGAGAGAGTGTACTTTAAAGTAAAAAATCTGGGTTAAGTTTTTTCATTACTTGAAGGCCTGTCTGTTTTGTCTTCTTCGTTTTTCTCTGTATAATGAAGAATGAATCTGTTTCTCTGCTATTCCACAGGTATGGATGTGTGGGGGTCGCATGGAGGACATCCCTTGCTCTAGAGTTGGTCACATCTACAGAAAATATGTTCCATACAAGGTTCCAACAGGAGTCAGCTTGGCAAGAGTAAGTGGCAGTGGTGTTCCCCACAGCAGATGTCTGGCTGCAATGTGACCATGCTGTTGTCTCCTCTCACCCCATAACAGCAGGCAAATGTAGGCTTTGTGGTCCATAAACTGTATTTGTACAGTGATCAAATTGAGCAGTTTTGTAGCAGTGGATGCGTAGCACAAGGGGAAGAGAACCTACGGGAGCTGCGGACTCATGTGTGGGCAGATGCCACGCTCCAGTCATCAGCCATTGCTTGGTGTTGGGAAGGGACTTTGCAATCAGGCTCTGGCTATGAAATGACCGATATAAACAAGATATCGCTTTATTTGTGTAATACTTCAGTCATTTTATAGCTGTGCTCTCCAAGAGCAGAAGGCATCAGCGTGGTTGATTGTGTTTTGGTGATTGAAATACCTCTCAACTTCAAGCATCACAGACCACTGAATGGGCAAGCTGTAATTCTCCATGATGGAACCTTCTGTGTCATTTTATTCCTTAATCTAGTCTAACCCAAAGAGGAGAGTTTTTGCCTATCATGCACTAGCTTTCTCCAGATCACTTCCAAATTGAGAAGGGATTGCATTGCCCTCTGGTGGGAGAAAAAAATCCTAGGAGCAAGAAGGCTGCTAAACTAAAATACACAAAAAGGTACCCCACTGTTCTGCAGTTTTATGGCTTGCACAGTGTTAAAATGCTTCCCAGTTTAATAGCATCACCCTAGTTACAGATTGGGATTTATTACTCAGCCCAGCAATGACCTGTCAGAGCGATAGAGTGCTCTCCTGTCTGTGTCATCTCTTCAGGAAGGAGCTATATTTCTTTTGATTCAATATTTGGCTCTGGCACACTCCCACAGTGCTGGGAGGAGATAGCACACAGATGTAGGGAAGGCTGCTTCTTGGCATCTAAGATCATACAGTCACCTTGAGATGAGCACCTGCTCCTGTGTATAGCCTGCATTTGATCAGCACGCTTCTTGTTCTTAACATCCTAAATTATTTGGGAGTAAATGACTTCTGCCAGCCTGACCACCTTCACGCAAGTTGGGCAGTGCTGCTGGGTCACTGAAGTCATGACCATGTATGACATATTGCTGTGTGGCACCAAGATGTACCTGATGCTGCCAGAGAACAGTCCGAAGTCCAACAGTCTCTTGAGTGTGTTGTGCCAAGCAGCAGGGTGGGTACCTCAAGAGGGTGGTGTTCATTGCTGTCTTGGAATTGCACAGTGGATTAAGCTTTACAGTTCTACGTGAGGTATACTTTTGCCAGGAGGTAAACCTTGTGCTTCTCTTCTGAAGGGTCATCACCTGAAAGTTCCATATTCCTGCAGTATCTCAGAGTTTCTTTTAAACAGGTTTTTACCAAAAAAAAAAAAAAAAAAAAAAAAAGCTATTGTGAATTGAAGCTTTCCAGAAGAGAGTACTGCAAATCCCATTCCTAGGTGGATATAAAAGATGCAATAAGAGGGATTTAAGAAAGCGGCTTTTTGTCAGGGACCTTTGAATGTCCAGTGGTATTTACCAGCATCACTTTCTGACTAGCTTTTTTACAGAAAAAGAGGAAAAAAAACCCTCAACTTTTGATTAATGTTGTTTTTCTTAGCCACAAAGAACTATATATAATGGCCAAGTGCCAGGATTCTGTTTTGACCTCAGCTGAAAATATCTCTCTAAAAGTCCCTTGGAACTAGAGAATAATAAAAATAATCTTTGTCCTGAAGCTGAAGAGAAAGAGTGGATGTGAATGAAAATCCTTTCTGAGCAAAAACTTGAGAGCTGTTCTGAATGTTAATGTCAGTAGTTTGTGCAGAGAGTTCTCAGGTGTTTTTTCCTTCCCATTTTCACATGTGCCTGTTACCCATGCAGAACTTGAAGCGGGTGGCTGAGGTGTGGATGGACGAATATGCGGAGTACATTTACCAGCGCAGACCAGAGTACCGACATCTTTCTGCAGGGGACGTCACAGCCCAGAAGGAACTTCGCAACAACCTCAACTGCAAAAGCTTCAAGTGGTTCATGAATGAGGTCGCATGGGACTTGCCAAAGTTTTACCCACCAGTGGAACCTCCGGCAGCTGCTTGGGGAGAGGCAAGTTTGTACTCTGAAACCTGCAGTGGACAAACAGGCTGTGGTTTGGTTTTTTTAAGCTGCCTTACCCATGTGGTCCAGTGCCAGTTTGCTGTGAGTAAGGTGGCAAGCGAGCGTTTAAAGATCCTGCTTGATATGTTTCAAAGACCAGAACTCCTCTGCCATTATATTGGTCTAATCAAAGAAGGTAATTAGGCGGCTGTTTCTCTTAGTGCGCATCTACAAAGAGAATAGAGACTTGGCTTGTTCTGCGTGTTGTATATTCAGTAGAAGGCAGAACATGCCAGCAGGGAAGGCTAGGGAGAGGTGGCAGCTGAGCAATAGCAGAAATCTTGTATTTCCAAAGGACTACACAGCTGTGTTGAGCTACTGTGCTCCTTAGCTTTGCCATCTGAAGGCAAACCACCCCTGTTTTCGAAAGTCAGCTGTGTTCTGGGAAAAGAATCACCCCAGGCGTGAAATTGTGGATTGGTCCTCACAACACCACAGTGGGCTCTGCAGTCCGGTAGCTAATGGGCTTTGCTGTCTCCTTGCTGTGAGGTTACTGTACAGCTGGCAATGGGTCGCACTGAGTTCCTGTGCTTTCTTCTAGTTGTTATCTGCCAGCTCAGATACGTAGTTAAGCAAGGAGTCTTACAGCTGGTCTTCATACTGCCATTACTTGAGGCAATTTGAGTCTTCTTTCCTGTTACTTGGTAAGACTAGGAGATTCAGTGACTAATTTATTATTTTAGATACGCAATGTAGGAACTGGACTGTGTGTGGATACTAAGCATGGAGCCCTGGGATCCCCACTGAGGCTGGAAAACTGCGTGAAGGACAGAGGAGAGACAGCATGGAACAATGTGCAGGTAACAGTCCCTCTGATAAATCATCAGCTCCTAAATAAATTTGGGGAGAGAGAAGTTATAAGAACAAAAGTTTGAGAAGGAAGGCCATTGCAAAACTGTCAGGTGAACAGAGGGTGCTGTGCACCCCAAGGCTCGTCTGCTAATTATACTTGTTGGGCTTGTAGCAGGATGTGGCTTGTGCTTGTGGCAGGGTCTGGAGCCTGGCAGACTGCGCAGAGCTTTTACCTGTGCTTTGAAGTTCTCAGAGTGAACAAAAGAAAACACAAGAAAACAATATGACAAAATAATAAAAGAAACCAGTAACAAGGCAGCTGTAATATGTAACAAAGTGAATATTAACTTCAAAGGTTGTGCTGAAAGAAGTGATAGAGGAGCATCATGCATATTAATGAACCTGCAGGAGCATTCAATAACTGCTTGCTATCATCCTTCTGACAGGAGGCAAATGCAGTATAAACACCAACCATTGCTGGAGAGAGATGAAACCGGCCAGGCTATAGATTCACCCTCTCAACATATAAGGTGCCAGAAACGACAGCTTTATTGTAACAGAAGGGAAGGAAATATTAGTTTGTCTAAACTGTAGCAGCTGAGCTGAGAAAAGATCAAGAAAACAATGCTTCTGTTACAGAGCCATGCATAACTCTTCAGGGGAATGGCTTCAATAGCAGGAGATGGAGGGTTGTTGCATATCAATTTTGACGCATGAAAACTGGAAACTAAACCAGTTTCATTGGGCACAGTCTAAAGCTAAGCTCCTGTTGTGTCAGGAGAATCTTGAACAATTAGTGTTGGCTTATGTTTAGGAAGAGAATGTGGCTTGAACTTCTGTGTAGCATTGAGTCTAAATGATTGTGGTAATTTCTCTCCCAAGAGAGATTTAAAAGAGAGACCAAAACAAAATAGCTGCCCTGTGCAAAAGTTTTTGGGCATGCTGCTTCAAATAGCACCCTGCTTATTACTGGTCTATCTTACTGTCCCCTGAGATCTCTTTAAGGGAGGATTATTCCTCCATATGTCTCTAAAAGGAACCCCCAGAACAGCCCTTCCCCTTGGGCACTGAGACAGAGGTGAGCTGGCTAGTAGCCTGGCAGAACCACATAGCTGGTCAGAAGACACTTGCACCCTTGCCAAAGATGCTGTCCTTGTCAGAGCAGTAAGCTTGACAGCGGGGCCTGCATATAAACAAGCTCATCTTTTGTGAGATTCAGTCCTACGATGCTTAAAATGTCGTAAGCCAAGCCATGATCATCAGATGGAGGATGCAGCTTGACCACACTACTGTCTCAAGCCGTAGCCAAAGGTAAATGCCACAGGGGCAGTGCAAGGAGCAGAGCATACACATGGTGGTACTTCCACCAGCTGTTCAGTGTCCAGTCCCTGTGGCTCAGGGATTTCCAGGCCACATGTGCTGCCATCCAGCAACTTTCATCGAGGCCCTGCCAGGCCAGTGGCTAGAACTAAAACACTTTCTCTTCTTTTCTGCAGTACCCCTCCTTCCACTTCACCTGAAAGTGCTGAGAGATGATTTCAGGGTCAGTAGAAGAGAGCACCAGGAGGCATTGCCCTAGCAATTGCCCTTCTGCCACTCCTGTGGAGTGGGGTGGGAAACTGGGGGCCTCCTAGTCTCTTGTCACAGAAAGTGGGGAACTCTTCTCAAGGTGACTGCAGGCTGCCTGTGCAGACTCGGGAATTTACAGATGGCTTTACCTCAGAGCTCCTGTAGCTCTCTGCCTTTTTTGCTAGCTGTGAAGTGCTGCAATTGGTCAGCTGCTCGCTTAATCCATGATGTATGTCTGCATTGCAGAGACATTCAAGGCTGCTATTAGTACCCAAGCTAACAAGCATGGCTGTTTGCAGCAGCACAGTCTCATTTGGCATGCTGCGTGGCAGGCCATGGGGTAGCTCTCACAGACTCCCCTCATCAGCAGTCCCTGTCCCCAGAGGTGGAAGTAGTTCATCTCTAGAAGATTTCAACCTTTCCCTGAAGCCATCCCCACCCTGTGGGTGCAGAAGGGGAACGTAGCGCTGCTGTACCTCGTACTAGCCATCCTGAAGGTTCTGGTTGTCCTGGTAGGTGTTCACCTTCAGCTGGAGAGAAGACATCCGTCCCGGGGATCCTCAGCACACCAAGAAGTTTTGTTTTGATGCCATTTCCCACAGCAGCCCTGTCACTCTCTATGATTGTCATGGAATGAAGGGGAACCAGCTCTGGAGATACCGAAAAGTGAGTATGTGTGCGTGTGTGCATATTCTCATTTAAGGTGTCAGTTGCCTGTAGGCACTTAAGTTTCCTTTAAATGTCACCACTCATGTTTTATTCCTTCTCTTCATGTAGCTGTGGTAAGAGAGAATCCACAGAGAGTCTGTTGTCATTGTGCCATTAATTACCCTTGATTAGAAAGAGGTGACTCCCCTGTTCCTCTGGTTAGAAATGTTGAGGACTACTTCTCCAGCGCTTTGCTAAGCAGGACACTCTCCTTGCAGTCCTGTCCACAGCTGGCAGGGAGATGATGCAACACATTTGCAAAACTTGTTTGCAAAGAGGTGCGCTGGGTTTGTTGGGCTCATCTGAATACTAGAAGATTGTGCCAAAAGTAGATAAGGATTTATTCATCCTCCTGACTTGCTATTGGTCACAATGCTTTTGTGACCAATGGGCAAGTAAATTCTTGACTTCATGCCCTATCCTAGTCCTTGTGATCTGCCTGCACAGTGCCAGAGTGACTGTGGCGAGATGAGAGCCTGCAGGCTGGGGGACCTGCCTTCAGATGCAGCTTTAGAGCATCCCAGTGCAGATGTGAGGATGGATCTGGGTGTTGTTTCAAGGGGGGTGGGAATGAACCCTGATACTTGCCAACCAGTTACGTGTGCAACAATTTCCTCAGATACATCAAGTGAAGAAATAGCTTGCCTTGGGTTTTAAGACTACTTTCTGTTGGTTATGAACCAGCTTTACTTCTCTGCTTAGCAACCTCACTTCAAATTTCTCTTCCTCAGGACAAGACTCTCTACCATCCAGTAAGCAGCAGCTGTATGGACTGCAGTGAGAGTGACCGAAAGATCTTTATGAATAGCTGCAACCCTTCATCTCCAACACAGCAGTGGATATTTGAACACACAAACTCAACTGTCTTGGAAAAATTTAACAGAAATCTTGATCTTTAAAAGACTGAGAAAATATATATATATTTTACAATTATAGTTTTTACTGGGGAGGGTTACAAAAAATTTTTTTAAGAATACTTTTTTTTAAACAGTTAATGAAGGTAAAAGGGAGAATCTCAGGAGAAGGTTAACTAGCAGGCTAGTCTTTATTGCAAAGATGCTGCATCCTTCTCTTCTGGGTATGGTGGAATTTAAAGGCCTTGCCACAGCCACTTCTGTGCTGAGACTGAACAGAAACTCTGTTTTTAGAGGAGTCTGAATGTGATTCAAACTGCTTTCTTTTCTTTTCGCTTTTGTTTTGTTTTGTTTTGTTTTGGTATATTTCCCACCCGGGTCTGGTGTTAAATGATTTTTTTTTATCTGGACCCTCCAGGACTTTTTGTAGCTGCTATACTACTCGCTGAAGCATTCCTACATAGGTGCTTTATCTTCCAAAGTTCGTCTAAGTAAAATCTTGAACACAAGATTTAATCTTCTGACATCATAGACAGGAGAAAAGAAAAAAAAAGGTCCATCAAAACATAAAATGAAATTAATATTTTTTTGCCCTAAACCAAAATATATTTCAAACAGGTTGAGTGTTATTACTTTCCAAATCATAGCTCTGATAAAGGAAGGAGCTGTAGTAGAAGTGCAGCCAAGTGTTGGGAATATCACTGTAGTTATTAGCGATGAGGAATCTGGGTTTCTGGTCCATTCACTTTGCAGTCAATTTGTCACTCCCTGATGAATCTTCAAGGTGAAAGACTAGCAGAAGGTTTTTAAGTAAGCACAGTTCTTACAGGTGTAGATTTTTGCTAAGAGCCTTTGGATATCATGTTCCAAATTTGCCTCTTATTCAGAGTCTTCTTAGTACAGATACGTCTAGAGTTTCTCAGAGTTAAACCTACTACATGAAGGCAACTTCCATTTTTTCTTTAGAGGTTTGAAAGCTAACTTAATTCACAGTTGGCGTGAGCAGACTGAGCATAATTAAGTCAGGGCTGAGATGAGCCGTTGGTCTTTATCCATTTGTTCTTCGGTCTGTAGTTTGTTGCAGTCATGAGTTCTGCCGTCAGTGGTGTTCTAGCCTTGTGGGAATGTGCCATGAGTCCCTCCTCCTTTCCCAACATCCACAGCACTGTACAGTTTACTGTAACTGGAAATCTGTTTGCTTAAGCAGAGATGTGGGATTAATGGGCCGATTTCACTAGCGCCCTGTCCCTTGTGTAGTCTCTTAGCAGTGCAAGGGACTGTTACCCTTTGGATTTGATGCAGGATCTGCCAGACACTGAAACAGAATTGTCTCATCCCTGGAGCTGAAAAAAAGTACTGACAGTAAAGGATGAATGGAGGACCATTGGTTTCAAGTCTGTCCTGAACCAAGTGTTTAAAAAACCTCCACACTGGTTAAAAAATTAAGTTGTTGCAAAAAAACATATAATTCAGCCCTTTTAGTCTTATACTGAAGGCAGTAGTGGCATTTTCTAGTAGAAGTGAATGACAGTGCACTTAACCTTTTGCAAAGATGCTGCGTAAATCAATGAAACTAGCCCTTTTCCAGTAATTGCCCAGCTCTGCAGTTTGTCCAGCTGAGGAAGCAGCGTACAGCCAGCTCAGAGAGTGAGGCACTGCAACTCTTGGGATAGGAATGAGACACCCCTTTGGGACTCTTCGATAAGCACGGTTAATGGACGATTTCCCCTCCTTGGAGGGGCAGGGAGGCTCTGCGGTATCTTTCTGTCCTGGGAAAGCAAGGAGTTTTTCGCCTAGCATCAAGAAAGAAGCAAGCTGGCTCCCTCTGCAGACCTCCAGAAGTAAGAAGCCCTTTCTGATGTTGCCGGTTGTAGGATCGCTGCCCACGTTTCAGGTGTCTTTTGAGGCTATGCAGCGCTGTGTCTCTCAACTTGGGAGCAGACCAGGACTCAGCTGGCTGCCTCTCAAGTCTGATGGATTGACTACAAGGCTCACAATTATTTCCACCTCTCTCTGTCATCCTGGCAGCTGAAGCCACATCTGACCCGTGTTGCCAACTCACCAGGCCCATGCAGTCACGAAGCAAGGGAAAACAGGGGTGCTGGATTGCAGCTGGGACCAGGCTTGCCAAATGTGTTGGTGTCTAACATTTTGGGAGTGAAGGAGAAAAAAAAAAAGCTCTAGGCTTGCCTTGTGACGGTTTTGCAGCAGTATTGCAATGGAAGCGAGACCAGTGTCAGAGCTGACATCTTACATTCTCAGTAACTACAATATGTCTGTCATGAGGATCCCTTTTCATTTTGGTGGGAGACAGAGCCACTTGCCAGTGCTTTGTGTCTGATTATTGCTTTCCTTAAGTTATTAATGCTCTCATTAGTCTAGTGGTGGTGAATGTGGATTGCTAGATGGCCTGACTAGATGTCTTTATGAATGTTTAATACCTGTGGAACAAGAAGCTGTTCATGAACAGTGCTAGTTTTTTATAATCGGGACACAATCAGCAAATTCTATAAATGGACTGTAGTTCATTCTGCTTGCAGCTTGCAATTTTGTGTGTCTTAGTTTTCTAGCCAGGGGATTAGCTTCTGTTTCTAAAATGCATGGCTTGCTTTGTGCTTGGGCTCACCTTGTGAAGGGACTCCTAGCTGCTTGGCTTGCTGGATGCTTGCTTCAGAGAGAACTGCAGTAACGATCAGGTCTTTTACCACTTAATGATCTTAATTTGGAGAGAAAGGAGAGAGCTCTTAGCAGTATGCGCCAAAAGATTAGGTAATTTTTGAGGCAATTCCTGTTTGAACTGACCACCAGTACATGGAAACGGGAGCTTTATGCGATTGGTCCTACTGGGTCCTTCTCAGTATGGTTGATCGGATGTTTTCTGAAGGTTTGGGGTCTGAGTGTGTGATAAGTACCCCACAAATTCTGTACGCTTCTGACTGGCTTGCTGGGCTTTGAGCTATTAATTTATTTACATCAATTATACTTTTCGATACCCTAGAGGCTTTGCTGACTAATAAGAAGACTTAATACAGCCAACCATCCACTGATTGAGAAATAGAAGCTGTATTTCATCACCTACATCTTTAATTGAGCCTTTGCTGGGCAATCTGGTTAATTATTCCAATTACTTTTGGTTATTTGTAAGCAAAATTGCTAAAGCATGAATACACAAGCAGATCTTCACATCTGCATGCAAGTCAAGTCTGGAGATTAAATACCAGTGATTATCTAATGCAAAATAAATGTTCTCATATTTTTTCCCCCAAAATATTCAAATAACCCTTCTCTCTAAGGCTGCATAAATTCTGATGCTCTTCAGTATCAGAATCCCAGACAACAGGGGGATCCCTGGGTGTGTGTTATGTCACATAATAATACTTCAATTTGCTCTTGAAGCTCTTGTTGATTTACACTGGTGCTAATCTCTAAGACCTACAAACAGAGTAAATAGGTTTGGGGCTCTTACTGTGTGCAAGATGTCATTTTTCATGCCTGGGAAATGAACTTTCTTTTCCACACCATAAGAGAGGAATGTGTGGGCCTTACTGAAAGGGGAAAACAGCATCATTAAAATAAAGATGTGCCTTTTTAAATGTAAATGTACAGCAAATGCTTAAACTTGAACCATTTCCTAGTGCCTTGCTGGACAAGAGAGAAGAGGGAAAGGGGTTGGGAGATAAGGATGTAGTGTGGTGTTTGTGTTCGTGTGTGTTTTTTAAAATGTCTGACTTTAAGTGCAAAATTTGTGTGAATGACAGTAATTCAGAAGCTCCTGAGTTTCCTCTGTTAAATTGGTATCATTAATGACTTTGGGGGGGGNGACTTGGAAAGGATGACAGCTTCACCTTGGTGCACTGTAACAAGTACAGCTGGACCAGAGGGTGTCTTGGTTTGCTGTTGGCTGTTTCACCTCATGGTGAAGGCTTATGCATTTCACCAGCGTGCAAGATCCTGCATTTTGTTTTCAAAGGATCCAAACCAGGAATCACAAATAGACCCAAAAGGATATAAAATCTGTCACAGAAGTGTCTTTCAGAAAGCCAATGCCTTTCATCCCTGACAAACAGTTAAAGTTTGTGTTCAAATCTCTAATACAGAAATAGCAAGAAAGCAATTTTTCAGCTTAACTTTCTTCTGGCTTGTTTCACAGCAGTCTGTGCGCAGGGCTTTACTTTCCTTTGCTGAGGGTTCCAGTCAGCAAACTTTCCTCCTCGCTTTTGCACAGAGACATCAATGTACTGACATTCAAACAGGCACCACAGCAACCAGCATTGCAAGAACACGGTAGCTACTGTAGGATTGTTATAGTAGCTGTGGTGTCCTACATCACTGAGGGGAGGGGAGAGGAGAGAGAGCTCCTAAAAATCATACTGGGCAATCACATAACTGCTGGGCAAAAAGGGAGAAGCTTTTATTTGAAATTATCTTTCAAGATATGGACAGATACTTGAATGGTTTGGACTGGAGAGAACAGTCTCTAGCAGGTAGCCCATCACGGTTTTCAATCAAAATTGCCCTGGCAAAGTTACGTCTGAAACAAGCTGGCTCTGCTGGCACAGGGGACTCAAGCGCACCCCGCAGCCCACATCTGCTCCTAACTGCTGTGGTGCATGGTCCTGCTCACCAACTGGACTTCTGACCACTTGCAGTAAAGGAGCCTGGTGGTGCCTAAGCTGGACCTTATCTGACAAGTGGCAATCTCGGTTTCCATTTTAGCAATCATTTAGCATGAAAAGCTTCTTAAATAGTTAGCAAATTTGCCAAAAGACTGACTGGCTTTAGGCTAATGTCAGAGCCTGTGGGGGTGGGATTAAAAGGTCTTTCACAGTATACACGGCAAAAAGGGGAGCTGGACAGGGAGTCTGGAGATCTGGGTCCTGTTCCCAGTCTACCAGTCGCCTATTACTTGGTCTTAAGCAAGGAAAGTTTGTGTGCTGCCACTTCCCAGCCTGTGTAAGGTATAGCTTTAAGTGCTTTATTTGCTGACCTAATGAGTGTTGAGTCTGTATTGTAAAACAAGCTGCAAATCCTCACCTGGTTTGAGTGAAGAGATGCAATGGGTAGAGAATGGGAAGCTGAGGTTTTCATCAGCATTCAACACACAGTTGTCAATTCATTTCATATTCCTTATTAACCACTCATATTGATTTATTCACATAAATTTCAAGTGTAACTGAAGTAAACTCACCTCTGCTCTGATTGCTCCTTTGTCGTGTCACACTTTAACTTGGGAGGTCCGTGTATGAAACTAGGCAATGATAGATTATGGAAATCCTAATAAATATCCCGCATCTGTTTTTTGACTCTGCCTCTGCTAGCTGAGTATGCTTATTTATTTGCTGCATTTGAGCTTTCTTGATGCTTCTGTATGACCCAAAAAGCTTTAATGATTCCAGCAGATGTGAGGGTTTGGGGAGTTTCATATAGAGCCACTGGATCTACGTGGTCTTAAATCTGTTAATTCAACCCTAGGAAAAAAAGTCCTAATCCCAATTAGTGAGCAAGCAAATGGGAACTCCAGCCACAAAACAAGATAAAAACTGGTCAAGCTAATAGATTAAATCATTAGCACTTACAATAACAGTAACAAATAGCTTTAGCCTCTAGGGTGGAGAAGGGAATTGGTTTCAAAATGCGTTCTCCAGGATCTCGCTGATAAGGTCTAAGTTTGTCTATTCCTTGTACTGCATGCATTTTTCTCTGTAAAACTGGATGGTGCCTCTTGAATCAGTGTATATTTATTTCTGTGCATATTAGGACCAACAGCCTAATATCTGGGGGTGGTAAAGGACTTGTAGCACTTTAATGTAGTAGCTTTCATAAATTGGCAATCATTGATAGAATGCCTAGTGTTTTTAAAGTTGAATGGACTTCCTTTTATAATATATTTAAAATAAATTTTTAATGTGTTTTCTGAAACTGTGTATGCAGAAATGTCTGTCCCTGCTTGGTTTGCTCCAGTGATTGATTTCCCTTCTCTCTGCTTCTTTTAAGAATAAGCTTAGTTACCCTGGTCTGGTGTTTCCTCAGCGTAGGCCTCCTACCATATCATGCACTGGTTTCCTCCAGCCCATTTGGGGAACATCCTTCCTGGCTGCCCTGTGAAGTTATTGGGTATAAATTGCAGGTTTTACCGTGTTTGTGCCGGAGCAGCCAACGGGCTCACACCTGAGCACTGTGTTGTGCGCACGTGGCAGGTCCAGGCAGCTGGGGGCTGCAGAGGTACCTGTGAGCTCCCAGCTGCCCTTCCCTGCTCCTTCCAGCCAGCTCTGAACTCAATGGGAACAACCCACCGTGCCCCAAAATTCCAGCCCAGAGGACCCTGCAGTGCTTCGGCTCAGACAAATTTAATGAAGATTGGCAGTCATGAAGGGAGTAAGATACACAAAGACAAACTTTAGGAAGTGTAGGCAAAGCTGGAGGAGATGTTGGAGGGAGACATGCTCATGCAAGGAGGTGCTCCATGCCCATGGCTACAGTCCTGCAGGGACCATGGCTATGGTGGATGACTTGGGCCAAGGCAGGACGCTTCCAAGGAATAGTGGCCATGGACAGCCCTTGTTGGTAGGACACACTGGGAAGCACAGAGGAGCAGAGAAAACCCTGCACCCAGCATAAGTGAAGACAGTTGTACAGTTGACCTTGATGTCCTTCACCACCCGTCACCTCACTTGAATGAATTGGGACAGACTGCATGTGGCAAAGGGGTGGTGAGACTAAGAACAAGGAGGGACAAACTTTTGGATGAAATTTAGCTAAAGGAAAGGAGGAAAGGTGTTTACTTTGGGGTGGGTGGAGTAGTGTTTCTCAATGCCCAAATCAAATACCTGCTGGTCACGCTATTTTTAGTGAATCTCAGGATACTATTGGCCTTCTTGGCCACGAAGGACACATTGGTGGCTCACGGTCAACTTGTCCACCTGGAATCCCAGGTCCCTCTCTGCAGAGCTGGATAAAAAGTTAAAATCACCCAACCCTATACATGCATCTTGTCTGAACTATCTTTTCCTGCAGTTTGAGGAAGCTCATCACTGCACAACGGTTGCCCAGCTTGGGGCAGGATGGAGCTGTTGCTCTCCCTTTCTCTGCACAGCTGCCTGGAGAGGAACCATTGTCAGATCCATCTTACGCCTTGGTTTTCAGGGAAGCATTTTTATCGGCTCACTGCATTTTTTGTGTTCTAGCCTTTGGGCAGGGAGAGTAGTCTTTCAGCCCAAGACAAGGTAAGTTTACAGGCATTGCTCATGACCCTATCCCATATTCCCATTAGGATTTCTAATACTTTACAGTTGCCACTTCATTTCTTCCCATCAATCCTTTTTACTTAACTCCATGGGGTGAAAAACAGTCAAATAAACAGAAGGGAGACAAACGATAGCATGTGTGAAAATCAGCAAGGCATGCTCCTAAGGGAAGACTGTGCTGTGATTCTTGGGCCACGGGAAATGTTCCCACGGGGAGTATGTGCCAAAAGCTGTGACAATTTAAGCATTTTAGCAGGTTCAATATGTGCCACCCTAGAAAAATGCTGAGGAGAGTGGGAGTCTGGCGGAAGGCGCTAGAGCGGAGTCTTCATTGGCCACCAAGGTAAAGAAAATGGAAATGGTCTGATTCCTGACGGGAGGTATGAAAAAACATAAAAAGGGCTTCTCCCCAGCACATCTTTGGCAGCACAGACCTTTTTAAAAGCAGCGTGTCTGTCCCAAGAATCCTGAATTGGCTGATTAAAACACTAAGTTCCACATGACAGCCGCACCGCAGACCTATCTTTAGAGGGTAGTGCTGCTCCAGCTGAGATTTAAAGGCCTGTGCAGGTTCCCTTAATTTGATTAGAGAGCTGGCTTGGATGGGCACGCTATTACAGCTTCAAAAGCACTAAAGCTGCCTGGGTGCTGATGGGTTTATGAAACCTTGTTTCTCAGTTCATTGCAGCTCCCACAAAGAATTATTAGATCAGGTTAGTGATAGATACCTAATAAAGAATGTCTCTATGAGGCAGTTTATTTCACCGCAAGGTAGTTCCAGACTAGCGGACTGTGAAATCTTGAGGTTCCCATGAGGATAAATATGCTGAAATAAACTGCAATTATATGAACAACTCCATGTGCTTTTTTTTTTTTTTAAAGGTGTCATTGTATTAGCCTGAGCTGGAAGTACTTAGCACTGAATTAGCAAACAGACAGTGACAAAAGCAGGTGCGGTTGTTTGTTGTTTTTTTTCCTCTTAGAAGGCATTGCAAAACAACTTAAAATCTTTTCATTTGCATTAGCCAAGAGTTTGCAGCCAAATATGAAATACATACAACCTGATAGTGAGTACCAACCTGTTCTAGCACTGATGGTGCCTGTTCCTCCAGCCACTCCCAGCCTCCCATAGAATAGGCCAGGGAGCACCTGCAGAATCTCCTCCTCACGGAGACATGAGGAGTCCTGCCTGTTACGATCATGTTCCCTTTTATCTGCTTGCTCGCTGCTGTTATCATCTGTCCCTACAGTTGGTGCTTTCAACTTCCTGAACGTCCTTCCTCAAGATTTCATCAGCCTGCCATTTGATTTTAATTTGTTATGCTAAGATAAATCTAGAAAACTTGCTTTCAGGAGCTCTGAGATTGCTGTCAGCCTTTTGGTGTTTTCCCTTTGCCCAATGACAAGGGAATATCTGTATGGTTTTTGCCAGGAGGCTATTACTTCAGGCAGGCAGATCCCAGGCATTTTGGCCAGGGGCTTTTATAAGAGGAAACATCTTGCTTTTTAAAATCTCTTTGTTCTTCACTAACTGCATGTCGGTCTGCAGGTGAAATCATCTTTCCATCACCTTCCCAGTGGAGTGGCTGACTACTGGGAGCAGCATCCCCAGAAGAGCACACTGTGGTTCTCTAGTAGTCATATGGGCAAGCAGGAATTAGCAATCACCTAGTAAAACTGAGACAAGAGGCAGATTTATTTGGGGACGTTTGGTGTGGCAAGGGCTGCCTGGAAAATACATATTTTAGTGCGTCTCAGTCTTCTTGTGAGGAGCAGGCAGAACAGGCTGCAAGATGCCTGTGTTGGTGTTACCGTGGAACAGGCTGATCTGATGACCAAGGGCTTTGAGGAGACTCTTGCAAAGGTATTTTGTGTGTGTGATTCAGCAGGGTTCATCCTGTGCCAACGCACATTGTTCCACGTGTGGGATTTCAGACTTTCAAGTAATTTTAGTCTATAGGACCTTTTTTATTCTGTTTGTGCAAAAAGTCTTTTCTTCAGGAAGATGAAATCCTTTTCCATTTACAGCTGCCCACGCACATCTGACAATACAATGGTATTACAGAGGTGCCAGCATTTCCAGAAGAAACACCTTTTCTCTACAGATCAGTAGGAATTTCTTTAAACCCCCCCCACCTCTCATTTAAGCTTTTGTTTTGTTTTGTTTTCTTGTGAAGATGGAAATGCAAAGCTGCAAGTCAGATTGCTTTGGGAAACACTTTCTCAGGTCCAATCTTTTTGCTATCCCTGCCTTGTAATTAGTAAAAAAAAAAAGAAAAAAAAAAAAATCCATCTTCTTTAATAGTATTTCAGCCAAAACTCCTACCATTTCA
>VZRU01013352.1:457002-470347 GCA_013398155.1 Pedionomus torquatus
CCCGGCGGCGGCGGCGGTTTCCCCGGTTGTCGGTTCCCCGGGCGGGGTGAGGGGCGGGCAGGTGGGCGATGAATGGTTTCAGCACCGAGGAGGACAGCCGGGATGGGCCTCCCGCCGCCCCCTTCTACGGCCAGAGCTGCTGCCTCATCGACGACGGGGACCGCTGCGTGCGCCCCGCTGGCAACGCGTCCTTCAGCAAGAGGATCCAGAAGAGCATCTCCCAGAAGAAGCTGAAGCTGGACATCGACAAAAGTGTGAGTTGCGGCCTCCGCCGGTTCCCCGCCGGTCCCGAGGGCGGGCTCGCCGCCCCCGCACTGCGGGCCGTCCCTCCCGGCGGGGCGGAAAGTTCTTTCCCCGCTTGGCGAGTTGAGCTTTGCGATTGCCCCGGGGCTGTGGGGGCGGAGGGGGATTCCCCTTAACCCCAGCAAGCAGCGGGGAGAGGAATCGGTGAGATGCGACGGGTTGTGCTGCAGACTGGGTTCCTCTGGCCCGCGTTCCCCCCTCTCCAATGTCACTGCTGTGGGGTAAGAGAAGAACACGCCTGAATAAAGATACGGCTTTTTTTTCCTCGTGACGCTGATTATCTTGTGAGGATTAATGAAGCAGCGCCAAGAAGCCGCGTTTGGGAGGAAAGCTCTCAGGCGGTGGAGAGATGTTGTTCAAAGGAACGAACAGTCTTTGCTTCGCAGGCAGTAGTGCCGTTTTAATTTCACTTTCGTATTGAGAGTCTCTGATGCTGCAAGGTGAAATGAACGGTATGGGTTACAGTTTCAGTTAGGCGTCACTGACGCTACTTGATATTTGGTATTCGTCTGCTGGTGAAGCCGACTATTAAAAACGGACTATTGCGTCTAACTGGCAAGGCGAGGCGTGCAGCCTCTTCCACTGGGCACTTGCGCGCTTCTTCGCTGGTCGGCACTAAACCAGCCCGATTTGCCACTGACCGCTCAGTGACATTAAGTGACAGCTGTCAAGCTCAAGATAGAAACGGGTCGTTTACCGAGTAACGAAATGGGTATAGGAGAGCAGTCCGTCGAGGTTTCGGAAGGAATTTCTCCGAAAGTTGACTCGGTTAGCGGAATTTTGCTCTGCATGCTTTTCTTACCTGATCTTTAAAGCTTAAAAACTTTACCAAAAAAAAAAGATGAAGTTTTAAATCGGTCTGTTTGGCAGCTTCCCCAGTTGGTTAGGTTGCTTTTGCGTAGCCGAAATGCATCATGTCACAGGAAGAGAGTGACTCAATTTTAAATGTAATGTTATTCTTAAAAACCTGAGTGTTTTTCCTGGTTGTAGTTCTCAGCAGATTTGACTGGTGGTATTTCTTTCATTTTAGGAGTGACTCTTTGTTGACAGATATAAGGCTTTAGAAATGAAAAGAGGAAATCAGACTAATTAACTCAAAATGAAGGGAAAGCGTGAAGTGGGCTGCATAAAATGATTTTGAATGTAGAGTGCTTTTGTCATATGAAGACAAAATAGCCTTACGAATAATTTTAATCATTTGTCATTTCTTGTTGTATATATGCTAATTCTAGTGAGATGATATCTGTTAAGAAGAGGTTTCCATTACAGGATTTTTGCTTTTGGTTTGCTTTTTTTTGAGGTAATTAGCTGACTTCTATTTAATTTGAATCTTAAAACGCATTAATAATCTTGTATACTGTTTAAACCAGAAAGTTCACAAGAGTGGAACAGAATTATGTTGTTCTTGCTATTGACCTGGTAGTAAGTCCTAAAGCAAATGCACTTCCTCCAGACAATTGCCTGTTTTTTCCCTGACGTGTGATTGCAACCATAAAAAAAAAAAGAAATATATTATCTGCAGAGGTTCAGGTTCAGCTGAAGCGCTTGAGTCCTTAATTTGTCTTTCCTTTAGACTTTGTAATGTAAATTATCTCTAACTCAAGCGTATGGTATCAGTCCTGGAGTTTAAGATTAGAAATTCCTCAGTGTCATGAAGCAGTCAGTCATGCTAGTCTTGAGGGATGCACTCTCTAATACTGCTGTTTAAGTAGCTGTTGTTGAGTGCTGTTTCTGCAGTACCTGTTTCCATTGGTTTTTTACCACTTCTCATTCTTAGGTAAGACATCTGTATATTTGTGATTTTCACAAGAATTTCATTCAAAGTGTCCGAAACAAAAGAAAGAGGAAGACAAGTGATGATGGAGGTGACTCCCCAGAGCATGAAACAGATGTCCCAGAGGTAAGTGCCAAGTGGGTGCAGGATGCTTTTACTAATTTTGAGCATGATAAATTTTGACTTGCATGTTTTCATGTATCAGGAAATATTTAAATTTTAAATTGCGGCTCCACTGAAACTGTTGTGGAGTTACTGTCATATTTCAGGAAGACTTTTTTTCAGATGTGTAATGTCCTAATCTTCTCCATCGTTCCTGTATGAGCTCTTTGTCTATCAAAAGAGGCTTCGTGTATGTACTACTTCCAGAGAGCTGTTAAAACAGTATTTTATATTAATTTTTTTAAACATAAATTAAGTTATTTTCAGTGGCGACCGAGGCCCTGATAATGGCTCTTCATTAATTAGCATGCGTCATTTTGCAAGTACACTAAAGAATCCCATAGGTCAGTCTCTCTATGTTTGGGTATATGATACCCAAGCTATGTTTGGGTATATGATATCCAAGCTATATCCAAGGGATATTAAGCTTCTCTTTGTATGAATGGTTGGTTTTGCCACTATTTACTACTACCTTACAATAATTTGTATCATCTTTTTATTTTTAGGAAATAAGCCTGCTTTGTTGGTTCAGTTGTTTGGCTTTTTTTTTTTTTCTGTTACAGAAGTCTAGAATATTCTCTGTGTCATTGTGTTGTGTATTTGCTTTGGTGATATTTCTGGTACTGTTGACACTGCAAAAAGTTGTTCAGAGGTGATGTTCGCGGAGGATCTGAGCTCTGGCCACATCAGCAGAGCCCTCTGCTGGAAATGCCACCCTTATTGGCATTTTCAGAAAGCATTTTCTTTCTGAAAAAAACCACCAAGTATTGTTTTGCCAGCAAAGCTGTGTCCACACACCTCCTGTGTGGATGTGTTGGAAAAGTAGCAAGCTTTTGGGTTGGCTTTTTTCAAGGATACCTGACCTTTTGTTGTAGCTGTTTGTGTTTCCATTTTACAGGCTTCTCCATCAAAACTTTCCCATACAGGCCTTACGTTAGTTGCCAGGATGATTGGTGAAGATCCAGCTGGCATCTAACAATGTTAGTGCTGTAGAGAATCAGGGTATTTGGTGGTTAAAAACCAAGGGGTGCACATCACCTAACTGAATAGGGAAATCTGTAGTGTGTTGATTTTAATGTAATTTTCTTCTTGGTTTTCAGTGGAGATTCCTTTTGTCTTTGAAACATGGCATTTTCCACATGATCTTAATCTTCCTTCCTGTAGCCTTCCACCCCACCCCCCCATCTTGCTTTTAAACTGTGCACTTCCCATTGAAATATTTGAATTTCATTTCTTCTCTGTCTCTGTAATCTGTTTTATGTCACAAGCCATTTGTTCAGTGCCTGCTAAATTGATATTTCACATGTGAGCTTTTTTAAACCTTGTGGGAACAAAAGGTTCCCCTTTGCTTGGAGGTTGCAGAGGTGTAATTGAGAGCAGAAATTGGCCAGCAGTTCTGTTGACAGCATGTGAACCAGAACAAAATTTTGTATTTCCCTGAGGCTATTTTCGTCCTTTAGCATTAACAAATACACAATATACTTAGATTTGTCAGGAAGGTAAATGGTATGGTTCTGAATGCAGGCGAGGAGTGCCTTGTTGAGGAAGAAATATTTATTTTTAGATAACTCTACATTTCTTGTTGAGGAAGAAATATTTATTTTTACATAACTCTACATTTCTGTCTAATAGAAGCTAAAGGTAATGCTCATTCTCTCTTCTTCACATCACTTTCAGGTTGACTTGTTCCAGCTCCAAGTGAACACTCTGCGACGTTACAAGAGACATTATAAATTGCAGACCAGGCCTGGACTCAACAAGGCTCAGCTAGCAGAAGTAAGTGACAACAGAGGTAGTATCATCTCTGTTATTACAAATTTTTTTATCTTCACTGCTGAAGTGCATGTTTCTTGGACACTAGTACCTGTAGTGCCTCTCTAACTACTGTACTCTGTGAGAGGTTTCAGGGGATGACACCATCCGAAAGCTGCATTTCTTTTACCTGAGACAGTCATGGAACACGTGGAAGGTGCCTCTTGAAAGCACGTTTTAATAACTTGCTTCTCTCTGCTTCCTTTGCCTCCTTGTTCATAGTCACAATCTGTTACCTCTAGGAAGCAGAAACAGAACCTATTTTCCAGTGGTTTAGCTGTTAATTGAAGATGGCTGTTACTGAAACTCAGGCTTAGATGCTGCTGGTCACCTTAAGTGCCCCTGTTAGTTTTTTCTTTCCTTGCAGGGCCTTGAACTGGTTGGAATTGCTTCTTATTAAAGGCAAAAACACTGAGCATGACTTCAGATTCCTTATTTCCCTCCCTTATCCTGATGTCTTATGATTTTGAATTAAGTCAACAAAAGGCTCTTTCCTCAAGGGCCTGTACTGCTGCTTTCTCGCTGCATGGGGTACTTGTTAAGAACGATATCTCTGTAACTCTGTTATTTGGGCTTGTTGTGCTTAGTGTGCATCTGCTTTGCTCTCTTTCCTGACTTGATTTTAGGGCTTTCTATGGGAAAAGTCTTTTTTAAACTTGAAAAGAATGTAGCATTTACTCAATGGTAACAAGGTTGGTTTTGTAAGCTGAGGCTTTCACAATTCTCTGCCCAAAACTGTGTCTTGCTTTTGCTTTAAATAACAACATCTGGCAAAACAAAAAAGACAGCAAGACGCTGTTGTTCTCTTTGAAAGTCAACTAGTGAGTGAATACATGGAATATAGAGAATGTGTAGTAGTGTACTGCATGTAGGAGTAAGGTGAATGAAGCAGGGTGGGTATATGTCCTCATTAGTAGTTCTGAATTGTCATGTTCTAACTAACCTCCTGCCGTGAAGGACTACTTACTTAGGCAATTTACCATGAGTGTGCCCAGGAGGGAATAAAAAACCAGCAAAACCCAAACAGAAACTACTGTGCAAGCGGAAAATAAAGGGAGCCTAACTTAAAGTTGTCACACACTTCCCAGATTTCCTGTGAAGTCTGAGCAGCTTTGACCCTACGCTGGATCCTCGTCCAGCTCCCATGCTTGAATCACTGCTGCCTGAGGCTCTTAGACTCCTGCTGCTACCCCACCGTAAGGAAAACTAAAACTTCCATAAATCTTCTTGGAGTGACTTATTGCTCAGCCTACATCAACATCCAGTTCTGGAGCTGTGTTAGGTACCAAAAAAGAGCTTCTTCCATACGAGAAGCAGATCTCATCTGGCTCCAACATGTGCTTTGTGTTCATTTTTTGAGGAAAAAGCAGCTAATGGTTCAGGGCTTATGCTAGTGTCAGAGAGGGGTAGCCCTAACCAAATCCTAGCCCTTCCATTGCAAATTCCCTGGTGTTCCTGTGAGTCAAAACTTACTCAGTGTGTTTTCCTTTGATTCTAAAACTTTGCTACAACTGGTTCACACAGCAAAGTGTTTCAATATTTCTGATGTTCTTCTTCAAAATACTGAGATGCAGGGAAAACTCGCTCTCCAAATAATCTCGGCATGAAATGCCTCTTAGAAGAGGCTCTGCTGCTTTGGCAGGAGGACATTCTGGCTTCCAAATTCCGCTTGTAGGTTGGCTGCAAATACTGCTGACGTAGCAAGACTATGTTATGTTCATATGCACATTCCAGCTGTAAAAAGAGAGAGAGGTAAATGAGGACTGACACTTTTAATCGGTGCATGTTTGACTAAGGGTATGTTGCGCTCAGTGGCCATAAAATCATTTTTGGAAAGTGAAGAGAAACCCTGTTCTGATTATTTCTACTTTTTAATTTCAGAATTTCTGTCTCTTTACATGTTGTCCTTCTAGACTGTCAGTCGTCACTTCAGGAATATTCCTGTGAATGAGAAAGAGACGCTTGCATATTTCATCTATATGGTGAAGAACAACAAGAGCAGGCTGGACCAGAAATCAGAAAGTAGCAAGCAACTAGAATGAAGATTAACAAGACTTGGAATAAGAGAGACCTTGAAGGAACTGATGGTATTGTGCATTTTAGGTATATAAAAACTGTTCAAGTATATTGTACATTTTTTCTTTTTTTTTTTTTTTTTTTAATGCAGAAAGTCTGGATGACGGAAAAAATACAGACTTTCTTATCAGGAGTATTTGAAAACATGTGCCCAGCATGTTCCTGAAGACTTCTTTCCCTCATTTCAAAGTCGCATTGGAATAAAGAAATGAGGATAATGAGGAAACCAAGTAAACCTGTAGGACTGTGGAATTTGTTAACTTGGTGTTTTAAACCATTTCTGGAATTCTGCATCTCAGTGCAATTCAGATCACAGATGAAATTTTTTCACTGAATTCGGACTGTGCATCATAAACCACCATACAGTTTGTTTTGGCGCAGGACTGGAATAGTGGCAGAGAGAAAATTCATTATCAAGGTGCATGGGTCAGAAGTTTGTTTGAAGCTTGCTCCCCACCTACACACGCTCTGTCTTGCTTTGAGTCAGTGCTTCACATCCCAAACTTCTACAAATGTTCCAGCTCACCAAATCTACTCCAGTGAACACTACCTGACAAGTCTGAAATTGATCTATTGGGTTTTCTTAAACTGTATTTCCTCTCGCCCCCTTCTAACATGGATGTCAAACAAGTCTCTGCAATCGCTTTTTCTAATTTCTGTTATTTAAGAACTCACCAATTAATTATCTGTAAGCATTTAAAAATTTCTGCATTTCCTCTGACTCTGGTATTAAGGCAAATACAGCTTATTTGCTGGGCTTGATCATGTTGGTAGAAATGCTCGTTTAATTAACTTTACGCGTTTTTCCCTTGTATTCAGGGCTCAGTGATGGTAGGCGAAACAACAGCTTAAGACATCTCTGTCTCTTAATCTCTGTTAAATCAGGTATCAGTCATCACAAGCGATGTGAATTTTATACTGAAGTCAGTCTTCAGCAGGTGGCACAAAACTGCCGTGTGGATTAGTGGGCCCAGAAGCCCCTGTTTAGTATAAAGCAGACTTATGCTAATGGGTGTAGCACCACGAGCCGGGTAGTGAACTGACTGGAGCATGATGCATTTCATCTGTCTTTGCAACAGGCTAGAAGTATTGAAGCAGTTGCCTTCTGTGAGCATTACGTGTGCTTCCGTAAGAGCTGTGTGAGTGGACAGCTGGTGCTCTTTAACTGGGCGCTGTAGGAGGAGATCCCTCTGATTTTGTTATTTAAAGCCAAGGTGTCCTTACGAATAACATAATGATTATTTTGGCAAAAGAAGCTTATAAAAGTGTTGGTTGTGACTGACTGTTCTTTAGTGACCTCAAATTCTATACAAGGGGATCTCATGATTTAAAGCACCGCTCTGTTTCTTTGCTGTCCTGACCGATGTCTCCACTCTGTTACAAGATGCCAAGACTCCACGTAGAGAGTATATTCTTAACGAGCCTTAATCAATGGACTGAACAGTAGACAACTTTGGCTAACGTTTTGTCAATGGCAGGTTTTAATGTTCTGAAACTGGATGAAGCTTTGAAGAGCTAAACACACAGATCACAGTCCCAGTTTAGTACTGCATCATGTTTTGTAAGACATGAAGGGTTCACGTAGTGAAGCTCTTGTTGAAGCTCTCCCAGGATCTCTTTAAAAATCAAGTCAGAATTTAAAGCCAGCTGTTCACATCAGCTCTGAAGTGTTTGTTAATACTCCAAAAACATGTTCAACAAACTTCAGCATGTTGAAGTCCTGTGTCATAGGCAAAAGTACTCTGTTATGGTACACTCACTTGTGAAATTTTGGGGAGTGTGATAGTTTCAGCATTTCCTTCTTCAATTCAGTATGGAATTTAAGAACACCAGCCAGGAGAGAGGTTCAAGGAATGAGGAAAGAATGTCTTGCGTCAGTATTTCATGAATGTTGAAAAATGTCCTAATTACACTGGTCCTTTCCTTATTGAAAGGATGAAGGAATTCCCACATCAGTCAACATGATCTGGCTTCTCTCATCCAGGACAGATAGCTAAAAGGGTACGTTCTCTGACTGCATGTTAATCTTCAAAGTGCTCATGTAATCAGGGGTTATTACCAAGGGAAAATTAGTTTCTGAGTTAAGAGGGTTATGCCTCGTTGTAACTTCTAGACCAAAACTGTAAAAATGTAGTTTGTTTGGGATTTACTTTTGTTGTTGTTGTATTTTGTTTTGTTTTATTTCTAAGAGTAAATAAATCTGTTGGGGTGTTTTAGCAGCCAGCAGCAAAATGATTCTTTTCAAGGAAATATGGTGGCAGGTTCCATCTGTTCAGGTGTATTCACTGGAATGCTTTTGTGCAGAGGTGGTATCCAGGAAACTTTTCTTTTTCTTTTCTTTCTGAAAATAGTCAATTGATGTGAAATGTGATCCTTGTTGGTTTCACTCTTAAAGCAATTATACTTTTTTGAAAAAGTTCTTAGTGATGATGAAGAGATGTTTACCAGCCATTAGCAGTTGTTTATAAGGTGGAAAACTTGGAGGCAAGACACCAAAGAAAGAGAGGAATCTTTGGCTGTCGGACCCCATGGCCTTATAAACCCTTGCAAATGCCTTATTACCTTGTTCTCAACTTAGCTAGAGCAAAACGCCTTGAGCAAAAGAAAGCCGATGTCTTGTAGGAAGGGTTAGCCACTTTATGGCTCCCATGCTATAAACTGAAATCACTCGTCAATTCAGTAGCAATATCCATGTTCAGGGTGCCTGTGATTCTTGAAAAGCATTTAGTGTCTAATAACCAGAAAACGCAACAATGCAATTGTCGATCTGTATAATACCATTCTGTGTATTTGATTCCTTATGCTGCATGCCAATTAAAAAAGACTTTCCAACTTTTTGTTTTAAACTTCAAAGTAAATGTGTTTGAACCTCACACTTGTGAAGCCATGAGGTGAGACGTTTTCTCAGCACTTTTAGATGGGACTCGTTGGAAAGGTGGAAGACCCAAATCGCTTTGGCTGGTATGATAAGATTTATTTTTTTCTTATTTTGCATTTTGCTCTTCACAGATGGGCCTTAAATTCTGTCTAGCTTTGAACCATGGAGCACAAGCCTTGGGGGCATGGAGGATGACCAGATGTCATTTTCCATTTATAATAGTGGAAGCTTATTTCTTACAAGCCTGCATAGGTGACATTCACCCTGGGGCAAAGGAATTGTCTTTGAAGCCCTCCAGCCATTATATAGCTTAATTCAATTATGTAGCCTAATTAAATTCTCGTTGAAGAGTTGCATTAATTTCATTAGACTTCTGAATAGATCCAAAGCCATTAGTATGAAATCCAAATAATGCGGAAACATCTCTTCCGGGGTTAATTTCATCCTGTATGCTGACCCTCTGCTCACTTTAAGGGAAGAAGAAAAAATCATTGCTGGTAGTTACTGGTTTGAGCTCAACTGAAGGGAGTTGGAAGCATAGGAAGACTTGAGTCGGTGGCAATCTGATGCCTGAAAAGTGCTAATATATCCAAGGAGGCTGTGTTACAATGCAGCAGTTTTTAAGTTTCTGCATCTAAAGGATATTGTCTGCCAACCTGGAGTCAACAATTGCATTAAAAGCTAGTGCTCCTTTTGCCAGGCACTTTAGATGCTCGGCCTGAGAAAAGCAGAGTGGGCTGTTGTACCACTTGTCCCCAGTACTCTGGTGTCCCGTTTTTCCTCAGAATTGTGTCTGTAAACCACTAGATAGCCTGGAGTGCAACACTTGACCAAAGCACACGAAGCCTGGTGTTTAAAGTTAGTCTCAAGTGCAAGCTGGCTTCAGAGAGGCTTTGAAATCAAGAGCCAAAATAAACCACAAGCAACGTGCATTTTCAGGCGTGTCATGGTGGCACAAGAGACGATGAAATGGGACATGGCCCACAGAGACACTGAACAAAACGCGCTTCCGTGAGTTACCAACATGGAGGAAGATTTGTTCTGTGTTAACTCTTGTAATGGATGTTTTATGAGAGGGGGGAAAGGGGGGAGCTGTGCACTTTCCGTCTTTTGGTTGAGCCAAATGTAAATACCAATGGGAGATCTTCAGCAGTAACTGCAGTTGGAGGGGAGGGGAATGGTCTGCTGGGAGACTGTTTATTTAAATCCACAGGTCGTTATACTTCCCCAGAGCACTAGAGTCACTTTGCCTCTACAGTTTAAACGAGTGGGTAGTACAAGGTGGTCTCTGTACAAAAAGAGCCCTTGTAGTGCCTGGAGTATTGACTGAAGAGTCCCAAAGGTGAAGGAATGTTATTGATGCCTCACTCCTCTTAAAGATGCCCTTTAGCCATCTCTAGCTTACCAAGCAAGTTAGGGAGCTTTCGTTTTCCACTTTCAAAGTGCAAATGAACTGTTAGGATGTAAGATACTCCTTGCACTTTTCACAGCTGTCCCTGGTCTCATGTTTTTGACTTGCCTGTGAACGCCTCTGTTTGGAATTAATTCAATGGTCGAAGAAAGTGAGGGGAGAGGATAGGAGGCTCTTGCCTTAAACCTGAACTTCCCTTGCAAGCAGCTCTGCAGGCCATCCTGGACAACAGCAGGCTCCAGGAGCCTCGGACTTGGCTGAGCCCTGATGGGGCCGGGTTTGCTCCTGTCCTGGCCCTCTTATCCAGAGCAGAGAAGTAGCAGGTAGTTTGCAGAATGGCTTGGAGTCTTAGTGGGCTTACTGGGAGAGAAAAAACTGTGTTCCCTCTTCTGTTTCTAGCCTCCATGTATTGTGCTGATCTTATGCCAAATGTTTTGGACACCTTGTATTTTTAACTGTGTAATATAGCTGTGTATTGTTAAAGCGACTTAGTAACTTATAGCAAAAACTGTAGAACTCATTTCTCCGAGGTGTAGGAAATGTCCTGCTTCCACTGTGTATGAGACTTTAACTCTGTACTGTCTGACAAAGATAAAATGCTGAATTTCACTTTAATAAATGATCTATCTAGCAACAAGGTCTACATTCCCATCTGTCTTTCTGCCCTTAGCACTGTTGGCTCCACAGCTGATGGAGTTTTGCTTTGCATGGATGTTTTGTGCCAGGCTTCTCTGATTCACTGTCATTTCCCACCCACCTCCCCAGGGCTGGAAATAATGCAGCCGTGGAGGGGGAGGATGGCACCGCTGACTAGGATGTGTCAAGCCTGAAGCAGAAAACTCAGGTGATGGGATGTTTTGTGATAAATCTGTGTGGGTTGCACGGAAGCAAATCACAGAGTCTTTTGAATGCCCCAAAGAGACAACTCAGAAGAGAAATGGAGGATGTTGGAGAGCCCCATGACCTTCCATTTTGGGGAGCGCTGGGCTTTTCTGTGATGGGGATTCTTCCCCCCCACACTTCCCCTTCTATCATGAATAGTGAATGAAGCGCAGCATCTCATTTAATTCATGTTTCCTAATGAATCTTTAGGTCTAGCTCATCCCTGTGCTGCTGCTTCCTTCTCAGGTTCACCCTGGGCTACATTTCACGTGTGACTAGCAGCTCCCGTTGTCCAGAGTCCCAGCTGCATGACTGGCTGACCAGGTGGGTGCTGCTGCAGCCCAACACTGACACGAAGCAGCTCGATGTTCCACCTGTTAAACTGCAAGACCCTTTTCTGTGCAGTGCTTTGTTTCTTTTCTTCTTCACACGTTGTTCTTCCTCCTGATGGTCGGCTTTATAGGCAAAGATGCCTCACTGTTTGGGGTTTTTTTCTGCAGCAAGGAAGTGAGTAGGGCCAGAAACTGGAGCTTGAACACTTGCTCTCCTGAACCCTTTCGTGGCATTTCCTAAGGCTCTGCTGGCAGTGTCTGAGGTGTGCTTGAGCCTTCATTTTTAGCCAGGTTGTAGTGTAGCTTTTCAGACACGGGTTCTCTCGGAGGAGGGTGATAGGATGTTTGAGAGCTTTACGCTCAAAACACATGAATTTATCACTGTCGAATTGAATTGTGCTGTTGATGTGCAGTAAAGATTTGCACAGAGAATTAACCCCGAAACAATCTCACAAATGTCATCTGTGTTCTTATTCCTTGGTGCTGTCCTACAGCCAATTGACCTCTGCTCGTCATCGCTCAATTAACAGCAAGGGCTAAATTGCCCTCTGGGAGGAGAGTGGCAGGTCGTGTCATTGCTGTGTGGCGGCTCCAGCTGTGCAGAATGTGGCCATTTATGTCACCAGTGCTGCGTGCAGGGGACGCTTGCTCCCCCCTGTCCTACACCCCAGGGTATCAGCTTTTAGGAGCAGAGGAGTGAGGACTGCAGGGAAGAGACCTTGGGGAGCTGGGTGTGTTGATGCTTTCCTAAGCTGTGAGAATCAATGTTCAGTAGTGACGTTTGAGCCTAATGTTCTTTTAGTGAGAGATTGACCTTGATATATTGGAGAGCTTGGGAGAGCTGAGCTGGCACCTCAGATGTCCTCACACCAGCGTTTGTGGACGCATCTGGAGGTCTTTGCAACAGACCAGGATCTTTTTCTGCAAGGTAGCGTGCTGCTGGAGTGTTGCCCCATCTCGAGGAGCTCTCCATTGAAGAAAGTGACACAGGTGGACACCATGAAACAAGGAACAAAGGTAGATCACAAGACATCACCTGCATGTTTTCAAGGGTTTTTTAGGAGGTATCAGGAAAAGGTCTTCCAATGAGGACAAGGGCAGTGTGGAAGGAGAAAAGACATGTCATTTGCATTCCCAAACTGATGCGTGTGGGCTCAGCAGGGTGAGAAGGTGTCCTGCCCAGGGAGGAGAGGCAGAAAGGCTGAAGGACAGCTGTGAGCAGCACCCTGTTGTGCAAGGGCTGTTTTTGGCATGAGAGGATAGACTGGAAACTCCGGTGATACAATAAACTCTGCCGGTTAATCGGTTATTTGTAGAGACTAATGAATAACGCTGATTAATCTCGTTTGCTCCCTGCCAAGAAACCCCCAACAAGATTTCAAGTGTGAAACCAAGGAGGAATCTGCTCAGGCTTTTTAACGGCTTGATGTGATGGGCCTGAAACCTCACGTCCCTCTCTCTCTGGGCTCCCAGCTGCCGAGGGAGGGCAGTGTTAGCTCAGTCACCCAGGCGGGGGGTGCTCGGCAGCTGCACCTCCCAGCCCAGGGCTTGCAGCTGGGGGGGACTAGAGCCATTCTCCTGTCCCAAAGACACCTCCTTGTCAGGAGCCGGCTGGACGTGTTGGGTACCGGAAGCGGGATTATGCTGTGGTAGGCTGTGGAGATCATAAAAATGGTTTGTTTGGGTTTTTTTTTTCTTTTTTCTCTTTTTTTTTT
>VZRU01013352.1:488100-500140 GCA_013398155.1 Pedionomus torquatus
ATTAGGCACAAATATTTCTATCCCAGCGGCTTCAGCAGTGAATTTTTGACATGCAAGCCCAGCCCAGTGAGACCCTGCCAGCCTCTGCAATGGGGCAAAAATTATTATTAATGAATTTGCAAGAACTTGCCAGTTTAGAAAGGGAACTGGGATCCTCCTTGCCGTGGCTCTCTGGGTGGAAGCTGTCTCAGCCTCATTCGCTCTGTGTGATGCTGAAATCCCAGAGCAGTGGGCGTCTGCAACGAGGACCCGGTGCCACATCCCCACTGCCCGGAGGGCGAGTGCACCCCCTTTCCTTGGGAGGGGACGGGGGAAGAAGGGAGCGTGCTGCTGTGAAACCGTAGTTTTGGAGGCTGGTTGTTGTTTGCTTGAGCCGAAATGGCAAGAAACATCATGTCTAAAAATGACAGGCTTAATTTGGAGTGTCATTAACCAGAGCCGAAACCCTAGATGGGCTGGGTCTCCTGTGTGCAGCGCTCTCGCTTCCCGCGCTGCAGCTGATCTTTCTCTGATTCTGCCAGATAAAGGCCTTTGCTCAGACCATGTTTTTCTTCACATGGATGTTATTTAGCATATGGGCTGAAGAAGTCATTTCTACCCCTCACATAAACACCCACAGGGGGGTGAATGTAACCCCTGGAACACACTGGCTCCCCAGCACACTCATGCTCCCCCATGTATTTGCAAGAAGTTCAAATAAGAATGAGACATAACCCTTGAAGCATCTCTGCTTATCGGGAGAAAAACTTTTGTATCTGAGCTGGCCACAGCTTTGAGCTCTCGTGGAAATAAGTCCCAGGGTCTGCCCCGGGGACTGTGGTGAGGCTGGTATGAGCTGCAGGTGGGCAGCAGGACTGGGAAATCCCGCAAAAGCCCCGTAACCACCCATCTCTTGGTCCCAGCTGCAGTTCCTAACCACATTCCCGGTTAAAAGCAGCTGCTGAGACCAAAATGTGCTGGATGTGGAGAGCAGTCCCCAGCTGGGTGAGCTGGGCTGCAGCGTTTGGCCACGCCGCTGGCTTGGCTGGACTTAGAGAAACTTAAACACAAACCACTCTTTTTAATGAACGTGGTTGCTTTGGGCTCGGAACAGCCCCTGCCTTGGCGAGCAGAGAGACAGAGGCAAAGGGGCAAGCAGAGCTCGCTGGCAAGCGAGCAGCAGAGCTGAGCGGAGCGTGCCGCCTGCCTGCGCCGGGCGAGCCGGCAGGGTCAGAGCGCGGTAGGAAAAAATACCGCAATAGGCAAAGCATCTCCCGTTTGCCCCTAAGCTCCAGCTCTTCCTGTGCTGATAACAAGCCCAGTAAATCTCCCTACAGAAGTGAGACATTTTTTCCCCCCGTCTCCTCTGCAGTGCCTCGGAGGAGGGGGATGGCTGTGGGAGCCGAAGCAGGGCTGCCCTCCTCACCCCTCTGGGGGGAAATAACCCAAATCGGTGCAGCCTCCGAGCATCCCTGCAGTCTCCGGCAGCCTCTGAGCCCTGCCCTGCGGTGTGGGAAGGCAGCGGGGCACAGACAGGAGCTGTCTCCTTTCTAATTGTCCCCCCTTCCCCCGGAGCCCTGTGGCTGAGCCACTCGCTGGTATCTCGGGCCATCTCGGCTGGTGCAGGGCTGACTCAGGAAAGATGCAAGTGGATACGGCCCCTCCGCCCCGCACTGACAGGGATGCAGGGCAAGAGCTGGGGAGGAAAACTCAGGGAAGACACGTCCAAAGCCTCCCTCACTTCAGTGCTTCTGCTTACACTGGGGGCCTGGGCGGTGAACGGGCTCCCATCAGCAGGTTGGTGCTCAGCCCTGGGCCATACGAACCCAAGTCACCTGCTAGGTGTGGCTCGTGGCTCGGATGCATGGCAGCCACCTGGGAGAGCTCGAGCCTGTGCAAACCCGGGCAGGATGCAGCGCTGCCGCTCTGACAAGGTGGCTCTGCCTGTGCTCGGCAGCAGGATGGGGTTTTCTCAATTTGGGGGTTGTAGTGGGACCACAGAGCTAATCATTTCCCAGGCAGGAGATGGCCACAATGCCACGTCCCAGTCGTTCTCTCATGGGTGACAAAGAGCCAGGACCCCCTTTTTTTGGTTTTCCTCTTCCTCTCCCAAATCCCTCATAAATTTCCCATTGCCGGCTCCGCCAGCGCCATGTTCCCATTAAACCTTGCAGACTGACTGCATCTGTCAGTGTCACTGTCTGGGGCTGGAATGTGTCACCCTGCTCCAGAGGAGTCATTTATTTAGCCACAGCAGAGCATTTCAGGACAAAGTGCTGGGTTAGATCACGGTGGGACAGTTTTCCTGCAGTGGCAAGCACCAATCCATCTCGCGCAGCACAAGGAAAGCGCTGCCGCTGGATTCTTTCCTATTTATTTTTCCTAAACAGAGGGCTGAGGAGTGCGAGAGTCGCCTACCAGCAGGATCCTGCACTTTGCTGGAGCGTCCTAAAGAAAGGAAGTTTGCTTTAAAAAGTCTCCAAAACCCGTGAGTCTAGAGCAGATATTTTTTACCGCCCTCCCTGTCCTGTCACCCTGTTTCTGTGAGGCCTCTCAAGGCGCCCGGCTGGCTGCAGGGGTGACCCCATGGCTGGGTGTGCTTCAGGGACCATGCTGTGTGGTGGCAAGGGCTGGGGCTTGTGATGTCCATGGTGGTGGAGGAAACATACAACCATGTCCCAGCGTGGCCCCATGTTCCTGCAGGCAGCCTGGGCAGGGAAGCGCTGGCGGTGACAGTACGGTGACGATGAGGAGCAGCCAGGTCTGATGTGCCCATGTCCACACCATCTGCAATAGTTCCCTAATGATGAGGAGGGAGGCCTTGTATGGGTATTACATGTGATAATCAGACATTCAGGGTTAAAATATGAGGTGAAGTTAGGTGCCCGCTCTCATTACCCACGTTAATGTGCAGCTGCACACAGGACCCCTGGGGGCTGGGAAATACTCTGTCCTGATCACGGCATCCTCCATCCCTGCCTGGTGAGAGCTCATCCCTGTAATGGCCTGGATGTGTGTTTGGTGGGTGGATGGGGTGACAGAGGTGAGGAGCTGAAGGGACAACTGGTCATGGTGAGGACAGACACCCTTCCCATATGTGCAGCAGAAGAGAGTCATCCTCGGTGCAGTGATGAAGGACTCAGCTGCTTTCCTTTGGGATACAGTTCCTTGGGTGGTACCGTGCCACTGGTCACAGGTTTCCCATTGCTTTTTCCCAGCTACCTGTGCTGGTGTCCTCCGGGGGGGCTCAGATGTACTGGGAAGAGCCCCTCCTTGAGGTGCTGCCCGGTGACCTGCATATGTTAGGGGTGGAAGAGACAGTCAGTCTGTATTGCTTTGTTTATAAGAACATATTTGCAGTGATTGATGTCTGAGCTGGGGAAGTATGCTCGCAAGTGAGACTTTAAAACATGAATCAAACAATGTTTGGAATACGTACACTGCTCTGTCAAACATTTCTTGGCGTTTGGAGTCTGCAGGGCCTGCGCGTCCAGAGGTACCAGTGCCTGCACGGAGGTGTCTGGAGGGAAAGCGTCCACCCTGTTGAGAGGGTGAGTGTGGGCATCCTTCAGCCTCAGCATCACCACCCAGAGGCTGCTGGGGACGGGTCAGGGTTTGTGCCCATGGCTGCTCCACAGAAGAACGCGTGTGGAGGTGTCCCGTTAAGCCCTGTCCATCACGGGACATTCCTTTACACGATGCTCCTTACTGCCAAATTGTCCCCCGGGGCTGCCGAGGAATGAAAGCAGCCCTGGAGGACAGAATCAGCTTTCAGGCTTCCTTCCCCTCCAGATAACCCAATTGCCCGTGGAGAGAAGAAAGGTCTGGAAGGGGCGGGCCGTATCCAGATGTTCACTCAGTGCATTAAGACCCTCAGCCAGAGGAGCACATGCTTCAGGTTAAGCCCCTGAGCAGTCCCAGCTGCAGCAGCATTAATGAAGTCTTCAGTTAATCGCTTGCTGAATGCTCTCTGTGATAAGGGCTGGGCTGGCTTACAGGGGACAGGGAATCTTCTCAGGGTTTCTTTTTACATGTCCTGCTTGGGACGTCCTGCCTGAGCATCCCTGCGTACCAGCGTCATCATTGCCATGCCAACTGCTGTGCCCATGGAGCTACGTGGGTTTGCCAGCTGAGAGCTGCCCACACCCATCGGGCAGGGGTCATGCATCTGGCCCCACATTTTCTGGAGCTCTGCTTTCTTCTCCATTCTTAGGGATGTTACTGCTTCCCGTCGTGCATGAAGTGGGGCTGGACGTGGATTATCTCAGCAGTACCAACTGTTGAAATCACTGCCAGCTGTTAGGACACCTCTGCCCCCGCTGCCCCATCTCACTTTTTCCAGGTCTCAGGGGACACCTTGTCCAGTCCTGAGCCAGGCCTGGGCCATCACCTCACCCCATCAGAGAGGATTCAGCTGTGCCAGTTGAGGTGGGTGATGCCCTCATCCTTGGGGTTTTGCACACATGATCTGATGTGCTCTCACCTGATGCAGGTGATGTGTTATCTCAGAAGAGCACCTCACTAGGGCAAGCTGTCCTGGGAAGTGGATACCTGGGATGATGCCAAACCCACCCTTCCTGGAAAAGGGATCAGTTTGGGACAGCCTCAGGGACACGGGTGCTAGCTGGCTGCCATTCTGTAGCCATAAATGACATTTCAAGCCCCAGACTGGATGAAGGTGTTCGGGACTGAGAGGAACACCAGAAACTAGGCATCCCTCCAGGATGGGCAGACCTTCCTCCTCCAGGCTCCCTGTCCACTGCTGCCCTTGGGGACAGCAGATCTGCCCAGCTCATTCCTCCATCCAGCCATGATATATTTATTTTCCCCAGGAATCCCAAGGAAACCATTAGAAAGATATTTTTGACCGATGAAAACCAGAGGGACCTCTGCGTCTCCACCCAAGCACACCATCCTTGTGCGAAGTCTCTTTAACCATGGGCACAGAGCACACATCGCGCGAGCAGATCCCCTTCTCCAGCGGGTCCGCTTTCGTTGCCTTGTAGGACGAGGGAGATTTATTCACTCCGCGGGTATTTTTAAGAGGTATTTTCTTTATAGCTGGGCTTCTCCCGCTTAGGGGAGATTAGGAGATCGTATTTCATGACTTGTCGTGGATCCCCTTTCTGAAGCTCTAATGAACTATGGATGAGTGACCGCGGTAATCCAGTCTGTGCAGGAGCTCGTTAAAGTCGCTGAGTCCGTTATAATAACTAGCTACCTCTGATCAGATTACTTCTTTAAATTGCTGATTCCACTGGCATACGAGAGCCTGCTCTTATCCCAGCGCAGGCAGCAGGAGCCGAGCTCTGAGCTCAGCCAGTGCCGGGCTCTCGCCTTGTGCGCCACTAACGAGGCACAATTTGATTAACTCACGTTGCAGAAAGGCCACGGGATTTCCCTTTGCCGCTTTGCTCGGCCGACCCCAGCTGGAGCAGGCAGCCTCCTGGCCCGCTGGAGGCGAGTAACTGGTGACAAAGAAATGATCCGTCCGATTCCTGGTTACAAATAGGGATTTTGGGAGAAGGCTCACGCGTGGCTCTCAGGGCCACATCCACAGGTTTGTGTGACTAGCGTTGGAGCAGCCAAACCGTGGGGGGAAGCTGGCAATTCCAGCTCCGTGCCCTGCAAAGAGCATCTTGAGCTGGTTCCTCCTGCTCTGCCCAGCAGCTCTCTGGCACCAGCCCACCCCACCCCACGCTTGCCATACTGGTCTGCCTGCAGCTCCCACCGTGGAGCACCCCAGAACCATGTGGTGGAGCCCAGCCCAGCATCCCAGTAAAAATAGAATCCAGTACACCAGTAAAATTGGCTGCAGCTCCGCTGGCTGCAGGGTCTGCCCTCCTGCCCCACACCGTGGTGGTCGTCCCGACCCCTGCCCGTATCCCTTCTTTATTGAAAAGCAGAAGCAGGCAGCCCTGCAAATATCCAGAGGGAGGGGGAGGAAATAAAGGAAAAAAAAAAAGAAAAAAAAAAAGAAAAAAAAAAGACCAGATCCATCTGCAAAAACACAGGCAGAAATGTTTCTCTGTCTTGGGAAGTGTCAGCGAAAGAAATTCCCTTTGAGGATAGGTTTGTGTTTGGAAGACTTCAAACCCCTCATCTGGACAATAACAGCTTCTGTCTAAGTGAATCAGGCCCGTAAGGTACCGGCCAAGCCTGGAGTATTAGACATTAGGACAGTAATTAGGGCTCTGGTGCTGATAAGGGTGCAGACCTCAGCCACCTTCTGCTCTGTTCATGCCGGAGGAGTGAGTGTGCATCACGCCCGGCTCGTTGCAGGGCTCCAGCAGCACAGAGGCATCGGGGGATATAAACAACCCATGGTCTGGCCGGGCCAGGGCTCTCCATCGCTGCCACAGCTAGCGGCCGTGGGCAAGGGCAGATGCTGTGCCCACAGCTTGGCAGGGGTGGAAGAGACAGTCGGTCTCAGCACCGGCACCCCATCCTCAGCAAAGGGGGAGTGCACTCAACAGCCACGGCCAACAGGTTCCCGCTGACAGTGGAATGTCAAACCTGATTTAGTACGGGGGAAAAACATATCTCTTTTTCTCCTCTTGGCTGCCCGTGCCACCACAGCAGCCCCCTCTCAGCCATGGGTTCGCCATAGGACACCAGCTCCTGCCAGCCTGTGGGTCCCTGATGCTCAGGCACACCCAAACATATTCAGGACCAAAAAAAATAATAACCAGAGTCCTGGTCTTTACAGCTGCCAGCCCTGTAAAAAAACCCAAAAAAGTGGGTTTGCCTTTGGTGCTGCCTTAGTCCCGTAGTCAGGGAGCCCCGGGGCTGGCAAAGGGGCTCGTGCCAGCCCCACTCGGCCCCAGGCTGCAGAAGAAGAGGTTGATGCACAGGTCTGCAGGCAAGGGAAGGCCACCGGGGACCTCTGATCATCTCATTAGCTCACGAGAACGGCAGAAAATAATTGCTCGCGATTCAATGCAGTCCATCTGTGTGGGATTTTCTCAATAATAAGTGCATACGGCCTGGTTTTAATGTTTTTCAATGTTTTTTAAACTGAAACATTTCCTAGTGCCGAAGCCTGGGCAGAAATCAGTTCCAGCCCTGGGGGCAGCAAGGGGATTTAGAGGCACAAGTCTCAGGTTGACTTTTTAACAGGGTTCGTACAAACTATCCTGCCCGTAATGCTCGTGTAATTGATGCTTTTGAATACTCCAAGGAGGCCGAGGTCCTCTGAGGCTTTGAAAGTATGTTTTACAGTATTTTCTGATGTGATATATATATATATAAAAAAACCCCTAATCGTGAGTCAGGCAAGCAAAACTCCTGAGACTGACTTAAAATTATTTACATGCACACACACCCCTTTTTAAGTGATTGCATTTAGAGCTTTTCAAAATGTTTGGGGGTTTGGTGTTTTTTGTTGTTTTTTTTTTTTTTTTTTTTTTTGACAAAAGCTGATTTTTCTTGCAGTTACAGGACTCTGGCAGTTTCGGTGTAAAACCTTCCTTGCGGGTGGCTGTGGGGAGGGCAGGACATGCCGGCTGGCTGAGGCTGGGCTGTGCCTTCCTCCAGAAGGGTTCAAGGCTGGAACTGATTCATCTTATTTCCCTGCAAGATGCAGTTTGAGACTTAAATCTGGCCAAGCAGCAAGTGACTGTGGACAGCTGAAGTGATGGGGTCTCTCCTTTGTAGACCCTGATTTTCCCAGTGCGTAAAAGCCAAGCAGGTAACTGGAGCAATTTCCCCGGGAGAAGGGAACTTCACAGGCATCTTGCAAACACACGCACGCACACACACACACACTCGTTAAAGCCTGTGCTATTAAAGTGACGTCCTGACCCCTGCCAAAAATCTGTCCTAATAATTTCCCCATGTGGTGAAACTCTGGGCATTTATTAGAGCTTTGCTCCACAGCTTTCTCTCCAAAGTGGGGGTGGGGGGCTGCACACCCTGCCCACCCCACAGCTCGGCCCCCATTGCCTGCAGCCCCAGCCCCAGTCCTACCTGCTGACCGGGGAGGGAGTGAGATATAACCCTCCTAATCCCTTATCAGGTTTATGAGCTTAATCCTGCTTTTAAGTGGCACTGAGTTAACTGGTTCCCTTTCCAGGGGCTTTGCTTGGGCAGGAGCAACGCACCCCATCATGGTTGTGGTGGCCCCTCTGGATCCCTCCATCCCTGGACCATGGTAAGAGGCTCCTGAAACCCCAGCAGCAGCCAGTCCCGGCTGTCTCACCCTGGCTTTTCTGCTTGGGGCTCCCTCCATGAGAGAAAGCAGCCCCCATGCCCCCCTTGTCCCCCTGTCCTCACCATGCCAGGGCTCCCCTGGGCACAGCAGCATCCACCCCAAGGACCCTCCCAACAATGTGGGGTTTGACAGTGCAGCCAAGGGATATTTTGGGGAGGTGGTTTTTTGGTTTGGTTTTGCTTTGCTTTGTTTTTCTGAGCCACCATTGGAAAGCTTGAACAGCACAGGAGTCTGAATCTGGCCTGAAGCATTTCAAATATGCCTCGCCGTGTGCTGGAGCGCTGAGCCTGCCTTAAGTGGGCAAGGGATTTAGTAATTGCAGCCTCCCCTCATCTCTCCAAGGGCACGGGAGCCTGGCTCTGGCTGCCACAAAATACTTGCTGGGTGCTGAGTATTGCACAATTTTCCACCTACCCCTGAAGCCCACAGCGGAAAACTCCAGCTTAGCCTGAGGTGCTGCACCTGCCCCAGCGGTGGCTCCCAGGGTGGGGGTTCTCCAGGGGTTACTGTTGTTTGGATGATAACATCCTGTGGAAAACTCTTGTGATAGTCCAAGAGAGAGAAACATGAAATAGAAAAGCTGGATTTTGGGGGAAGCCGCTGCCTGTGCTGGACATCTCTGCAGCACTCCCACAGGGGGGCCCCAACAAGGCAGGGAAGCAGCCAGTGTCTCACCAATCCCCATGTTTTTGGAGCTGCCACCAAAACTGAGAGCGTCCCTTTCCACTTACAGAGTGGTTTGGGTTTCCCAGCTGTCCCCAGAAATATGTAACAGGGAACTGTGGAGGTTTTGGTGTATAAGAGTTACCAAGAAACTTCTTTTAAAGGTTGCATCATGTTTTAGGTGACTCCAATAGTTCTAGTTTGGTTTAATTTTAGAGGAGACATTTTCCAGCTTTTAATCATTTTTTGCTCAACCCCTTCAAATCACAGAAAGTGAACTTAAGGCGGAGGGGAAATATTTCCCAAGGAAAACTGCCACAATTCTAAATGGCACTTGGACTTTCTCAGCCCATACCCCAGATATCCTTTTGGCCTCAACAGAGCTGTTCAGAGTTTGATTGGAATTTATAAATAATTTTATTTATCACCAAATTTACACTTTTTATAGTGAATATATTCTTCTCCAACTATTTTTTTTTTTTTTTTTTTTTTTGTTACAGATGCGTGAGATCAGTTTGGGCCATGGAAATGAAATGGGGACAGTGGCTTTACCAAGGTGGGGGGACTCCACAAGCAGCCAGAGCAGCTGGCACCTACATTGGGGACACACACTGGGAGCAGGGTGATCCATCCCAGAAAGGTGCTGACGTGCTGGAAATGGGGTAAGGTACTGGAAATGGCTGACATCTACTGGGAAAGGTGTGATGCATGCCAGGAAGGGGTGACATGCTGGGAATGGGGTGACATACACCAGAATGTCAGTGGCAAACATGCTGGGAAGAGCGTGACACATTCCAGGAACAGGTGACACTTGCTGGGAAAGGGGTGACAGACATTGAGAAGAGGGTGACCTAGTAGGAAGGGGGTGATATGTGCCAGAAAGGGGTTGACCACCACCAGGATGGCAGAGCAGAACCACGTTTTCCAGCCCAGCAGCTGCAGATGGGACAGGGCAGTCAGGATGGCACTGGTGTGCAGTAGCATGGCAGGATCCTGAAGTTTTGGGCCACCTGGGCCATCACTCACGTGCATCCATGTGCAGAGCAGCCTCAACACAGAGCAATATGCCACGGAGCCGCTGCTGCTTCCCTCTGCCCGGCAGCGATACCCACCTCTGGTGCTTGAGCTGTGGCTAATGTCCTTTCACCGTGTATTATACAAATAATATAAATAACTCGTCCTCGGACTTCAAACATGCCACTTCAGATGTATGGTGGGAGATTACAGAGTTTGTTAAAGCTCAGGTCTTCAATCATCTGGGCAGCTTCGAAGCTGCTCACTAAAATACAGATCAATGCTTCAATTTTATGGGAGGCCTGTCCCATGTGACCAGACTCAAATCCCTTATTTTATGGCTTGCTTATACATTCCTGGTGAAAAACGGTTTACATTTTGGGCCCCGGGAGCTCTCCTAAATCAGCTGCCAGGTTTTTGCAGCTGGTAGTAAAGGGAAGCGCTGTCATCGGGCTGCCCGGAGGTGAACAAACGAGCCGCCAGGCACGGGACTGACGTCTCGCCCCAAGCCATGAGCCAGCTCCCTGGCTGCTACTGCGGCCAGGACGCCACTCTGGCGAGGGGACACTGGTCGTGGCACCACCACCCCCCCACAATGGCACCAGCCCCACAGCAGCATCTCCAGCAGGGAAATCCCAAAGGTTTGGATCTTCAGAGACAGGCAGCTGAAAGGGTTAAGCAAGGCTGGAGAGGAGAGGGATGCTAATCCCCCGGCTCTGGCTGCTGCTAATTATTTGCTGATTCAGCTGGTAAGCTGAGTCCAGCCCTAAAACGGGGCCTTGGCCCGTGCCTGCTATCAGCACCGGCGATGCTCAGGGCTCAGCGATGCCTGTTTTCTCTCTCGGGAGGTAGAGCTGAGCACGGTGCCTGAGCCCCAGTTGTCCATCTGCCTTGGGAACAGCAGTGTGTCACAAGCAGGTTTTGCAGGGAAACTGAGGCACAAGTTATGCCTGGCAGAACCCAAAGAAGTTGTGATTTTATTGTCTCATCTTCCTGTAGCACTTCACCTCTTTCCTTCACCAGCAAGTGTGAGAAAAGGGTCTGAGGCACTACAGGGTCTCCATCCCCTTGGAGGACCCCAAGCCCTGGCGAGAATTGGAGCTGGCACCCACAACAATGGCAAAGGGATGTGGGGGCAGAGCTTGGCTACACATTCCCACCTTTGCCAACTGCATGGCCTCCCCTCCTTTAGTGAGCTTCCAGCATTTCCCATCAGCAAAGTCCCCCGAGGCTACCACTAACTAAGTCCCCTCCAAAGTCCATAAACCCTGTAACAAGATGTTAAGTTGAACATCTTTGTCAGAGACGTGGACAGCGGGATAGAACTTCAGCAAGTTTGCCAATGACACCAAGCTGTGTGGTGTGGACAACAGGCTGGAGGGAAGGGATGCCATCCAGAGGAACCTGGACAGGCTTGAGAGATGGGCTCGTGCAGATCTCATGGAATCCCATGGGATGCAGAGCTTTTACCTCCCTTTTCTTCCCACCGAGTATGTTAGCACGGGAGCATAAAGTCCCACAGTGACCCCTTGCCTGGCCCATTCCCTGGCTCTCCTGCAGGAGGTTTGTAGCTTTGTCTCTTCATGGGGTTACCACAGATTTTCCTCTGGAGAGGCTGTTTCCCTGTCCTAGGGGAAACTCCCCACAGAGGGCATGTTGCCTCCAGTGAGCTCCGAAGCAGAGAGCAGAGCGGCTGCTTCTCAGCACAGGTGTCTTACGGTACCTACAGCTGTGATGGGATGGTTGGATGAGATGGGTCTGAAATCCAACTGAGCTGAGCTCCTCCAGCTTCTGCCCAAGCCAGCTTCAGTGGTGCCCAGGTGGCACCCCAGGAAAGCCCACCTCCTCCAACTGAGACACCAAAACAAGATAAAAGCAGCCCTCAGCTCTTGACCCCATGGTGCCAAGGTGCTGGTATCCTGCTGTGGGCATGGCTGGACAGGGTTCCCTGTCCCCGACTCAGGGCAAGGCTTCAGTAAACTGCCTGCTGATCTTATGGTATTCTTATTAAACAAAGCTGAATTTCCATCTCGAGGAAAGCAGGCAGTGTCCTCCTGCTTCCAGCTATTTAGGGGATGGTTGGGTGTTTTTTTTTCCCCTGTTGAAAAAGTATAGCTTTGGGGAAAAGAAGAGGAAGGAAGGAAGGAAGGAAGGAAGGAAGGAAGGAAGGAA
>VZRU01013353.1:9358-22667 GCA_013398155.1 Pedionomus torquatus
GGGTGGGGGGGGGGGGGGGGGGGGGAGCCTAGAGTCTGAATTTGCTTTGGAAATGGCTTTTCCTCCCGCAGCGAAAGCACTCGGCTGAGTCAGCTCCCAGAAAACTATAGGCTGGGAGAAGCCTTTTTTTGTAAATAAATTAAAATAATCACTATTTTTTTAATAAAACCAAAGAACAAAAGGTGGGATGGCAAAGCTGGTGAGAAGGGTTAAACCCTAGAATTTTCCACAAATGATTTTTTACGTGGAAAAAGCAGCTGGGGGGGTGGGGGGGTGGATCTCCTCAGCTCAATTCTGCGCTAAATCCACACGGTGACACAACCTGCCCCAAAAAATCACCCAGACCTTCTGCCCCTCACGTGAGGGAAACATCAAGGCTAATAGGATGAGAGAAGCTTTAGCCAGAAGGAAAAATGTTTGGATGTTTTCTTGCTTCCTAATAGAGATATCTGAAGCAGGGAAGTGCCAGGGGAGATGATCTGACACTGCCTGTCTCCTGCCACACTTCCAAAGCAGGACATCTGTGCTGGGACATCCATCCTATGTCTTTACTCCTTAATTCCTTCTTTTTTTTGGAGGAGGAAGAAAGAAACCACAAAACCAGCTACGAGCTGCAGAGGTGGGAAAGGATCTTCCCTGGGTGGAGGGCTCGGCAGAGATGCTTTGTGCTCTGGTGGTATATGGTTACTCAACCATGAAGACATATGGTGACCACCTCATTTGTCCTTCACTGGTGAGCTGAAGCTTATCCTGAAGAAGACATGATTTCACCCTCTTGGAGGGCTCTTCTATCTCCAGTTTTCAGGACACTAATTAACTCCAGGGGGAGCAACAGGGATTCCCAGTGGCAGTGGTCTGAAGAAGAAGGATCTTCAGAAATCACAAGTCTAAAAGCCCTGGTCTCCTGATCCTCCATCAGAGGCGAACGAGACACAAGAAAAAAAGAGTAGAAAATTAATATGGATGCAGCAAGTTCAGTCCTGGCAAAGGAGTGAGACTTGGCAGGTCTGGAAGTCGCCTGCAAATCGATAAGGGAAGAGGACTGGAAACGTGCAGGTGGCTTGGTCCAGGCAGAAAGTAAATCAGAGTATTTTTGATGGCCTTTTGTGGGATAAGAAACGATGATCTTGATTCAGAGTGAAAGCCCAATTAGAAAAACTCACAGCGCTCACTGGGTTTACTGGAAGTTTTAACTAAATTGGCCGCTTTGCAAGAAGGAAATTAAATGACAGTGAAGCTTTTAACTTTTGGACCTTCTTGGAGCCACCATGAGAAGATCCAACCCCAACCTTCAACACCACCTGTGGTATCTGCAGTACTCCAAAGCCTGATGGCACCCCAAGGACAATGGTGTTCTGCAGCAGAATCAGGGCTTTAGTAGGGGATGGAGATGGAAGGATCACAGAGCAGTTAGAGTTGGAAGGGACCTTAAAGATCATTGAGTTCCAGTCCCCCTGCCATGGGCAGGGACACCTCCCATTAGATCAGGTTGCTCAAAAACCCCTCCAGCCTGGTCTTGAACACTTCCATCCACAACTTCTCTGGGAAGGGATGGAGAGATGGAGGCAAGAGCTGCCAGATACGAAGCATCACTGCAGAGCGTTGGGGAAGATCCACCAGGGAGTGCCCCCATGGTGAGGTCCACCAGCCTGACTACCAGCCCATCTGTTTCTCTGGGCTGGGAAGGAAGCACCCATGACCAAGAAGAGGATGTCTGAAACCAGTACCCAGGGTGTAAGAGAGCAAATTAAACCTCCTCCACTGCAAGGACCCCCACCAAGCAGCCCCCAAACCCACCAGGACCTGTTGATTCAGGAGGAGAAGATGCAATTGCTAACGACCTGAGCAGATCTGGCCTGCTAACGGGAAACCAATTAGACTGAGACACGTTGACCTGGAGAAGGGATGGGTGCAGCCCCTCTACCGGCAGCTTGATGGATTTTTTGCATTAGAAAAAGCAATTTTATTAGAGGTTTGTTAATTCGGTTATGAAAAGAGTTTTGATGCTCTCTAATTAAACTCTCCCGACAAAGCACGCATCAGTTGGGGGCTGGCAAGAGAAGTGTCCACCTGCAGTGGGAAAACACAGCTAAGGCAAGATCAGGGTGTCCATGGAAGCATCCCATCACCATCTGGGACCACATCCGTGGCCTTTCCTTCAGATGGGGCCACCTCCACAGCCAGGTACAGGGATTATCCTCTCCATGACAAGAGGGATCTGCCAAGTGGCCAGAGGAAGAATCAAGAAGGTACCACCAAGGTCCACACTGCCCCAGAGCCCTGTATTTTATCCAGAAAACATGTCCTCCGTGATCCTACCAAGAGGGGAAACAGGAGTAAGTCCTGTCAGGGTCAAAGCTGACAAGAGATGCCAGCTCCTGCTATTCCAGGACATCCTCCTTGTGTCAGAGCCCTCCATCCCCAATTAAGCAGACGTTCTGGAAGGTTCCACGGCATCTTCTGCTACAGGTTCACAATGATCAGAAGGGCTGGTTGCCCCACCTGGCTGTCAAAAATAAGTTTTGGATGAAAGAAGCAGCCCTAGAGGAGCTGCTGCAGGTGATGGTGACCCCACAGGACCCTCAGTGCAGGACCAGGACATGGTACCAAGGGGTTTTCCATCCCTGAGTGGGTGGTGGTTCTCAAGCACAGGTCCAGCTCGGTGGAGAAAGGAGGAGGAGTTGCGTTTCCAAAGTTATTCCTCCGGCAGCGAAAGCTGTAAACAAACCCAGAAGCTCTGCACCTCCACGAATTCCTCCAAAGCCAAAGCGTTTGAGCGTGCTCAGCGGAGCCGTTAAAAAAGACTGTAGCGAGCATCTTCCATTAACGTTACGACCGTGAAATATGACAATAAAATGATAGCCGTATGGTCGCAAATTTGCAGCCCGCCGAGTTGCGAGGGGTTTATCGTCACTCAAACGTGCAGAGAGCTGTAAAATGTTTACAGAAAGGGTCGTTTGCAGCTATAAAATCCTCTTTTCTCTCCTAAACAAGGCTGAGTGGAGCCATTTACAAACCCCTGAATGTTCATCGGGGGAGAGGGGAACATCTGTTCTCTCCAGGAGTTTTCAGTGATCTTCTCGAACAAATTAACTAAAATGGGTGCTTTCTAATTAAATTAGCACTCGATTGGAATGGTTTGCATTGGTGTGCTTGCTTACAATTAGCGCGGGGAGGCCAGTTAGGCTCCAGCACAGGCTATTTAACTGGAAGGTGAAATATGGAAAAGCCCATTACCTGGAAACGGGTGCCGGAGGGGTAGGAGAGCCTGCCGTCCCTCTGGCTCTGCCCTTCCAGCTGGAGAACACCAGGAGGTGAAGGATGGGATGCCACCAAGCCCACCCTTCCTAACTGGGACGCTTGACTGGAAGCGATTTGCTCTCCCCGTGCCGCATGGACAGACTTTTCAGAAGATGCTCAGCAAGCACCCAGGAGCCTCATATTATTCCTCCGACCCCAAATTACAAGGCTCCTCTTGCAGCTTGGGAACTCCCGTCATGGGAAGGAAGCAGTGGGTTCAACATCACGCGTGAAGACCACATCACTCCTTTGCAGCTCCCTTTTTCCACATCCCAAGGCCAGAGGCTGCAGACCCCCGCCGAGATCCCTCAAGCCCATGTTGTTGCCCACTCTGATCTTTAAAGGTCATCTCCAAACCCCAGCTCCATCCCTCCCACACATGGAGCTGGTGTTTTTCTTTGTTCCTCCTGCCTTTGCCAGGATTAAAAGGGCACTTTCTCAAATTGTGGCCGTTTAACCAAGCAATTCACATCACTCCGTAATAATAACCTGTCCTCCTCCTTATTTACTACCCCACCAATTTGTGTGTCACCTTCAGGCTTTACAAGCAGAAACTGAATATTATTCTTGGTACAAAGGCTTCAGGGGGGAAGGCACAGACCCTCGAACCCCACTGCAGACCCCAGCTATGACCTAGAGCTATGCAAGGGCCCATCCTGACCAAAAACAGCCAAACATCTCAAGCTCATAAGCATCAGTCCTGGAAATTCAGCCACCATCAAGCTTTAGCAGCATCAATGGCCTCATCCTGCACCCTCCAGAGATGACGTGGTCCGAGCTCTTTTTCTCCCGTGAGGTTATGGGGGGTCCCTGGCTGCTGCTGTGCCCCCAAGCCCATTTGTTTGTGTGTTGAGATGAGACTTTTAATTACCAAGCGCATCCCAGCACCGGCCACGGGCAAAGCCAAGCACCGAAGAGCATATTTAACCCCCAGACATCACCGCACGGCATCACTGAACCCCTTTGGTATGGGAACTGCTTCATCATCAGATGATTTCACATCCATCTGCAACTCCTGCCCGGTTTTCCTTTCCTACAGATCCTCCAGCATCCTCTTTCCTGATGCCACGTGCTCCTTGGGCAAAGGAGCATGGAGGGATGTGCAGCCTGACTACGTACCCACCAGCTCCCCACAGCCTTCCTCCCATCATCCCTCGACTGAAACAGCTCCTTCTCCTCATCCTCCCACCCAAAAGGCCTGGAAATCATCCTCCTTTGAATATGGAAAGCAGAGTTCAGAGGAAAAAGGATGCCCTCGCTGCCAGGTTGATGCCTCTGCCCTCCTGACTGGGTTATTCCAGGCTGCCAAGTGCAATCCAAGGCGTTTTGACAGCTCTCTTGTCTGCGGATTAATAGCTCCATCTTCATCGTGGAGATAAAAAAACCCGATTAAGCCGCTGCTTTGGGAACGCTCCCCCCCCCGGCCCCGCCGCTGAGATCAAAAGGGAGTTGAACCAGGGCCAAGGAGAGGGAAGGAGGGAGGCACAGGGAGGGGAAGAAATCCCTGGAAAAGGGAAGCCGAGCGCTTCATCCCGCTTCGTGGAGCTTTCCCAGCCGGAACGGTCCCTCATCGTCTCTACCGCGCCACGGTCCGACAGCGCAAGCGCTCGCCTGTGACTTCAGGAATATGTTGTTAATCCTGGGAATTTTCTTTCCGACAGCCTTGAGGCATCTCAGCCCTCCCTGGCTCGAAAAGCTTTCGTGGTTGAGCCAGGCAAAGCCTCGCAGATCCTTGGCACCCACTTGCAAACGCCCCAGCCCGGCTTTCGGAGCCGAATTCATCCCTTCTCCCGATGGGATCCCACTCTGGCTGCGTGATAGCTCAGAGGAGGCACGGGATTGAAGACAGGGAGGGATGCTGCAGCTTCTCAGATCATCCTGAACTACATTTTCTACCAGCTGAGCAGATTGCATCTTTATTGCCCCAAAATAGTTTGATTTCTGAGCTGGATGCTGTTCCGAGCTGGATGCTGTCCTCCCTTTCCGTGGTGGTGCTCAGGAGATGCGGCTGCTGCACATCCCTTCAGCAAAGGATGGGAGATGAGAAGGAAAACGTGAAGCATCTGGGTCAAAACCTTCCATCTAGTGCTGGGAAATACCAGGCACAATCTCAGCCTTGCCATCTCCATCACCTCTTCTCCCACGAATGCATCCCCAGAAGGCTCCAAAATCCCGACCCTTCCCGCGGAACTGCTGGTGAATATGGGATTTACCAGTGTAGGAGCTGAACTGGGAGAGGAGAAACCAAGGAAAATGTTGGAGAAGCAGAAATGGAGTCAACTTCCACCATGAGCTGCTTTGCAGAGAAAACAAAGACATTTCTTCTTGTTGTTTCAACAATTTTCTCCTGCTTTTTTTTTTTTTCCCCCCCCGCAGTCACTTCAGTTTCAAATAGCTAAAACATTTCCCTGAATTTTTCCAAAATTAATAGAAAAGTGGAGGCAAAAGCTGTTTGGTCTCACGTGTCGGAGTTCGTTCAAAAAGTTTTGTTCATCCTAAAACTGCATTTTCCAAAAACGTTACTAATTTCCAAAGCCTCTTTCCCCACCTTATAATAAAAACCCAAAGCAGACCTGCTCGGACTAACACAGCTCCTCCTTCCAACTTGCAAACACCCCGTCCCTCTTCCTACCAGGGATGTTTTTATATCAAAGCTTCGAAGCTACTTCACGTTGAAAAACGTGTGCTGGATCGTGTGAAGGTCCAGAGGTCCTTCTCCAAGTCCAGGGATGAGGCATCAGCCCAGAAAGCCAACCCCATCCTGGGCTGCATCAACAGAAGCGTGACCAGCAGGTCATGGGAGGTGATTCTCCCCCTCTGCTCTGCGCTCCTGTGTCCAGCTCTGGAGTCCTCAACAGAGAATGGACACAGACCTGGTGGAATGGGGCCAGAGGAGGGCCACCAAGATGATCAGAGGGTTGGAGCACCTCTGCTGTGAGGACAGGCTGAGAGAGTTGGGTTTGTTCTGTCTGGAGAAGAGAAGAGTCCGGGGAGACCTTAGAGCAGCCTTCCAGGATCTGAAGGGAGCTCCAGGAGAGCTGGAGAGGGACTCTTGGTCAGGAAGCGGAGTGATAGGACAAGGGGTAAGGGTTTTAAACTGGAAGAGGGGAGATTTAGATTGGATATTAGGAGGAAATTCTTTGCTGTGAGGGTGGTGAGGCACTGGAAGAGGCTGCCCCGAGAAGCTGTGGCTGCCCCATCCCTGGAGGGGTTCAAGGCCAGGCTGGATGGGGCTTGGAGCAACCTGGTGTGGTGGGAGGTGTCCCTGCCCAGGGCAGGGGGGTTGGAACTTGATGATCTTCAAGGTCCCTTCCAACTCTAACCATTCTATGATCTATGATCTCTGCATCCCTCTGAAACACCTTCCTGCCGGGAACCGCTGCGGCTTCGTCACAGTAATGAGACCAGATTTGTCATCCGATAATTTATAGGATAAGGAAGAAGGAGACCATGATAAAAGATGGGGAGAAAATGCTACCACGTGATTTCGGGAGCAGAGATGCTAGTCCCAATTGCCATTCCCAGTTTGAGCTCCCAGTTTAAGTGGGTTGGTGACTCATGAGGAACACGGATCCCATCAAAACCGAAGTGGGGGAATATCTCTCTCTCAGCGAATTGGAGCACGTGAGAGCAAAAGCAGAGCCATCACTTCCTACCTGGCTCGTCCTCCGACTCATCCTCATCCTTCTCCACTTTGCAGCCCTGGTCACTGGGGCACGGGGAGGACTGGAGGGAGATGAAGGACGGCAGCTTTTGTAGCTTGTTGGTTGCCGAGGTCTCCTTCTCTTTCCAAAACTTCACTTCTTGCTCTGCGCTGGAGGGTCCGGGTATTTCCCCATCATCGTGGACCTGATCTGGATTAAACCTGCAAGAGGAAAAAAATAATAAGGAAAAATAAAACGATCCCTCTTGGCAACACCATGTGCAATGGAAGAGGCTGGGCTCCATCCCAGCTCCACCTCAGGATGCTCCGTATCTCTGATTTCCCCGGAGCCAGCTCGAATTCAGCCAGAGTTTCTTATTTCCCAGCTGGATCCTCTGCCCTGGGCTTCTCTGACAGTTTTCCTGCTCTCAGATGTTCCTGGAGGTGCTGGGCTCTCCTTTTGGGTGCCGGCTGGAGAAGGAGGAGAGATGGAGGGAGCAGGGATGGCTCGAAGATGCCCCACTGGCCTTGGCACAGTCCCAGCCCTGCCGCCCTCCTCCCAGCCCAGTGAACGTGACACTTCAGCTCATCCGACGTCTCCGATGACGGTGCCAATAAAGGGATAAAAAAAACCACCTCCTGAGCAGCTTCCAGGCTCAAGCAGGGTTCCTTTCCCAGCAAAGGGTGCCAGGAACCAGTCCCAGGATGGGAGGAGGGGGTGGTGCCTCCTGCTGCCCAGCCCCAAGCTCACGTCTCCTTACCTAAAAAGAGCAAGGAGCTATTTTACACCTCGTTCACACCGGGGACGTGAGCTGGGTGTCATTCCAAGGCTCTTCTGTCACCCGGGATATGTTCGGAGAGTCCGCCTGAGCACAAGTCCCCCCTCTGCTACCTTACAAGGCAGGGTCGGGATGAGACCCAGCACCAGGCAAGAGCATGGATGAGACCAGCACAAGTCCCAAGACCCCCCTTTCCTATCCCACCTTCATCCCCACATCCCACTGCAAAAGACCTGCAGAAGAGCTGCGTTCTCTCCTCTTGTTAACCAGGACTTTTAGATTTTGGCTTTTAAAGCCAAATTTTGATTTGGCCATTATGTAAATTACATTGGGATGGAGTTGTTCTGCAGGCAGAGCTTGGGGATGAAGGCAAGAAGAAAGCAAGGAGGCACCAAGCTCAAGAAAATCTTTGTCCCTGCAGGGATAAGGACCAAAGTGTCTCTCAGCCTGCAGCCAGCATCCAAAAGCATCGTCTTTGCCCAGAGGGAGCTCAGAGAGCTTCTAAGGATTAACCAAATCAACCCCGCATCAGAAGGCTTTACAAAGCCTATTTTATTTCCATGTCCATCTCCATTTCTCCTTCAGGCAGTGAGCTCTGCCCTGACGGTGAGCTCCTCCATGACACATTGAGGGCTCAGCTCAGCTCTCCACCATGGATTTGAGGAAGAGAAAGGAAGAGGGATGATGGTTTCCAGGTTCCCACAGAGTTACGGATAAGCTCTACCCACTTTTGGTAGTGGAGTCTCCATGAGGCATCCACCCTCCCAGGGGGAAGGTCTACAAAAACCTCCAAGATACCTGGAGGTGCCAAACCCCTGGGCAACACGTAAGAGTGAAGATACCACACTCCAATGGCACGCATCAGGCAGCAAGATGTGAACTATCTGCTCTTTCCTCTCCATCAGATCTGTCTGGAGGCCTCTCCCTTGAACATGGAACCTCCCTATTGTCCATGGTGACTCTATCAAGAAGGCACCACAGTGACCCACATCAGCAAAACCTTCAAATAAACCATCAGACAGATGGATACACATCTGGAAGAGGAAACATCCAGAACAGGATGGGAAGAGAACTGTTGAAGAGCAGCAAAGGGAGTTTCTTCTGCTCTTTCCTACCTGCTTGTCTCCATCCAGACCCGTCTCCACTTGGAGGGGGGATTGCTGCAGGCCTCATCTTCTGCCTTTCTTGCACGGCGCTTCTTCTGAGGGTGCAGGAGCTTGCACTGAGCACCCCTGGGGCAGACACCTTTCTTGGCAAAGTCAGGACAAACCAGCGTGTGCTTCTTCTTGCACTGCAAAGGAAGAAGAGAGGGACGTTGGGAAAGGCAGCGAAAGCCCCGTGGAGAAGACAGGTTCTCAGAGCTGAGCTCCTTCAAGTGTCACCAACACACTGCTAAAGGAAGAGAGGGACGTGTAGATGCTTCCTTCTCCATGTCAAAACATTACCTCATGCCAAAATACTATTTAAAAACAACAGTGTCCTCTGGGAGACACTACACACTCACCCACAGGTTCCCAAGAGCCTGATTTTACAGACTCAAACCATGAAAGTCTTAATGATCTACTCCCAAAGTAGTGATGTCCCAAAGAGGACATCCCAAAAGGATGGTCCCAAAGAGGTTAAATGGGGTGGAGAAGTTGGTTTTGGAGATAACACATGGTTTTCTTGTCCCAGACATGCTTGGGATTTGGGGAGAAGAAGGGAACACTGGGAACAAAGCACATTTAAGGACTTATTCTGGGGTCGCTGTCTGGACCACCATCCTGATAAAGGTGGCTGATGGCCGGAGCTCAACCTGCTCTGCTCAGGGCTTATAAACGAGCTTGGCTGATACTCTCCTGCCCAAAGAGGTTTATCATGGCCACAGAACGGGACTGGCAAAATGATGGCATCAAGCTGTTCATCCCTAAATGTGGTTCTGTGCTCCTAGTCTGTAATTTTGGTGGCTCCCAGCAGCAACGCTCACCGAGGTCCCCACTGCCGCTTGCTGTGCCAGTGAGGGACATCAGCATTGCTTCACACCTTCCTCCAGACAAGGCTTTCTGCTGGGAAACGGTCCCTTATGGTAGTAGGAGAGGTGGCTCGAAATTTAGACAAGTCAGAAGAGACACCTTGGGGTGGGACTTCTATCTGTGTAGCTGGGAATGTTGGCCAGTGGGTAAGAGACAAAGAACAGCCTCTCCCTAATCTCCAACTGTTCCCAACACCCCGTGACCCAGAGAGCTCGTCTCAGCATATCCCAAGGGATGCAGCATGGGAGAAGGTCCTGGAGCCCCACAATTTGCTGGGAGGACCCACTCTCACCCAGGATGCTCCCTCCTACCCCACCTGAAGAGTCCACCCTGGTACCACCCCAGGATGACACCCATGGCAAGACACAACCCAACACACATGGTGCAATGAAGGGTCCACAGCACCAAGACCCATTCATCCGTTCACCTTCTCCATGAGCAAAGACGGAGCCTGCTTATTCCCTTCGTGGGTCCTTCCACCCTTGGACCCTCACCCTGCAAACCTCCTTGTTTCAGAACAGCAGAGATGCTCAAATTTTCATAGAATCACAGAATTGTCTTAGTTGGAAGGGACTTTTCAGATCATTGAGTTCAATCATCAACCCAACACTGACAAAACCACCACTAGGCCATGTCTCTCAGCAGCACGTCTACCTGGCTTTTAAATACCTCCAAGGATGGTGACTCCACCACTTCCCTGGGTAGCCTTTTCCAACGTTTGATAACCCTTTTGGCGCAACCTGAGGTCATTTGCTCTTGTCCTATCACCTGTTCCTTGGGAGAAGCGACCAGCACCTCTCTACAATCTCCTCTCAGGATGTGGTGAACCCCTTTTTTGCATGGGTTTTGGGGAAAAGGGGACAAATCCACAAGAAAAGACACACAGAGGGGGTTTCAACATGATCATTCTCGCCTGTTTATAAAAATGCATCTTCCTGACGAAGCGGGATGTAGGTGAGCTCTTGCCCTTTTAATGCAACTTGACTTTAGGGGCATGGGAGACACTCCTCATGATGACCTTTGGGATTAAGCAGCAGCCCTGCTGAGACCTGGGAGCTCTCTCCTTGAAAGGGCAGGGGGGGTTCGGCAGCTCTGACGCCTGGGGCTGGTTGTTGAAGTCAACAGCAGAGCAAGGAGCTCATCTGCTGGAAGCTGGGGATGGCGCTGAGCAGCAGGAGGGCTGGGGATCCAGATGGACACACGGACATTGACTCGATGGGGGGCACAGTGCAGCGACAGCACCGCTTTTCCACTGAAAATTCATTACAAAAACCCAATTCCTAGGACTTTCCCCCCTCTATTTGAAGGAGCTTCAGTAACAAGCAAGTCTACAATGCAAAGGGCAACCTAAAAGAAGAATAATCGCTGAACAACGCTCAGGTTCTGACGCTACTCCCAAACCCTGTGCTTCACAGAATCACAGAATCATAGAATGGTTTGGGTTGGAAAGGACCTTTCAAGATCATCTGGTCCAACTTCCCTGTGATAGGCAAGGACATCTTTCATTGCCAGGGCAGCAGCTCTTCAGAACCTCTGGCCAAGGATGAGATCAGCTCCTGTACAGCGGTTTCCAGCACAGAAGGGACTTGGGAAGGGGAAGAGCAGGAAAATAGAGTCCTGGCCTCAAAAAGGCACATGGATTACAGAATCACTGAGTTGGAAAAGACCCTTTATATCATCAAGTTCAACCAGAAACCTTAGATTGCCAAAACCACCACTAAACCCTCAGCATCCCATCTACCCATCTTTTAAATACCTCCAGGGATGGTGACTCCACCACTTCCCTGGGCAGCCCATTCCGACACTTGACAACCCTTTTGGGAAAGAATTTTATCCTAATATCCATCCTAAACTTGCCCTGGTGCAACTTGAAGCCGTTTCCTCTTGTCCTATCGCCTTTTACTTGGGAGAAGAGACTGACACTGACCTCCCCACAACCTCCATTGGGGCAGCTGGATGCACCACCCTCGCAGCCGGTGGTGATGCTCTTTTTCTGAAAAATGATGCTATTTTGGGGAAAAGCCAAGAAACGTGGCTGTTTCTTCTCAGCAGGGCACCTGAGGGACCGGCTACAAATCCCTGGGTCGGGGGGGACAGTGCCATGGTCCCGGCTGGGTATCGGGATGTGCCACCTCCCCCACGCTCTCATTGGCACCATCCTCGAAGTCAATCATTCTACCAGACAACGTTTATTGGCTCCACGGCAAAAAGATACTTAATAAAGCAAACAAACCATGTCCAACTAATCCCAGGGTTACGTCCCCCGGCTCAGGTTTCTAATGGCTTTTCCACGCTGCTTCCAGCGCTCAGCCCCTCTTCCATAACGCCCCGTCCATCACCGCTGTTTTGGGGCTGGGATAGGGAGGCTGGGATCTCCTCGGTGGCTGGAAAAGTCCCTTCTGTTTATTTACAGCAGCTCTTCTGCTCTTGCCCTGCATCCCAAACATGCCAGGGCCGGGTTGCCGTAAGGTTTGCCGCTCGCCGTGCGTCAACCAGGGTGAAGCCCAGCGGGGGCCATGGGGTGCCACCCCGTGCCTAGGGGCCACCTGATCCCTTCCACCTGTCGGGGTGGCTAATTATACCCCCCGTGGGACCCCCGCCAACCCGCAGGTTGGACCATAAAAAGAGGAAAAAAATTCCCTTCTGGTTCCAACCAAAAGAGATGACGGAAAACTCGGAGCACCCCTAAAAAGTCCTGGGGAGAAATCTCTGGTGCTGATGAGGATGTCACCATCCTACCAGTGTCCCTATCCCAGTGGCCCCAGTCTGGGGTTCCCCTCGCAGCCCAGACCAGCAGTGGTGCCTGGTGCTGGGATGGTGCCCGGCTGGCAGCCCCCGTGGCCAGGACTCCACCCTGCCTGCCAAGACAGCTCTGGGTGAAATTCAAGGTGCTGTTAACGACCCACAAAACCTTAAATGGCCCAACCGTCCCTAACGCACACGGGGAGCGAGACGAGGGACAAGGAGGTTTGCAGGGCGCAGCCTTCTTTAGCACGGACCTGGCAAAGGAGGAAGCAGCAACTGGTGCAAGGTCCCACTCAGCCCTGGGAATGACGTTAATTAACATTTTCCATGAACCAGCTTGGCAGGAGGCAGTGGAGGGCGGGAGGAAAGTGAAGCTGGGTTACTGGGCCGATCCACAACCACCCACTGACCTTACAGGGTGGGGATGAGAGGTCTCATCCAGCCCGGCATTCCCAGCTCTGCTCTACCAGCAGTTTGCCCAGGTTGAACTTCTCAAGTGTCACCAGGCTTGTTTCTCCCGCTCCTTGATCACTCCTTTGCCAGTGCCAGAGGATGGCAGGTGACAAGGGACAAGCAGACAAGAGATGGCCAAGTGCTGGAGCATCTTCCCATCTCCTTGGACCTGTGTCCATCTCTCCATCTACTGTGATGGAGAGGAGCCTAGCTCCTGCCTGGAAACCCAGAAGCACCAAACAGACCTTCTGGGGATGGGAAGCACTAAAAGCACGAGTTAATCCCCAAAATCCAAGGGCTTCAACTCGAGCACTTTTTATATTTTAAAGCCCTTTGCACATCCACTCAGCTTCGCCGGAGCTATTACAGGTGGCCCC
>VZRU01013353.1:28429-49190 GCA_013398155.1 Pedionomus torquatus
GGACCCTCCTCTTCTCCAGGTTGAACCCCCCCCTAACTCTCAGCCTGTCCATTGCTGGGTCACAGTCACCAATTGGTTTGGGTGGGAAGGGACCCTAAAGCCCCTGCAGTGCTACCCCCTGCCATGGGCTGGGACACCTCCCACCACACCAGGTTGCTCCAAGCCCCATCCAGCCTGGCCTTGAACCCCTCCAGGGATGGGGCAGCCACAGCTTCTCTGGACAACCTGGGCCAGTGTCTCATCACCCTCACAGCAAAGAATTTCTTCCTAATGGCTTCACTCAATGGTGCTACATCATCCCTTGTGCCCACCAACCTCACACCATCCTCTCCAGGTGAACCCATGCCCCAGACTGAGGTGCTGGCAAGGACCTGTATGGGAGGAAAGATGGGGAACCAGAGAGGAGCTTTTACCGTAGAGCAGCTAGTCAAAACATCTTCAGAAAACCCTGCGGAGCACCTGCAAGAGGACCCATTTCTCCCTCTCTTCCCACTTCCCCCTTCAGGCTTCCTCCATTGCAGGTGACCAGCCCAGAGGGACCTGCCTAACCCAGCATGACCATTTCATGGTGCCAGAGAAGGTCAGGGAGCTCCAGGCAAGGTGGTAAGGAGATTTCCATGGTGGGCATCACTTCGTGGTGCCCATCTCACCCAGTGTGACCATTTTGGGCTGCTGGAGAAGGTCAGGGAGCTCCAGCCAAGGTGGCAGGAAGATTTCCATGGTGGACATCACTTTGTGGCTTTAGCTAAGATGCTTATGACCTTGTGTTCAGAGATGATTTGACCCGTAGAGCTATTTGAAGCTGTATTTCACCACCAGCTTCATGAAGTGGAACTTGTAGGTTCCTCCATTCCCTTTAGGAAGCTGTAGGTCCATGTACACACCCACAGGGTGGAGAAATTTCCCAATCCATAACCAAGGAAGTGGTGAGAGTGCTGGAAATCGAAGTTCTGGCTCTGCTACCAGGAGAAGGGATTAATACTGGGGGTAACGTGCCCTTAACAAAGGCCATGGTCGTGGTCTCATGCAGGAGCCGTTTCTTCTCCCCAAGGGTGGAGGGACCTTTACCATCTACAGTCTACCTTCCTAAAAAAGGGATTTGAGAACGCAAAGTTAAGGCTTTCTCTCTTATTCTGTTTCTGATGAAGCCAGAGCAGGCTGGTCCCGGTGTTGTTTGTACGAAGAACTCCCACAGTTGGAGTTACAGCCCATGGGATGGGTCAAAGGCCGATCAACACAGCCAGAGCATCCTGCAAGACATCTAGGAAGTACTTAAGAGGCGACGCTGCCAACGACACATCATAAATTATGGATCATAATGGACATTTTTGATGAAGGTCTGATAAAAATCAGAAATCCTGCGAAGCACGGGGAGGAGAACACAACGGGGAGCAGAGCCCAGCGTGCCAAACCCCGGCGCAGAAGGATCAAAATTCCTCATTACCGGCCTTCCTCGCTTGAGTTTATCCCCCGAGGAGCCCACGCCGGTGTCGCACACCTTCGCCATCCGTGCCCTTCGCGGTTCCGACGACGGGCAGATGGCTCCTGCCGCTCCTCGGACAGGGAAAGGCGGAACGAGAGAAGATTTACTCTCCCCTTAAATTATTCAAAAGAAAAGGGACTGCGCATCTTTAACAAGCCATCGTTTTATGAAGCAAGGTTAACATTTTTACTTGATTCAGTAGAATATTATAAACTCTCCGGGGTCCATTTGAGGACTTTCTACTTTGAGCAAAGCCATGGACTCAGCACTTTTTATATTATTTAGAGAATAAAATTAACCCTTAATGGCCCAAGCTGGTATTTCTCCTCCCCAGTTAAATATGGCCCGCTCAGCAATTTCCTCCCCATATATAATTACAGGCTGCTATCCATCATCTGTAGGAGAATGCTTTTCTGACACTCTAAAAGTGACACGGTAAGCACTTTTACTAATAGAATAAATATTCTAAATATCTCTTTTATATTTTCATTTAAATTGGAATATTTTAAAAATAATTGTAGGGACCCCGCCTGCGTGGCCGGCGCTGGGCTGGAGGGAGGCGGCAGGATGCCCGTTGTTTTCCTTCGGAGGAAATGTTTATCCTCCACAGAAGTCCCCTCCATGCGCTGCCACAAAAAGTAATTAGGCACAGACTAATTTATTAGCGTTTCCCTTCACTCCCGCTGATGTCCTGCTTTCCTTAAAGCTCTCACTTTGCGCTGTTTTGGGGTTTTTTTTCGCCCGGTTTTTGCTCTGTAGCAGTTTCTCCTCAGGAAAGCTTGAAGGAGGCACCATCCGAAGCTATGGGTTGGCTTGTGGGACAGGCTGGTGGTTTTGCACGATGGTGATGGTTGTTGAGGACCTACAGCTTCACTTGTTGGGTTGTACCTCACCCAACCAGAGCCACAGGGATAGAGACCAGAAGAGCCCTTTGGAGCTCCAGCCTAGAGCAGCTCACGGCTCCAAGCATCCGACTGCTCATCCCAGCAACATTCCTGGGTGAAAAGTAGCCAAAACGATGAGGGAATTAGAAATCTCCAGGAGCACGGAGTTTAAGGAAAACCGTGCTTAGGCAGACACTTACTCACATGTTCTCTATTAAATGCAATAAAATAATATCGTTCCATAGGCCCCGCTGGGCCAAATTTGGGACGGTGCCCCGTGATCTGGCAAAGTCGAGGCACACAAAATCATTGTTTCAGCCAAAGAGCCATTTGAAAGCCACGCTTCCAAAGACCCTGTCGTGTTTTCAACGTGGTACCTGCAGCCTCCAGCTCAAGGAGGAGGTTTTCACCGTCTCCTCCTGTTCGTTTGCTGTCGGCTCGTGGAAGCGGCTGAACCAAGCCAGGATGTTATTGTGACACTTTTCTTCCATATCAAACAAACGTTAAAGGCCACCAGTTAAGAAGCAAATGGAGAGAAGAAGATGGGCAAAGGGAGAGAAGAAGATGGTTTCCATCTGCTGGTTGGGTTCATAGAGACAGGTCAACGTTGCAGAGCAAACCACAGAATCATCGAATGGTTTGAGTGGGAAGGGACCTTTAAAGGCTATCAAATCCAATCCCAGGCCAGGAACAAGGACATCTTCAAATAGACCAGGTTGCTCCAAAATCCCTCCAACCTGGCCTTGAACCCCTCCAGGGATGGGGCAGCCACAGCTTCTCGGGGCAACCTGGGCCAGGGTCTCACCACTCCCACAGCAAAAAGTTCTTCCCCAGATCTCAGCTCAGTCTCCCTTCTTTCAGTTTAAAAGCCTTCCCTCTTGTCCTATGGCTCCCCTCCCTCATCAAGAGTCCCTCCCCCAGCTTTCCTGGAACCCCCTTAGGGACTGGAAGGAGCTCCAAAGTCTGCCTGGAGCCATCTCTTCTCCAGGCTGAACCCCCCCACTTCTTTCAACCTCTCCTCACAGCAGAGGGGCTCCAGCCCTCCCAGCATCTCCGTGGCCTCCTCTGGCCCCACTCCAACAGCTCCATGTCCTTCTGATGTTGGTGGCCCCCGGAGCTGGAGACAGCACTGCAGGGGGGTCTCCCCAGAGTGAAGCAAAGAGGCAGAATCCCCGCCCCCCCCCCAGCCCTGCTGTCCACAATGGTCAAAGGAGGTGAGCGTGGTCAAAGGAGGAGCAGGGATTCCACGGCATAACCCACTCCAGAAGAGAAAAGCCTGGCAGCTCTTCAGCTACAGCAGAAAAGCATCAGCTCTGTAACACGGGGAATACGGACAGAGCCCTCCTCAGGAGGCTCTTCCCGGGGAAACACCAGCACAATGTTTGCAAATTGCACCTTTTTGTTTGTTTCTTAATTTTTTTTCCTACCTGTAAGAGAGTCAAACCACCATGCCCATCACCCTTTGGAAGGGCACAGGACTGCTGCTCATCGCGCATCCAGGTGTTCAGCAGCTTCTAGCTCTACGGCTCCCTTCGGTGGGGGAAAACCAGCTTGTGGCTTCAGCAAAGACACATCCACCCCAGGACCCCCAGAGCTGGTCCCCTCTTTACCTTCTCTCCCATGGGGCAATAGCCTTTGAGGAAATCCTGGCATATTTCTGCCTTCCTGGACACGTAGACGTGGCTGTAGGGGCAGTTGCTGTTGCTGCAGATCCCCTTCAAGAAGTAGGAACACACCGGCATCTGCAAGGACAGAGGATGAGAAACTCGTTAGTACCCCCCCTCCCGCTTCGACTTCTGATTAGGAACTGTTCCAACACCCAGAACTGGAATAAAACCATGAGACACATAAAATAAATATATGCCTTTTGCCAGCCACTGATCCCAGAGGTATTTTCAGTTCTTCTATTGGTCTTCTGCAACGCAGCTCCTGGACGTTCTGGGGTCCCATATGCAGGGAGGGGGGGCAAACGTGCTGCCTTTGCATCCTTGAGGATGCTGGAGAGAGGGTGGAAAGCACGAAACTGCCACGGGGAAGAGATGGAGGAATTGTGATAAACTCCGCTATCGTGAGGGCTTCACTGGCGCAACACACGTGGCAGGTTGATCTTCAGCTGATGCTCCCAACTAACCTTGAAGAGAAGTGAAGGAGAGGCTGCTCCCCAGGATCCTTGCTCACAAAAGGCACTAAATTGAGGGATGCTCCAGGAGGGAGGGAAAGGGGAAAGAGAGACAAGGCTCAAGGGATGCTTGAGCTTCCAGGAGGGAAGGAAAGGGAGGAGGAGATCCTGGACTCGAGGGAAGTTCCAGCAGGGATGTCCCAGAGAAAGAAGAAAGGAGAGATACCAGGCTGAAGGGATGCTCCAGGAGAGAAGGAAAGGGATGAGGAGAGCCTGGGCTCAAGGGATGTTCCAGGAGGGATTTCCCAGGAGGGAGAGAAAGGAGGAGGAGAACCCAGACTCAAGGGATGCTCCAGGAGGGAGGGAAAGCAGAAAGAGAGACCAGGCTCGAGGGATGCTCCAGGACAGATGAACCAGGAGGGAGGGAAAGGAAGAGGAGAGCCCAGACTCATGGTATGCTCCAGGAGGGATGTCCCAGGAGGAATAAAAAGGAGGAGGAGAGCCCAGATTCAAGGGATGCTCCAGGAAGGAGGGAAAGCAGAAAGAGAGCCCAGGCTTGAGGGATGCCCCAGGAGGGAGAGAAAGGAGGAGGAGAGATCAGGCTCAAGGGATACTCCAAGAGGGATGCCCCAGGAGGGAGGGAAAGGAGGAGGAGGTCCTAGACTCAAGGGATGCCCCAGGAGGGAGGGAAAGGAGGAAGAGATCCCGGATTCCTGCCACGAACAGTCCAGAATGACAGTGGTTGGATCCACGGAGGAGCGTCCTGCTCCCGCGCTCCCCACTCCCAAGCTTTAGCAGCGCAACACCTGACGAGGAAAAAGCGAAGGAGCAAGGATCCTCATCGTCCTCAAAGCACAAACTTCACCTTCTGCCAGCTGTTATAATTAAAAACAAATTACCAGCATGCTGCAATATTTCAGCGTCCTTAACTCACCGGCTACCGCGGGCAACTTCCCGACCCGACTAAGCCGCTGCCGACGGGAACGTGCGCTTCCCGAAACCACAGCGATGATCCGGCTCCTCCTGCTCAATCCCTGGCCGTTCTCTTACGTGCCCAATTTCCTTACCGCCGGGAGCAGCTATTGATCCCTCCCTTCACCCAGCAGCATCTCAGTCCCGCCGGTTCGAGCGTCCCCAAACTAATATTTACAATTCTCTAATAAGCGGCGCTGAGGCTATCGGGAAAAATCCCTCTCCCTGAAGGGCACGTTAGGGTTTTTATCTAAATTGGCTCATTTGAGGTAAAGCCAGAAGTAAGAGGGAAGGAGGGGGAGGCGGAGGGGAAAGAAAACAAAGGGTGCTTTAAAAGAGAAGAGTTTATTTTTAATTGTCTTTTAACTGCAGACATTAACATAAAGGACAGGGCTCTGGGGCTATCTTTTTTGGTGGTGGTGGTGGTGTGACCGTAAATGATTCCCTTAATGTAGTTTTTGATATAGAGCCCAAATTAGCTCTAATAAAAAGGGATAATAAAGGCAGCTCTTCGACAAAAATAAACTCCTCCTAGCTGTCAAGCCTGAGCCATTATCAAGAGGAAGCAGCACTCTCATTTCAATTAACCTTGTTTGCACCCCACTACGTCCACACAAATAACAATAACATTAATTCAAGGCACTGGTGCGGTGCGTCCGTATCAGACAGCTTTGACTATGTACAGGCTTTGGAGCCAGCAGCTAATGAACCCGAAACTCGACGTGAATTTCCAAATTGCTCACAACAGAGTTTTGAAGCTCTATTAGGGAGAAAAATGCTGATTCTTTTCGAGTTCCTCAAGGGGAAAAGCTGTTGTAGCAGCAGCGGGGCGGCTGCCCGAGTCCCAGCCTCTCGCTAACCTTCACTCACAAACCCATTCATTCAGATTTACTGGTTTCTCTCAGTCACTGGGACACGCCGGTGGCTCTGCCCTGTTGTGGACAAATTCCCTGCATCCCTTCCAGGGATGTTCTTCCATCAAGGGCTCTGCCCTGCATCCCCTGCAGAGTGAAATTCCCTGGATGCCAGTTTTCCCACTCTCCCAGGCTCCTTTTTCCATTTCTAGAAGGATAATTTGGGCTTTGAAAGCATCTGCAAAGCATCGTGGCCATCTGGAGGAACTCTCTACCCCAGAGAGCATCTTCAGCTTGGAGCAAGAGTTTTGCTGCTTAGGATGGGGAAAAGCTCCCCACCGTTTTTCCCAGAGAAAAAAAGGGGGATTGTCCCCATTTTTCCAGTGGGGAAACTGAGGCACGGGAACACTCCAAGATCTTTTCATGCTCAAACTAATAGCTAAGCACACTCCAAGATTTGGTCCTCCTCGTCTTGGACCAGGTACATAGCTTCGTCCTTGGTGACTTCCCACCAAGGTGGGACACACAGGGACAACCTAAAGCTCCAAAGAAGAGGAATTTGTGGGGTCTGTCCTCCACATAACCACTAAGTGAGATCAAGAGTCATCCAAGGGGGCATCAGCAAATCAGGCTACCCCCAAATCATCATTAAACACACGAAGAAAACCATTTGTCCCATTAAAACCCCAACTCAAACGGCCAAAAACAAGCTGCCCCCCCAATCCCTCAACTGAGAAGCTCCAAAAAACCTGTTTGCTGGAGGAAAACCGCTGCCTGCTGTTGCCGAGCAGCTTCACCTGCCTTTCTCTGCCGCTGATAAATGAGGCGAACGTCACCTTTGGTGGTAATCACCCGGGTTAACAGGGAGCTCCGGGCGTGGAGAAGCAAAGTCGCCTCTCGCTTTGGGTAGCAGCATCCCCGCAGCTATAAATCACCCAGCAACAGGCTCGAACTCCGCCGAGGAGGTGGTTTCTTTTCCAGTCCCCACTGACAACAAGGTGGCGAAGCGGAGACCTCTGAACCCACCCCTCGCTGCCCCCCCCCACACACCGGGGGGCCTCATCCCGTGAAAAATAATCCTCCTTTTCCCCGCAGAGCGCGATGTGCGTGGCCAGAAAATACAGCACTTCTTTCTAAGGCACGTAAGAGAGCCGGCCCCTGCCTGCTTCGTTTGTAGGCTTGTTAATTTAACGACTCAGCTCAGGTTTAGAGGATGCTTTGGCAAGTGGCCAACTGCTAAGGAAGGATTTGAGACGGGCAGAGGCCACCCGTGCCCTGTGGAACCCCTTTCCATGGACCCTGTCCCCAAAATGAGAGTGGCAACTTCACTCCTTCTTCACTTCTTCTGCAGCACAATCATACTTTAATTCACTTTTATAACGATATTATCATTATCTTTTCCCAATTCCTAACTGGCAAACTGCTGCTAAGGGGCAAAGGTTGAGTTTGCCACACCACCAGCCATTTATCTCCCCCAAATGGAGTCCAGGAGCCAAAAGCTTGAGGTTCTGGTTGAGACACTAAGAAACATCAGGGTTTCTAGAGGGGAAACTGAGGCCACATCTCCACCAGCAAATTCAACATGCTGAGGAATATTCCCAGGTACCAAAATCATCCACATCCAGCCATTGCATCCTTCAGTGGACAGGGCTGTGGCCAAACCACTGACCACAGCAGCTCCTCGGCCACCTCCAGCTCCCAAGTCTCACCCAGGTTCTTGCCCTGGGACCAAACCACTGACCACAGCAGCTCCTCGGCCACCTCCAGCTCCCAAGTCTCACCCAGGTTCTTGCCCTGGGACCAAACCCAAGCTCCAGCATCTGTTGAAAAGACCATTTAACACGCCAGTAGAGATGTAAACCAACAGTCCTGGATGTTGAACATCAATCCTTTGGCTCAGAGGCACAGGCACCGGGTTCCGTGCTGCTGTCAGGACTTGCAAATCACTCGAGTGAACAGAAGTCCCTGCCCCCACCTCCACCCCAAATCTGCATTAATTACAGCAATTCTGGATGCACCATCAGCCAGCGCCTTTGCAAAGCTTTCTTCGTTCTTGGCTTCTTTATTTCTGAAGTCTAACTAGAAGTTATAGGAAGGGAAAAAAAAAACAACCAACAAACCAACCATAAACCAGCCGTCTTTCCTTCTATCAATTCTCATTCCCATCCCTCCTTTGACACGCCACGAGTCGGGGAGTACAGCTGTCCCCAGTCTATCTTCTCTATTTTATATACTGGTGATTAAGTGACTCTGAAGAGAGATACATGTAAAAAACATATGGCGCTTTGTGTCTCGTTCAGAGCGACTCTGCTCACCGCCAGGATAACTTATGAGCTCCCCGCTGACAACGAACGTGCCTGAGGCAAAGGGAGGGAAAGGGGAGATGAGAAAACTGCCTACCCAAAGGCAAAGGGTGGCGGAAAAGATCCCGTCCCAGACGCTGATGAGACCCGACATCCCGTGGGTTAAATCCTTTACAGGTCAGTAATTGCACTGTAATTACCTACAGGATGCTGTGGACGGGGAACTGAGGATGGTGACGCTCGAAGGGAATGGGGAGAGGAAGGTGCTGTGAGGACAATTCACAGGGCATGGGCTAAATAACCAAAGCTTGAGTAATTAAAGGCAGCGTTTCCAGATTGGGCAAGCTCCGGTCCCCGCCGTGCCCCAGGCACAGCTGCAAAAGCTTTGACAAAGCTACCTTCAACGAATGCCATGCCAGAAATACAGCCGAGGGGGAGCCGCAGACTCATCGAGCAACACCGTGAAGGACTGAGCCTCACGGGCTTCTCTGGAAAAAAAAACGGTCCTCAATCGCATCCCGCTTCCTGACATCTCCATCCCGACAGCAGAGCCTTGACACCCGGTCCCAAAGCGCTCCCCACGCAGCGACACTGGGTGGGTTGGCATTTAAAAACCCCGCTGGGATTAACCTCACTGCTGTTGTTTGGGTGATCCTTTGTCTGTAGCAGAGAAAATGATCCTCCAAAATCCATCCGATAAAGCCGAAATGTAAATACGTGCTCGAAGCACATCCCAGCTCAGCGAAGGACCCGCAGCTGCGCTGAACCTTCAGCATCAACTTCACCTCGGCTTCAACGCTTGAGGTCTCCAAAGCTACGTCTGACCGGAGATCCTGGCCACCGAATGGAAGTCAATCTGCTAAATCGTCAACTGGTAATCGCTGGAAGAAAACCTAATTATTTTTCCACCTCGCTCAGGGTAATAAAACCACGGAGCCCCAAATACATCAAGAAGGTTGAAAACGATGACGAACTCAAAAGCCGTTCTGCCGGCCGGTTTCACTGCCTGGCTTTTTAGAAAGGTTAATTTATACCTCCAAGCTCTTCTATGTTGTAACATCCTCCTCCGACCCCAGCACGGGGTGATTTACGGGGAAGGGTGATCTTACAGAGGTAGATAAGGATTAGATAACAGCTCAACTCCACTCCCATGCTCTTTTTTTTTCCCATTCCAGGAGTTTAAGCACTCCTTAACCCAACGGACGTTACCCAACACAACCCCAGGTGCTCCAAATTCCAACACACCGCTTAATGTGTTCATCTACCGATTCACTGCACCAGCTGAAGAGACACAGTTCGCTCTCACAACCCCATCATAGAATCATCTAGGTTGGAAGGGACCTTCAAGACCATCAAGACCAACCATCAACCCAGCACTGACAAAACCACCACTAACCCATGTCCCTCAGCACCACGTTTACCCTTCTTTTCAATACCTCTAAGGACGGTGACTCCACCACTTCTCTGGGCAGCCCATTCCAAAGTTCAACAACCCTCTTGGTGAAGAATTTTTCCTAATATCCATCCTAAAACTCCCCTGGTGCAACTTAAGGGCATTTCTTGAAGAGCTTGGAAGTGCTCAATGAGGTGGTTCCCTCCCTGGGAAGCCATACAGACCTTGTCTTTGGACACCTTGTGGGAAAAGGAACAGGTCCCATCTGTCTTCTTGCATGTGCCACGGAGAAACCTGCAGATAAACCAGAAGAAGAGGGTTGAGCATGAGGTGGGTCACAAAATACATGGCTTTAAACACCAAGTATCTGTCTTGCCCCATTACCATGTTTACCCCGAGGCCAAAAATCCCTGTTAAAGTCCATTTTATGCCCTGAATTGGCACAGGTCCTTCTTGTTAGAAGAGCAGCTGATGTTTCCTAATAGAGTTTGTTCTTTCATCATATTTGGCTGCTCATTAGTAGACAGAGCAAGGCCTGTACCATGAGGTTCAGAGACAACGCTCCCAGAGGGAGAAAGTTCCTTCCTAGAGCTCTGATTACACAAGATGTTGGACGAAGCACCAGGAAGACCTCAGGGTGTGAGTGGCCAACAACCAGGAGGACCAGAGACAGGCACACAACAGACACCAACATCCCAAAGCACGTGAAGATGTAGCAGGTACCAGTGTGACAGCAGATTAATAAAATACATGTATTATTGTGGGAAGAGGGGGTCTGAATCCCCCAAAACCAGACATGTTCTGAGCTGCATAACCTTACAGGTAGGTTCTGGAGAAGACAATATGCTCCCAGCTTTATTTATAAATCTAGAGCTGAGGAGGATGGAGAGATTCATTACAAATAAAATAAAATTCAGATTGGCTTGAAGAGAGTATAAATGGGAACATATGGATGTGAAAACCAGCTGGCTGATGGCAATGGGGTGCGCAGATGACTGCGAGCACAGCACAGCTACGTGCAGCTCCTCAAGATACCTGGATCTAGAAAATAAAAGACGCCCTAAACCAAAAGCAGAGAGAGAAAATTAAGAGGTGATAACAGAAAGCTAAAGAATAGGATTGGAGCTAGAAGGCACCAGCGTGAGGAGACGCAAGGCCAGGAGTAAATCAGTGTTGTCTTCTGGTGATTCAGGGAAACGGGGCAGGATGGAGACCCAAAAGGCCTCAAGGACCAGCTATTCCTAAAGCGTGCAAGAAGCACAGCCCCAAATCAGATTTGGTCACCAACGTAAGAACTAAGGATTCCAGGTGAGGACTCAATAACCAACATCCCTTGTCCTCTGTGTCACCAGAAGTGATCCTGACCAGATACCTTGGACGTGTGCTTTGGTTCTCGCAAGGATGTTATGGGAGAACGAGTGAGAGCAAGTAAAACGGGTTAAAAAATAAATCACCTTTCTCCCTCCTATACGGTCTCCCATATGAGCTTTGTGCAACCTCCAAATGATTTCTAGCCCGGCAGCAATTTCACAGAGGAATTACTCAACGAGTTCATCAGCAGAGTTGGCTTTTCTACACTTTTTAAACGACTAATAATATAGTTTAATCAACTGTCGGGCAGATGTAACGAGCTGGCGACATGAATCAGCTCTCCCGTAATAAATTACCGAGGCTCACAGCTCCGCAGCAGCACAGGCTGAAGGATGAAAACCTGTTGCACGGATCCAAGGAGATCTGAGAAACGTTGCTGGGAAGAAACCACCCGGTGTGTGGTCAGGGAAGGTTCTCAAGTCCCTCAGCTCAGATCTGCATCCAGTATTACTCAGGAGCCACATTATCATTCAAGTCAGATGTTTTTTTTGGGGACTGAGTAAAATTTGTAGCCTTACAATTTCACCTGGAAACTCTTGACAGCATCCTCAACCAAGCAAACAACTAAGGACTATTATTCCAATTCTATTTAAGAAATGCTGACTTGATTTTATAACTAATTCTTAAAATGTTATTCTTATTTTTTAACTTTGGTAGAGCTTCCATGATATGGAAGGTCACTTATTAGAGGTAAACTGATGCTGGTGCTGGTATCCACCTCCAAGATGCAAAGTATTTCTGTAACCTCAACAGGTTGTGCAGATCAACCCAAACGTATGTTGTTAACTCGGAGGTGGGTTGTGTGATGCTTTATTGGCATTAATAGGTGTAAAATGCTGTGTAAATGTACAGAAGAAATACTAGAAGAGATTAAACAGACTGCAGTTCTCCAGTCTGGGAAGTATGGGCAGAGAGGGGAGGATTATCTACTTATAAATGGCACCTAGAAGATGATCAGGGACTGATTGCTCCAGTCTTCTCATGAACCACCAGAAAGGAGGGACCAGTTGAGGAAACACTTTTAATGCAATTCTTAATCCAGTTGCGCAAGCCATTGCCATAAATATCACGTACTAAAGAAAAAACTAAAAAATTCACCAAAAACCAAAAAATTGCTGGCCATTACATGATGATGGCTTGGTGGCACCATCTAGGAGTTGAAAATCCAAGGCTACCAGGTTTCAGGGCTTCACTGCCAGAAACTGAGAGGTCCCAGTCAGGAGAAAGATCCCTTCTCTATGTGTTCTGTTCCCGTAGATACCAACCAACCCAGCGGTGTTGGGTAGGCCCTGGGCCTGAGCCAGAATAGCTGGTTCTCATGGTCTTATATACAACCATCTATGTTGGAAGGGACCTCTAAGACCATCAAGTCCAACCATTGACCTAACACTGCCAAAACCACCACTACATCATGTCCTTCAGCACCACATCTGCCCAGCTTTTAAATCCCTCCAGCGATGACTCCACCACTAAACTGTGTCCTTCAGCACCATGTCTGCCTGGCTTTTAAATCCCTCCAGGGATGGTGACTTCACTACTTACCTGGGCAGTCTCTTCCAGAGCTTGATAACCCTTTTGGTGAAGATTTTTTTCCTAATATCCATCCTAAACCTCCCCTGGCATAATCTCCATCATTGGATTGCTTCCCTGAGGAATATCCCATGAGCAAGCACCAAAGCCAACCAACCAATGGTCCAGTCTACCGTGATGAGCCAAGGCATGTGGTTGTGTCCATCCATACCTGGTGCAGACAGCCACCTTCTCTGGATCATGGATGTAGGGGCAATTGTCCCCCCGATTACACTTGCCGAAGCGGTTGTAGTACATACAATATTCCTTCTTCTTCTTCTTCTGCTTGGCTTGACGAATGATGGCCAAACTTCGCTGAACAGCACGGCTACAAGGAGAAAGACAGACAGTGTCGCGTTAACATCTCCAACACAACAGTGATGCAGAGGAGAAAGGTTGATAGCACCTAAAATCACACAGGAGCCCAAGTTTCACTTTGACGAGACAGTGAGATATTCAGTTAGTTCAGGACCATAAGATCTTAGGTCTTTTTTATTCTTGGCCAACTTTATCCTGAATCTTTAAAAATCAGAAAGAAGTGGTCAGTCTCTCAGGAAATATGGGCATTTGGTATAGAATTCACCCCAGGACAGGTTGTGGCCTACTGCCCGGAAAGCACCTCTGGGGCAGAAGACAACTCAGAGGAACAGGAGTCAGCCAGCTGTCCTTGTGGTGGTGACACCAACCACACCACGGGCTGTATGAGCAGGAATGCAGCCAGAAAGATGTGGGATGGGATCTATCTCCTCTATTGGCACTTACAAGAACACAGCTGGGCACGGGGTCCAGTTTGGGGCTCCTGGTACAACACAGACAGTCATGGACAGCAGTGTGTCCGGTGGAGGCCACCAAGAAGGTTGGGGCTGCAGCACAGCACATCTGAGCAGAGGCTGATTTGCTTAGCAAGGAGAAGGCTAAGGGGGATCTTATTGTCCTCTGTGACTTCTTAATGGGATAGGGTAGAGAAGGTGGAACCAGACCTTCTCAGAGAGATATGTTGGAAGGACAAGAGGACCCCTGGGGCAGGAGGAAGGATATAGCTCCCCAGATATCCCTTCCCACCTTCATGACGGTGATTCTTTCCTATGATTTTATGAGCCTGGAGAGACCTTCCTGTAATTTTGGTGAACATGGTGAGACAGAAAAAACCCTTTCCCGTGCTGGGCTAGTCCAGCACAGGACACAAATGTGGACCCAACTTAGAAGACACTTGAGCCAGTGTCCCTATCAGCTGGCCCACAGCACTCCTCAGGGCTATTCAAGGTCTTCTAGCAGGCACCTAGAACCTACTAATGGACCTGAAGAAACGAGGGGCCTATGTGACAGCCAGCTAACACCCAATATCAGAAAAAATTGCTATTAATTGCCTGGTACGACTAGAAGAGATTTAAGGGTATCAAAAGTTGCTTAGAACATGTTTTCTATGAGCTTCCAGCTGAGGAGGTAATTACCCAGCAGCTACAAAGATGCATGGAATGAGGAGGAAGAGGGGAAGTGTTGAGATCCAGGTGAATGCAACTCCACTGAGGGCACGTTTGAGCTCTCCGAGCAGATAATCAGACGGTTTAGGGCACAGTCAGCTCAAGTTTAAACTGGAAGAGGGGAGATTTAGATTGGATATCAGGAAAAAATTCCTTCCTGTGAGGGTGGTGAGGCACTGGAACAGGTTGCCCAGAGAAGCTGTGGCTGCCCCATCCCTGGAAGTATTTAAGGCCAGGCTGGATGGGGCTTGGAGCAACCTGGTGTGGTGGGAGGTGTCCCTGACCATGGAAGGGGGGTTGGAACTCAATGATCTTCAAGGTCCCTTCCAACTCTAACCATTCTATGATTCTAAGTTTGCAGAGGACACAAAGCCTTAGGTTCCCTGGTAGCTGCATGCTTTGCTTCCTCAGAGACTAAAGATAAATATTTATATACAAATTTACTTTAAGATATGTAAAACATATATTATAGAATATTTATGTATTTACACAGTCTTGGTGCAAGAACCACAGGTCTAAGGCTCACAGCACCATTGCCCACGATAAACACCTTCTTGAGGAAACTATTTTAGGGGAAAATGCACATTTTTACCTCTATAATCATTGACTGTCTGCAGCTCTTAAGCTACAACACACGGAGAAGAAGACAACTTCAGGCGGCCAAAAGGCTGAATGCAAAAGCCACGTTTCAGCAGTGGAAATGCTACAAAATGGCTTGGGGGGAGGACACCAAGCTCCACCACATATTGTTTCTTGGTATTTGAGGTGCTTCCAAGGTCAATACAAGGAAAACCTTTAAAAAAGAGAGTTGTTTTCTTTTGCTAAAATTATCCTTTTAAATAAAAGTTCTTCCATAGTCAACATCTCAGCTACTTGAGGGACCTGGCCAGGCCACCAGCCCATTGGCCTGGATGGAAAGCTGGATGCTGGCACCAATGAACCCTGACAGCACATTTGAAACGAGCTGATATTAGTGGTAGGAGAGGATAAAACACAGCTAGGATCTGGCCTGACGCCTGTACGCTGACATCTGGAACAGACACACTTCGGGAATAAATTTTAGTTGGCTACAATTAAGAGGGACTTGTCTGCAAACGCTCATACTTAAGGACACGATGATATGTGGCACATCTGGAGCACGAGAAACAAAAAAAATAATAAAGAAGCCAAGGAGAAAGCTGGCAGGATACTGAAGAGCAGCAACGTGCCGTGCCCGGGGCTTTCCAGTTGCCACATCACCGGTTCCCAGTTTATGGGTGGGAGAGCGAGAAGGAGAACCAGAAGGTTTCCTGGCTTATATTGAGATTGGGCTTCTGAGTTGGGGTGAAAAAAACCTCAAAATACCCCTTGAGAAGGACACGGGTGATTTAAAATCACAGAATCACCTGGGTTGGAAGGGACCTTTTAAGATCATCTAGTCCAACCAATGGGGGGGAAAAAAATAAAAAATAAAAAAAGGGACTTTGTGAGCAGGATTTGGTGCTCTTTGATTGCAGGAAGGAGTCACAACCCATTAATAATCTTTCAAACCCTTTCCAAGCAGAAACCCCACTTTTCTGCCCAGAGAAACTGTGGCTGCACCATCTCTGGAGGGGTTCAAAGCCAGTTTGGACAGGGCTTGGAGCAACCTGGTCTAGTGGGAGGTGTCCCTGCCCAGGGCAGGGGGTTGGAACCAGATGATCTTTAAGATCTCTTCCAACCCAAACCATTCTGTGATTCTATGATTCTGCTGAGTTTAGAACCACTTTGGAGCAGAAGATGGGTGAAAAGCAGCAGCCAGAGCTTCACTGACCAAGGAGCCAGTCAAATGTCTGCGTATCAAGCTGCCAACACCTTCCCAAGCATAAATCTCAGCACCCAGAGGGGGATCACATCGTTCCTCCTCCCCCCGACAGACCTGGCGATGTATCGGCTTGTCGCTGATCTGTTCAGGCCACCAGATGGAGAGAAGCCAGGACTGGGTACACCATGCAACCTCGCTGTTGGGAAAAAAAGAACAGAGACATAGATCATTTGCTCAGAATTATAAAATTTTGCAGGAATTCACACCGTCACATGCTCATTAGCTCCACAACAATGATCAGAGAACCTGGAGCCCCTCCGCTGTGAGGACAGACTGAAAGAGTTGGGGGGTTCAGCTTGGAGAAGAGAAGGCTCCAGGGAGACCTTAGAGCCCCCCTTCCAGTCCCTGAAGGGGCTCCAGGAAAGCTGAGGAGGGACTCTTGATCAGGGAGGGGAGATAAAGAATGAAAGGGAATGGTTTGACACTGAAAGAGGGGAAGTTTAAATCAGATCTCAGGAGGAAATTCTTTGCTGTGAGTGGTGAGACCCTGGCCCAGGTTGCCCAAAGAAACTGTGGCTGCCCCATCCCTGGAGGGGTTCAAGGTCAAGTTTGATGGGGCTCTGAGCAACCTGGTCTGGTGTAAAGTGACCCTACTCATGGCAAGGGGGCTAGAATTCAATGGTCTTTAAAGGTCCTTTCCAAACCAAATCATCCTATGATTCTACTATTGTACTGCTGACCCAAAGCAAGCAGGTCCCCAAGCCAGGAAGGATGAGGATGGTCTTTACGGATGCCCACGTTGTTGGCACCTCCAGAGTGGCCACGGCACGAGGTCTCCTTGCCAGCTCCAAACACAGTGGAAACCTTCCCCCTCGGCACCCAAACTTGCCAAAAGGCCCCCCCTCCAGGCAACTCGGTCCAGCAAATTTCCACGCTTGGCTTGGCTGTTCCCCGTGGCCAGCTTGGGGAAGCCCAGCGCCTGCCTCTGACAGGCAGGAGGCACAGAATGAAATCATCCTTGACCAGCACAGGAAAAAAAAAACAAAAAACAACCAAACAAAACAAAACCCAACACTAAAGACTTGAAAATAAAATTCTCCAGGTGGTAGGAGAGGGACTCAGTCACTCACCTGCCAGCCCGGGCGTGTTGGGGAGTGAGCGAGTGGAATTTGATAGCGTGGCAGAGCCTTGTCCCCACGCACGAGCTGTCACTTGGGCTGCCGGCATCGGAGAAGACCCATCTGTTCCCTCCACAAATAAAAATTGCCAGCGCAGGCGCGATGCCGGCACAGGTGGCACAAACCTGTCCATCAGAGGCAGCGAGTGAGCGCTGTGCAACCCGCTGGCAAACACGTTCCAACTTGCTGCAGGCTTGCTCAGAGTCATAAAATGATCCAGGGTTGGAAAGGAACTCTGGAGATCATCCAGTCCAACCCCTTGCCAGAGCAGGGTCGCTCAGAGCAGGTTGCACAGGAACGTGTCCAGGTGGGGTTTGAATGTCTCCAGAGATGGAGACTCCATCACCACCTCTCTGGGCAGCCTCTGCCACTCTTAAAGTGAAGAAGTTCCTCCTCATGTTTAGACAGAACTTCCTATGTCGAAGTTTGGGCCTGTTACCTTTTGTCCTGTCACTGGGCACCACTGGAAAAAGCCTGGCCCCCTCCTCCTGACACCCACCCTTGAAGTATTTCTAGGTGTTGATCAGATCCCCCCTCAGCCTTCTCCTCTCCAGACTAAAATGACCCAAGTCCCTCAACTTTTCCTCATCAGAGAGATGCTCCAGGCCACTCATCCTCTTTGTAGTCCTCTGCTGTACCTTCTCCAGCAGTTNGAAGTTTGGGCCTGTTACCTTTTGTCCTGTCACTGGGCACCACTGGAAAAAGCCTGGCCCCCTCCTCCTGACACCCACCCTTGAAGTATTTCTAGGTGTTGATCAGATCCCCCCTCAGCCTTCTCCTCTCCAGACTAAAATGACCCAAGTCCCTCAACTTTTCCTCATCAGAGAGATGCTCCAGGCCACTCATCCTCTTTGTAGTCCTCTGCTGTACCTTCTCCAGCAGTTCCCTGTCCTTCCTGAACTGGGGAGCCCAGAACTGGACCCAGTGCTCCAGATGGGGCCTCACCAGGGCAGAGCATATGTGGAGGATGACCTCTCTCCACCTGCTGGTCACACTCTTCTTGATGCACCCCAAGATACCATTGACCTTGGCCACCAGGGCCCATTGCTGGCTCATGGGCATCCTGTTATCCACCAAGAGTCCCAGGTCTTTTTCNNGGTCTTTTTCCTCAGAGCTGCTCTCCAGCAGGTCAGGCTCAACCTGTCCTGGTGCAGGTGGTTATTCCTCCCCAGGTGCTACAATTGCCCTTGCTGAATTTCATCAGGTTCTTCTCTGCCCAACTCTCCAGCCTGTCCCAGTCTCACTGGATGATGGCATGGCCTTCTGGTGTGTCAGCCACACCTTCCAGTTCTGTATCATCAGCAAACTTGCTGTGGGTACATTCCATCCCTTCATCCAGGTCATTGATAAATATTTCAAAGAGGACTGGACCCAGTACCAGCCCAGCTTTGAGCTCGCCAAGTATCAACTGGGTGTTTGAGGTGCCTTAAACATGGGTTTTGCCCCTTTTTTTCCATTTTTTCTGGGTTTGTTTTTTTTTTTTTTTTTTTTTTTTTTCCTCATCACAGAGCTGTTTCACTACTAGTTTTCAGCCCTAAAATAAATGCACATCAACTTCGGGTCACTCCGAAGATGCCGCAGAGCAACTCTCAGCAAGGAAGATGGGTTAAGAAGCCACCGCGCTCAAGCAAGGTTGACCTCCCAACTGATGCAGGGAGAAAGACCCAAATTAAAGACCCAGCATTAGGGTAGGGATAGAGCATCCCTCAGTTCTGTGCAATTATGGTTAATGCTCCTTAAAGCAAGCTCAGCAGGATGGGCCATACCAGGAGCCAGCTCCCCAGGGCAGGAGACAATCACTCTAAATATTTAATTCCCGGGCATAGAAGCAGAGTCTTCGGGGATGAACACGCTCCCGTGCTCGTGTGCCATCCTTTTAGTTAAAGCAGCCTGACAACCACATCTTGGCCCGAAAAGAGGAATCGCTAAAGAAATAAATAGATAAGTAAATAAATAAAGAGTGCAACGGCCTCATGCTATTGGCTTTTTAATTTATATCTAGCAAAAAATACATCCATGGCATAATGTTTGGGTGAATAAATACTTAAAGGGTGGGTGTCGGGAGGATGGAGCCAGTCCTTTTTCAGTGATGCCCAGTGAGAGGACAAGAGGAAAATGGGCACAAACTTGAACATAACAAGTTCCACCTAAAGATGAGGAGGAACTTCTTTCCTGAGAGGGTGGAGGCACCTAAAGATGAGGAGGAACTTCTTTCCTGAGAGGGTGGAGGAGCCCTGGAAGAGGCTGCCCAGAGAGGTGGTGGAGTCTCCATCTCTGGAGACCTTCAAAACCAGCCTGGAGAAGTTCCTGTACAACCTGCTCTAGGAGGACCTGCTTTGGGAGTGGAGTTGGACTAGATGATCTCCAGAGGTTTCCTTCTAACCCCATATTATTCTGTGATTCTGTGGCTTTTGCCCAGCTTTGATCTTCTAGTAAGAAGCCATGGTATTATACATGGCTAGGCGATGTGCATCTCCTGGTAGGCATCTCCTGGAAGCAGTTTAACCACCCGAGAGCCAGTCCCATCCATGAGAAAATCCAGGTGAGATGCCTCCATCCACCGCGGCGATGGGGTTTGGCAAAGCATCAGACTGGCAGCTGGCAAAAAAAAACCCCTCATCAATGCTTTCCCACCATCTAATTCTTCATCCCGAGAGCAAATCCTCTCCCAACTATTAGAAAAACCATCTAAATATTTACCCAGGAGGAGGCAGCCCCGTCACGCTGCCAGTTAAAAAGCTCCACAATTATGCCTTTTGCCATCAGTTGGGATTTACGGAGGAAACTCGGGCTCCGGCACGATGATATTTTTAGAAGCTTTTGCATCGTGCGAAAAAAAAGAAGTTTAAATACAAGGAAAGTTCTACGAGCATCAAAGCAGCAAGGGAGGAGATGCGGGACAGAGAGTTTGAAGTCTCAGGCCTTTAAGGAGGTGCAAGAAGCCCAAATTTTGATTTTTAGAGTGGTTAATGGCTCAGAAAGCCCAGTTAGAGCCTCTACCAAGAGTTTTGTATTCATAAAATACATAAAATTCACAAAGCATCCGATATTTTGCAGACAATTATCTCTATTCTCAAAGTAACCCACATGGCGTGAAACCGGGGCCGAGCAAAAGATGCCGGCGAACTGGATAAGGGTTAAATCCAAAACTTAGGAGCCGAAATTTGCCACCCTCCAAAAAAGAAAAAAAAAAAAGCCAAAATGATGCCCTCAGGGCTTTACTCTGATCTCTGGGAGTCTCGTTTGGTCCAGACATAACACGCTTTTATTCTGGCAGGACAGATGCCAGTCCCAAATCTGTCCCGGTTTGTCTCCCCAGCGGCTCTCCACGTTGGGACACAGCGGTGCTGTCGGATGGGGAGAGCACATCC
>VZRU01013355.1:2862-30091 GCA_013398155.1 Pedionomus torquatus
ACAAAAAAAAAAAAAAACACAAAAAAACAACACAAACCCCCTACTATTTGAGCGAATATTTGCTGATATAAATACACTTATCTTCATTTTCTAGTCCTCAGAATATAGTCTGGAATAAATGCTCACTGTGGCTTCTGTTGCATGATGCTTCTGAGTTGAAACTGATTTTTTTTAGTTTTGCAGGTCCAAAAGCTAATTTAACCCCAGCAGTCACACCCCCTACACTACATGGGAGACTGGTTATAGTTTGGTTCATTTTCTACCGTTTTGCAAATTTCCTTCAGAAGCTGCTTCTGTTCACAGATTCGTTCCTTCTTGCATGGTCACTGACTGTATCACCTGGAGTTACTTTAAGGAATTAATCTAAGAAGAAAATGAGGAAAAGGCAGAACAATGAGAATCCTCACAGGATTCTTCAGCCTCTCTGCTGTGGCTCCTTTCCTAATCACACACATGGATGTATTTCCTATATATATTATAACCATATAGACACATATTTTTATTTTTCTATGTATATATATGATTTATTGTCTACCAAAAATCCAGCTATTTATATACATTATGCTATGCATATTACCCATCTACACAGGAAAAACTGGAAGCATGAGTACAAGCTCCATGTGCAGACCACTTCTGAAAGAAATGAGACTCTGTCTCAGTCTTTGGAGTAACAACCATGTGATTCTTGAACTTCGAGACAGGATGAGGCTCAGGCTGCCTTTGCCTTTTGAAGTAAAAGCACTATTGATTTAAGCAGAGCTTGCAAATTTCCTTTGCTGCAGTGTATTTCCCAATGAGAACTTAAAAAAAAAAATGGCACAACAAAATCCTGGTTTGAGAACAGGGCATCCCATAGTGATACCAGAACCGGGCACCTCTGAAACTGTAACTTCTGAGTCACCATGACACGTAAGGAATTGTAATTGTCCAGGTTAAATACCGCTCATGTATCATAAAATATATTGGATGGTATATTGTTTGTAAGTATCATAATGGAACATTGCATCTGATGTTCTGCCTGACTTTCTCAGCGCTTTTTTTTTTTAGAAAATAATGTTTGTATACTAACATCAAACTATGCAGGACTTTATTTGTTACCACTGTAGGAATTATGCAGTAGAATTTCTCTCAAGCCGATACTGTTACGTTCTGTTAGCAGGGAACGGTCATAAAAAAGAACATCTCATTTATCAAATATCCTAAATAAGGCAACAAAACATTTTCTCATTACAAAAATCTTAAGACTTATCATTACCAAACTAAAGATTAAACATTCTTCTGAGTCCCTGCTGAATTGTTCTTCCTGAGAAATCTACTATTAGATTTAGCTTCCTCTTAAAAATCAAGAATTCAGTCAGGTATAAGGACCCTTAGAGGTCACAGTTCTCTGAGTTAAGCAAAGCACCTGTTGATTTTAATTAGACTTACAGCTCCTCCCGTGCATTTCTGAAAATTAGCTAGCTTGATTCTTATGAAAACATTCATTAATTAGAATTATTTGGTAGATGACTTATGTAAAAGATTTTTAGCATTATCTTTGCTTGTTTTGTCAAAAGATCTGTGATCTTATATTATGACAAAACAGCAAATACTGTCACAGCAGAGTTGTTGTGACAAAAAAGCCGTAGTTTCTAATAACATTTGATGATCACAAAAAGAAGTCACAACTTACTGCTTTTGGTATTTGATCGCTTGTCTCCCAAATCACAGCTTTCCTGATTGCTCTGCAGATCCTCGTATGGTGTATGCAAACAAATACACTTCTGTGTGGGGGGGTTGGTATCTTTTTCTTCCCACCCCATATACTCTTGAGAACAAAAAGTAAGGCTATTCATTTTCTCAGGAAGTAAACAGAAAGCAACTGAGTCACCAGCATGAATGTCTAGATCTGATTACAATGAAAATATTTTGGTAAATATTCATTCACCCCTACTTTTTTTCTTCACGCAGTCTGAGTTTTTCGTAGTATCATCGTTACTTTGGCTTCTCTGAAGATTTCAATCTCAACTGAGCATCAAGCATCTCAGAGACAAGAAATCCCTGGTCTGAAATAAAATTTCTCAACCTTGGAAAGCTTTGTGTATGAGCTGCATCTGTAATCCCTAGCAGTACTTTGTGTCTTTACATTACAAACCGCTTAGAACAAGGAGTGTCTCTTTTGAGCATCAACTTAATGTAAACATTTCTTGCTCCCTTACAACATAAAGAGTCGACTTGTTCTCAGCCACATCAGAATCTAACATATTAGACATAAAGCAGAAGAAAAATGTAGGCGTCCCTGGACTTTGCAATACAAGCCATGCTGAGCCATTCAAGGCCAGCTTGGGAAACAAATTACCCCTTCTCAGCAAGCCTAATTAGGCCCAGCACAATGTGATTATGTTGCTTCCATGCTATGGCAACATTATCGGCTTGTTTGGGACTAGCTCTGCTACTCGGTGTCGTAGGGCAGCGCACCGGCCCACTATGGAGATGCTATCCAGAGGTCAGGAGCCACCATGAGGCAGGGTTTAGTGATGGCTCTTTGATCCTGGGGTTTTTAAATACGAGCTGCTATTGAGACACAATCTAGTGTAGATATGAACAAGATAAATGTTCTCCACTGCCACTGCAGTTCTCATTGAAATTGTTTTAATTTTTCTGGGTTGTAACGTGACTCTTTTAAAAAAGGGATGTTGCACACTTCTGTTAATGTCTGTGTCTGCGCTAGCGGGAGGATTTTTGGTGCTCTACTTTTATTTCTTTCTCTTGGTTACTCCTTTCAACTTGCTTTGCATAGACAAAAAGCTCAATTAAGGAGATGGCACACTCTTAACTGCCTGCCACTGGTTTATCTTGACATCGAGAAAGTTAGTAAGTTTATCAAGAAAGTTATTCCACCAGAAGTATTACGGTCTTGCAAATATATGTTACATTTGGAATCCTCAAAGAGTTACTTTTCTTTATAATTTGCCTTGATGAAATCGCCCAAGGACACAAAACTCTATCCCGGACAAATGACTTTGAAGGCTTAATGATGTTTTATTCTAGCCTCAACTTGGCTGCTTAGAGCACCAGCGCATGTTTCCTTGGACACTTCTCCGTGATAAACTGGACCAAAATCATTAACCATCAAATAATCTTCAGATGCAATCTTTAGGACCACAGCTCTTTGATTAGATTACAGGTCAAAGAATTTCTAGGCCATCGATATATTCTTGAATAATCTACTCTCATCTTCTCACTATCAAATTACATGCGCCATATGAAATATTTATCAGAGATCACCAGATTTCTCAGCCTCTAACTCTTAAAGGTGAAATTAGTTAGGCATCCTGATTCGTTCAATCATTGCAGATTCAACCAAAATTCACTACGAGGAGTCTAAGGGGTATCACAGTCAGTAGGCAGCAATGACACTCAGCTTTGTTGTTATACAATCACACTTGTCCAAATACTGTTATAAATCCTGAGCTCGCTGCCCCGATGCGATGGTTATGGATGACACAGTAGTTGTCTGTCAACCCACAACTTCAACATGACACAGCACGACAGAATGCTGTGGGGTTGGAAGGGACCTCTGGAGATGATCTAGTCCAACCCTCCTGCTGAAGCAGGTCCACCCAGAGCAGGTTGCATCTACACAACAAGACATTTTTTAAATACAAAGCCGTGCCCTGCCTCAGCTGCCTTTTCTACAAATTTTGCTTTACCTAAAGACCAGATCATCTAACTAAAAACTGTTGGTTGGTCTAATTAAGTACGAGTTGTAACTTTTAACATGACAGTCTACAAAAGCTCAAGGCCAGGCTGAGGTGAGTAACGGTGCAAACCTTTGCACCTGGCCAGACAAATACACCACTCAAACACTTTTAAATTTTACAGTGCAGGCATTGCTTCGATAAGCAATTTCCAGACTACTGAGAATGACCCACAACGCTAATCACCAGTACGACTACAGTGGAACAAACCATTCTGGATTAACTCCCTACCGTGGATCATCACTATGGAAACCAATATTCCAGCCTCTAAGGTGGAATTTCATCGTAACACAGCAGAATTACATGGACGTTCAGGAAAAGAAAGAAAAATTCACTTCACTGAAAAGAGGTGGGAAAATTTATATGGGTCATATGCAAGCTCTTGGATGGAAAACAGTCATGACTCCTGCTTTCTAGATCTGAATCTCTGTGAAAAAAAATCCTTCCTGAAATCAAACATAACTTCCCTTTGTTATACAACCATCAGAGAGAGAGTTGATCATTTCTGTACCAACACCTCCTTGAAATTTGCCAACCAAATACGAGTCAGTCCTTTTTACCTTGTGCAATATGGTATGGCTGCTGGTTCAATGTGCTGCTCTGCCAATCGGTTCGCCTTTAGAAAGTCACTGAAATTCCAGTCCTCCATTCAATCATCTGTAATATGTTCGTATAAATACTATTTATCTCCCTGCCAGTGCTCCTATGAGCCTTAGGTAATTTTTGTAAGGCTACCTCAGAGTTATCAAGAAAAGATATCCCATATAAAAGGTAAGGGGTGGCTTTTTTTTTTTAATGTCAAAGGTGGCTATCTCACTGAAAATACCCTCAGCTGGTTCTTTTCTTGGATGCTGGTAGCGGGAGTGTATGCTTCACTGCTTGAAAGCGCAATGGCTAAAGTATCTCATATTATCAAATGCATCATTAATCCATTTCACCTGAGCTGACAGATAGAAGGGAAAGAAAGGTGTTCTGCTTCTTAACAGCTTGACTTAAATTTCCACTCTAGGCACCACCTGATACAAATCACGGTTATAATAGTAAGTTCTGTAATACAGATACTTAGTATATGTGATGGTATCTACCACAAATGACTGGTCCTAACATCTCTCTCCGGACAAAACATCCTCCTGATGCAACGGTACTTAGCTCAGGGGGTTGCTGACTGTGGATTTGGAGATGAATATCCAGCGTTGGCTCACTGCTCCATTTCCACTGGCCAAAATACATATGTTTGGGGTAGTTTATATAAAGATTTGAGTCCCTCTCAGGGCTATCAGTTTATTTTCATACATTCAAAATGTTCCTAATTGAACAAATACTCCAAAGAAAGACAGCTAAATCTAACTAAATTATTCTCAAATTTGGGGAAAACATAGCAAATGACCATGTTTTATGAATGCGTGAGGAGAATATGCAACTTAATGATCAGTTTCATTCAGGGCTGGTCCATAAGTTTGCTTAAGGAAGAATTAAATAACTATGATTTTCATATTAAAAGCAGTAGTGGACCCGAGGTAAGATCATCTCAGCATCTACACTGCTGCTGTACTGAAGCAACACAATCCTGATACAGATAGGAATACTGAAATTTCTCTCTATGTATTTTGGTATGAATTCAAGCTACTTCATCTTTCTCTTCTGCTGGCAACAGAGCCCATAGCCTTGAAGCCAGTTCTCTGGAAGGTGGAGGATGTCAGACGCTTTGTACATGTTCCATCCTTGCATGTTGTTTATGTATCAGTCCTACAAAGATCTCTTTTTCTTTTCAACTGTGATCGGCAGAGGACCAAAAGTGAGGTGCTCCTTTACCTTCTTGACTCTAGAGGAGTAGGAGGACAGGGGCAGAGATCAGCTATTTCCAGGATCCTGTCTCCATCTCCGTATCCGTCACCTGTCTTACATTTTAAGTGGTTTTGGGCAGGCCATATGGTTTTTTCTATGTTAGAACCAGGCCTTAGCACAGCATTCCAGTCATGATTATGGTGGTGCTGTGAACAATAAGTAGCATTGATCCTATTTGTCATTTAAAAAAAAAAAAAAAGCAGCAATATTATGGAATCTTCTCATAATTCCTCTTAGTTACGGTAGCTGAAGACTGCGAAGCACACTACCAACACTTGCAAGTGCACTTTCTGGAAAAAAGTACTGGGATTACAGGTTCCTGAGGGAAGAACTAAGAGGGATGCTACTTTTACCTTCATTACCACTGAAACACACCCAACAGAAAAGAAAAATACATTTTTACACAAGGTGGACAATGTTGGAGAACGTGACTACAAGCTCAGGGAAAAAAAAAAAAGAAATGATAATGCGAGAAGAGACCCTTTCGGTAACAACTTAAGCATTTCCCTAGAGCTATTGTTTTGCAGAACTTACTCTTCAACTGTGGCAGCTGGGGCATCAGTGGACCTCAAAGAATTGCACTGATTAAAAGACCCATCCCAGATTCGAAGGTTCACAGTTACAGCTTCAGCCTTTCTCTTCTCTTGTCACCCCAGATGTTCCTCCCCAGCAACTTCCAGCTCAGCTTTGCCAGTCCGCTCTTAGAATCATAGAATCATTTTGGTTGGGAAAAAACCTTGAAGGTCATTGAGTCCAACCGTAAACCTAACACTGCCAAGTCCACCAGGTTCAGCCTCTCTCTCCTGGAATGTAATGCTCTAATGTGGAAATGAAGCAGGAAGTCTCCTGTGGAGTTCACTCACTCACTGCCCAAAAGAACCAGAGAACGCAACCACAGATACCTTCAGTATGTGAAAATTGAAAAGCATCAGTAAGGACTATCAGATGTTGCTTCATTCCTCCAGGCTTTGCCTTACTTGGAGTAGCCTCTCTCATACCGATCCATGGAGCAAGATATCAGCTAATAAGACAAAACATGGTAGAATCTTCTACAAGGAGAACAAAGCTGGTACGAGAGGGGGAAATAGCAAGCTCAAAAGGAAATTTAGGCTTGAGTATCATCAAAATGCATATTGTACTTACAGATGTCTTTGTAATGCTTTTTTTTTTTTTTAAAAAAAAAAAAAAGGAAGTCTCAATAACATGAACCCTCTGTAAAGCACTTGTTATATTAAATCTTAGAGCAAGATTCTTAGGACAAGATTCCCTGGTGCACGCGAATTGCAGCAGAAGTGGATGAGTGAAGTGCAAATGCCACAGCACAATTCCTACATGAAACATTTTAATTGTGGGTAATGGCAGATTTTCAATTTCATAAGTCAAGGAATTGTGCTCATTTCTGAGACAAAACTGAATATATTAACTGCCCTTGAAACAGTAGCAATATTTCTTCCTGCGCAGAGCACAGCACACTAAAATGCATTAAAAGATGAAAGCTCTTTGATCCTTTTGAATGCTTAAAGATACCAGAACGGTGCCAATAAGTTTTGAGGAAGAGGCTAGACAGAAAAGAAATATTATTAATTGCCAAGATAGCATAATATCCCAAAATTGTGACACCGACTGTACTAAGGACCATTAAAATATTGATTGTTCCTAGTTCTACCCCACTGAGTCTCTCGGCCCACAATGGGCTCCTTATTTCCCCCTCTTCATTCAGGTGAGGTCGTTAGTATGCAAACACACTCCATCTTGACACACACAATAGCTCTATCTTTTTAGCCCCCAATATTAGGGGAAAGAAAACTGTCTGGGTTTATATCAGGGTGTAGATCTTTCGAGTCAGGAGCAGACTGAATAACTGGAATCCCAGAAGTCATTTACAAGAGCCATTGAGCTTCACTCAATGGTCCACTGGTTCTGCTGCACTCAGTGGTCTGCTGTGGTTCTGCTGTCAATTGCCAGTTAATATTTTCGAGGAAGATTTCATCTCTTGGCTTCTCATTCATTGATAATAATGGCAATTATCTCTGGACTCCATTTCAGGTTGGAGCTACGCTCGCATAGTATTATCGGGCTTCTCTCTGACTCGACTTCAACTAATAAAAATCAGAAGTGAATCTACTGACCTGAATGCAACGGCTCCTGGGACGCGAACGCAGCATGGGCTGATCTTTGGGTCCAGTTGCAGCCCGTAGTTCTTTGTAAATTATGGATGGTCTCGGGCTAAAGTGTACCCTGCACAGCCCAGGTTTAGTTTGGACTGGTTATCTCAGGCCGTGGTTTCAGGAAAAGGTTCTCTCCCCTTTTTCTCCCTGTTCACACAGAACCCGTTCTCCCCGATGGAGCCGCCCCAAGGAAACCAAACCAACGGCTCCTGAGTGGCTCGGGAAAGAAAGTGGGGCATTATGTTATTTCATTTCTGTTTTCACTTCAAAATGGAATTTAAGCTAAATTTAAGATAAAATAAAACCCTGAAAAAAAAAACAACATTTGGGGTAGATTAAGCCACTTTGATCAGAACTGAAATATTTCATATTTCTTTTAACCTTTCCCAACTTGAAAAAATCTCCACTAAATTTTCAAACAGAACATGTAAAAATGAGGCACTTAAATCTTATCCAGACACTGTATTTTAAATTTTTTACTGAGCAAAATTTGTCAAAATGACACATTTTATATTTAGATTAAATGCCATTTTCCCATCAGGAGTCAGCAACGAGAAAAATGTCATTTGGTTCTGCTCACAATGCTGCAGAAATTTATAATAAAAGATCGTTAAATGAGGTGGTAAAATGTTAATTATACCTCGCTCTTTAACATAGATTCAAACACAACACTAGAATCCTGGGAGATGCTTCCAGGTACGTACTCTAGAGCCCACTCTGTTCGCTGCTGATAAAGTTTTCAAGAGCACGTGCACCAGGGCAGGCACCAAGAGCTCATCCAAGGACTAGAAGCCTGATCTGAAAGGGTTGAGATAGTCCCTGTTTGGAAAAGAGAAAGGAAACCTTCATGCTGGCAGGAGGGGTACAGAATAAAGCCCTTCTGCTTCCCCAGTGAATCCGTGCCTGAAAAATGCAACAGAGGAGGACATTCCCCCTTCTTCACCTCTTTCACCCAAAGCTGTACGCGTTTCTTGGGAGCCTAGCTTTTAACAGGGAGTCTTGTTTTTGGTCGGTTGGTTTTTGGACCTCTTGGGACATGGACAACCCAGCCCCTAGCTTGAGAGTTGCTGGTCGGAGGAGGGAAATGTAAAAGACAGCGCTTTGTCTACAGTGATTCTTCCTCCAGCCCCGTGCTCTGAAAATACACACACACATTTCTCATCCGTCACCCTGTCCCGAGTGATGCTCAGAAAGCTCAGTGATGTCTAACATGACAGTTACGAGAGTCCATACATCTTCCAGCCTCCCCTCGCCTTCCTCACCTTCCCCTTCAACCCTCCCCCAGTGGAAAAGGAACCCAATCCTCAGATTAAAAAAGAAAGTTCACCCATGCTCAACGTGCGTAAGATTTGTCACCCAGGCTGCTTCGCTCAGAAATGAAAACTAGGAGATGCGTAAACAACAAATAACCTCAAAAAAGAAATGAGCGTCTCAAAAAAAAAAAAAAAAGTTATCAAATATGCATTTGTTTATCACAGTCAAGTTTTATGATTCCAACCTGATTCATATATATTTTATGAAGAGAATATCCATTGTGGTGGCAAAATTAAATGTATTTTGAAACTTGTATGTGACATTTATCTATCTGCTCTATCAGAAAAAAGTTGTCATACTCATTCAGACATATATTACTTTTTCAATTTCCTGTCAGTAATGTTTTTTTAATGTTCTTTAGGGTGAGACCACAGGATTTCTCATTTCTCACAACAAAGACCGTAACTCATTAGAATTATGTTGATGAGTTTATACCTAAAAAAGTTGCATCACTTTATTTTTGTACAATTTGCACTCTTATCCATGACAATCATGGCTTTTCTCTTTTTTCTTTTGTTTTTTTTAAAAAAGATATAGAGTCAGGTGGAGAAGTGTTGGCTGCTTTTTTTCCTTCTTCAACAGATGTTCATCATATAAAACACAAAGTTATGGTGCAATTTTATGATGATTCAGTTCTATTGTGAGCCACGAGAGATGACAGAGATAGCACAAGTATTGAAACTCCTTATCACGTATCTTCCCTGCCAAAGGGACAGTTTTGATAGAAAGTTTATATAAACCCAGTCCTTAAGAATAAACAGCGCTGTGCAGCAGGTAAGGCCTAAGGGTCATAGTTAGAGAAGAAACAGAAACCAATTAAAGTGAGTTAATTGACAAGAGGCTACAGCGTGCATGCAGAAGACGGGCTGGAGAGGTGCAAAGTGGAGATGCCACCTCCTTTCTTTGAGCTGCTATTAGAGCGACACGGCAATAAAAACCTTTAGCACCCGTTCCCTTCCCCTCAGCACAAGCCCCGAGAAGGATGCTGAAGTGCAGCGGGTCAAGCTCTGGCTAGAAAGGCCGTTTGATTCTCACGTTTTTTTTCCTTTTTCGATAGGCTAGTAACGACACCATCCACAGTACAGAATAAAATACACTCCTTGTTGGTCAAACACGAGGAGAATTCTGCCAGTAACATTTGAGTTTCATTTCTGAACAAAAGCAGAATGCCTGCAACCAAATTAGAGGATGTGCCTCCCCCTTCTAAGCGTACCTATTATTTGGGAATAAACACCAATTTAAACTCTATTTGTTTAAGCTGGCAATAATGATAACAGCCCAGTTTTAAAGAGCTGTTGATCAGTTTGGCTTAGGTACCTGAAATTATTTGAACACCAGCAACTTCAGCTATTTTTTAGGACTGAAATTCTTACGTGTGAAGACTCTGTCATGACATCTGTGGTACCTGCTGGTTGGAGCTGTGCTGGAAATTCTGTTAAACTGGCCCGTGGTCTGAGGACCCAGCACATTCCATTTGTGTCCTAACCAAAACAGCAGGGTGAATGCCCAGAGAAATGTAAAAAGTAATCTTGGGAGAGATTTCTTCCTTACTACTAAAGGCTCAAAGGTTGTTTTTTTAAAAAGCAGAAGAACCTCAAAGATGCAAAGTGTTCGTTTATGCACAACTGATTTTTAAATACAGATGGAATACTTAATCTCACCTGAAAGAAGAGCTACTCAACAGAAAGACCCTCCCTTCACGTTGCTATCCATCATTTAGCTAAAGTATCAGTAAAGTTAAGTACGTTTTAAATAATTCAGATACCATTACCTAGGTCTCTGGGATGCTACTTCTCTGTTTATTTGGGAAGCACAGAGAAGCAAGTAAGCAAAACAGGAGCATGGTTTTCACAAAAATTGAAGAGTGCAGCTAGATTCATCCCCAAAATAAAGGCAGGTCAGCCAGTGTCAAGTTCTGTGTTTTTCAGCTGCGACCAGGATCTCAGTTAAAACTTCGGTGACTGCCATGGGGAGCTCTTAAGGACAACATTATCAAAAGGATTCGAGCCCCATTAAAATTAACCCGCGTGTGGTGTTCTAAGGATGGAAATGGTGTCATTTAATGTTGGCCAGCTGACATCAGAAGCCCGGTTGCAGGCTGCCACTCAAGCTCGTTCTGCTCAATGTAGAGAAAGAGGAACCTTTGCAAGGTGATTCATCTCAGCCTAAAACATATGCCCGAGATCAGCGAGATGTTTTATTCTTCAAGAGTGCTCGTTTCTTTCAGTGATGACAGACAGCACTAAGCAACTACCTTAAGATACGATGCAGCCTAAGCTTACTTTAAGCGGTCAAAATTAGGGAAAACAAGTTCACAAGTCAGGAGTCTAAAGAGATACAGGACTCTGCTGAGGACCAGTCAATTCTAATATTCACCTCTGGGTCATCTGGAAAACAGTTGCCCTTTTATTGACCATCTCAATATCTCAGCTGTACAAAAAAAGGAGGATAAAAACATTTTCAGAAAATCTAAAAATGAACCAAAAGTCACAGAGGCTTTTTCCAGGGAGAGGCTCAACTTTTCTTTCCCTCCCCTCCTCCCCTTTTTGAGTTACTATTAAAATAAGAAGGCTTTGAGAAGGCCACACGGGTTGAAAGGCTGTTCAACACCTACACAAAATGAAACCTGCTTGACCATCTCTGTCTATCACAAACATAAACACAGCGACAGAGATGATTCACTTAAATGACTTCAACTTGCCTGGTAATATCTTGACACATTTCGCTGGGGAGGGTATAACTTACACAGCTCTTAAAAAGAAAGTTTAAAAAAAGGACACAGCAATGACTGTGGACTGAAGATTTATTAGAAAGATTCCCTAACCATCTCTTGGAAGTCAAATTTCCATGTTGTGTGCAAACTCAGTGAGAAATTGCCTTCTTGACATGATGCTCATTTATCTCCCCTCACTCTGTGTTCTTTCAGGGCTCCTTTTGCATCATTTGCTGGGTAGTATGAGCCCGATTTATACATTTCTGCATTGGTGCTGTTGCCAGAGACGATAGTGATTTAGTGAATCAGGCATGCATCATTCATGTTTGTTCCCTCTTTTCACTGCATAGGATTTTAAGGAGAAATAAAAAGCAAGAGGGAGCCAAGGGTACAACTTGCCTCAGTGAATGCTTTTTAGGAGGGGCCCTTTCCATTGACGGATCAGGTTGTGAGAATTTTGAGTTTGGGTAATATTTAACATCTATTTTTATCTGCATTCAGAAAAAAAAAAAAAAAAAGGCTTTTGTTGTAACATATTTACTTGTGACATTTTATTTTTACCATACAGGATGTAAGATGCTGTTGGTTAAATTCTTGCATATAAGCAAAGCTCTTAACTGTTCATCACTGCACGTGACAGAAGCACGAAGGCACATGAACAGACAAACACTTCTCTAAATTACCAACAGTATTTCTAGGTCAGTAGTCTACTATTCAGATTTTCACTGACTACCCTAACTGAGAAGCTGGCAAAAAAGCTTGTCTAGATTTCCTCCTGTACTCTTTTCCAGTACCCCCTTCCACTTGGATAAAAACATAGTTTGTGATTGCAATTTCAGAACATTTTCAATCTGCTCTTGGACGTCAGAGGTGAGAATCATATCGGGCTTTCCTTCGCCTTTCCGTGTCACGTGAACTGAGCGTCAGGTAGTTTTGTTCTCTTTGGACCTTTGTGAAGAAAACTTTAAAGCCTTAACTTTTCTAAGCAGTTGTTAGATATTTAATCCCAGTCTGCAGTCAGGTTTTTGTCTTGGCTGTTGAGGCAAAAATTCTCTGCTGTGGTAGAGAAGAACGTGGCATTCTTTGCTACCGCCAGCTATGTGCTATTCTCATTCAAAGGTGGGGACCTTATTATTTACCTCCCCTCTCTTCCCACGGATCCTTAAACCTTCTGCTTTAGCTCAAGGAGTACGTTTCAACAATGCCCAGAAACAACTTCTGTTTTCAAATTCATACATATATCTACTTGAAAGCAAAGATAGGTGACTGTGTCACCTATCCAGCCAGGGGTAATGGCTTCAAGTTGCGCCAGGGGAAGGTCAGGTTAGATATTAGGAAATACTTCTTTACTGAAAGGGTTATCAGGTATTGGAATGGGCTGCCCAGGGAGGTGGTTGAGGCACCATCCCTGGAGGTATTCAAGAGAGAAGTTGACTTGGTGCTCAAGGATATGGCTTAATGTTGGGTGGTGTGGTGTGGTGTTTATGGTTGTTGGGTTTTTTGTGTGGGTTATTTTTGTGTGTTGGTTTCCCCCCCACCCCCATTGGTTGGACTAGATGATCTTAAAAGGTCCCTTCCAACCTAGGTGATTCTGTGTCTTCTACCTGCGCCTCTACCAGAACAGTAGGTGGGATGGTTGGGACACTTCAGTGTATCAGATTTAAGAGAGACTTACTCCTGGGTATAAATACAGACTATTCAGAAGAACAGCATATAAACTTAAAAACATAGAGTGATGCAATGTAGGTGCTAATAAGAATACTGAGTGAGGATACACATAAAGCCCGTGCATCGGTATCTGTACAATCAAAATTAACAGCTCTGTAGTGCACATCACAGAAGACACGATTCAAACACCTAAATCTAAAAGTCACCACCCAACACTTTGGAGGGGGCTGTGACGTTCATCGACACAAGAGATGTGTCAAGAAACAAACAGTCCACGCCGTCCCGTGGGCAGGGCTCTGGAATTCTTTCCCACGCGATTCTGCTAACAACCATCGCTTTTCTTGACCTTTTAAATACTTCACTCGGGTCTCTTGTGCAAAGCTGCCAACAGGACCAGTCTGCGTGGTCCCTCCTAATATGAAAGGACAGAGCCTTACCTGGACAGCATCCCTTTAACTCCCACTTTGCAGTCATTCGCTAATACTTGTATCGTGAGAAATCAAACACCTTAGAAAAAAACAGACCTATTTTTACTCCCCAATTAATAAATTGCAGGCAATTATGACCTGTGTACAGTCACAATTATACACTTCTGGCATTCTACTAGAGACAGATTTGAGGCAAAAGACTATGCCATAGCAAGATCAGAAGGTTTAGTTTATTTTCGTCTGTCACCGGAATAAAGGTTCAACAGATCCCAGAGACAGAAGCATCACTCAAGGAGACAACTAAAATATTTGTAATTTGAGGTCCCTGTAGGTACTTGCACCTTTTCCTGGACAAGCACAAAGGTCCAGGTAAGCCTATGTTTAGCTGTGCAGGTATATACATACACACACGCGTGTGCTCATGTAAGTGGGGAGCAATTTGGTTGGAAAATACACAGACGTCTCTTACTTGAAGCGTTTTAGGATTTTGTCAGGATATAGCAATAGGACTTAGAGGGAAGAGCATTTTTCTGGATTGGCCAAGGGATGCTTAATGGAATACTGTATAATACCTAAAATGAAACTAAAGACCCGTGTTTAACTAACTGAATCCCAGTGACAAGGTGGCAAAGAGCTGTCATCAGGAACTGAAACTGGTAGAGATGGGAAGTAGAACAGGAACGAGGGAATGAATACCTTGAGATGTCCAGGGATCTGTCACCGACATTGGTACTGCTCATCTGGCCCTTGTTTCCACATGGTTTTATGCTTCCACTTATGGAAGGAACCAAAAGAGCAAAACCAAGACAAGTGATAACAAGCTAAGGCTAATAAAAAGAACTGAGAAGGAAAGAAGAAGGAAAGTTTAGCGTGGCAAATGGTGTTGTTTCCTCCTCACAGCTAGCACACTGCATGAACCTGATACAATCTCCTCACTGTGAGCCTGTCTGTCTATCTGTGCTATCAAGTAAGACGTATCTCAGCTTAATGCACAGGCTGCAATGAAGGGAGTGGATTAGGCCTCTGGAGATGATGACTAAGAAGTTAAAATTAAACTTTTTTTTTCAGTTGGGCTGCGATGACCTATTTATACAATTTCTTTCTTGCTAGCTAGCTTTTTTTTTTAACATTACAAGATGTACCTGGCCTCTCTCATCTCTCTCTAAACTGTCTCCCTGATGTCCTGATCACTCTCTGATCTATTTCTCTATCTGCTGGGTGGATGCTAATATGACATATCCAACCTCTAAAACAAACCATTTATTTTGAAACTTGGCTATGTCAGAGTATTTGATGCGTCAAACATGAAAATGAATGTATATTTGGATATTGGGTACATCATGTCTTGATATTAAATTATCTCCTGAAAGGTGGATTGATTTTTAAACTGGCAAGATACACACATATTGCTTCCTTGAATCTCTGGTATGAAGCCAGAGACGAGGGGAGACTAGGAAAGGTTCTCTGTGAAGCAGAGACAGAATTGCTCAAGGGCTATGAGTGTTTTCTTTATATTAATAAATTCTTTTTTGTGCTTAAGGAAAGATTCTGTCATTCTCTTCCATTATTATGTGACAATAATACATTAATCTTCTATGAGAGATACTTATCCTAGAGATAATATTTAATTAATGTGCAAAGAAGGAAGTTTAAGTGAAAAAGGTACTTTAAGAATCATATATATTTAATAACATTGGCATAGATATTTCAAAGTCCTTTTTTTCTTTTTGATATCTGGGCCATTTGCATACACACACGCTGAAGCCTAACACTGTCAGCATCTGAAGAAAAATGAGAAACCGAGATATGCTTTTAGAAAGACAGACTGAGCGTCCATTCGTGGTTAGGACTGTGATTTTTTTTCTGCTTGAACTTTCCCTGCCACTGTTCGCAGATGCAACACATAGGAAAAGACATCGCACAATTCTTTGCAATACTTCAGATTCGAACGAGAAGACAGAGAATCCTTCCTCTTACAGGACAACTCCTGTTCAGTGGAAGCTTGAGGGTCTGCATGTAGAAGCCTACGGGTCTGCACCTGGCTAGTTATCATGACAAACGCTACCTGAATACAGCTCAGTTGTTGGATTGCTATCAAAGGAGTCAATCACAGAATCGTTCTGGTTGGAAAGGACCTCTGAGATCATTGACTCCAACCGTACACACACAAATAATCCCTACAATCTCAGTCACTAGAGCATGCCCTCAAGTGCCACGTCTACATGTTTCTTCTTACACCTCCAGGGATGGTGACTCCACCACCTCCCTGGGCAGGCTGTTCCAGTGCCTGACCACCCTCTCAGTCAAGTCATTCTTCCTAATATCTAATCTGAACCTTCCCTGCCCCAACTTTAGATCATTTCCTCTGGTCCCATCATGGTTCCCTTGGGAGAAGAGGCCAACACCCACCTCTCTACACCCTCCTTCCAGGGAGTTGTAGAGGGCAAGGAGATCGCCTCTCAGCCTCCTCTTCTCCAAAATAAACATGCCCCGTTCCCTCAACCTCTCCTCATAAGACTTGTTCTCCAGATCCCTCACCAGCTTAGTAGCTCTCCTCTGGACATGCTCCAGCACTTGAGTGCCCTTCTTATAGTGAGGGGCCCAGAACTGAACACAGGTCCTTTTCTGCTGGGCAGCTCCAGCCATTCTTCCCCAAGCCTGTAGCACTGTTTGGGGTTGTTGCAGGACCAGACACTTGGCCTTAGTGAACCACAATAAGTACAAGTACCCCAGTTGAGTACTCCTGCAATTTTCTCCTCTTTGCATGGAAACTACTTGGGGAAGACATATTTTGTAATTTTCAAAATCTTCACTAGATACTGCTAGGATATCTGGACTTCTCATCCTTTCAGATTTCAAAACAAACACTGACTGCGCTGCAATCAGGGTAGCCCAAAATTTTCTCTCCTCATCTGCATCACTGAGGCATTGACGCAGAGGAGTCAAGGCTGCAGCCCAACAAGAAAGCCAATGGCCTTCATTCGCGCACCAAGACTTATGGCTTCTAAGAAATTCTCAGCCTTCCCAAAACAACAGCAGTGCTTTACCAGTGAGTCAAGGACTTGAAATATTTATCATTTTACATTAACTTCCACTTTTGACAGAGTAATCTGGCTTCTTTTTTTTCCCACCTTTGCCCAAATAGCTGTTCTCGGCTTTCTTTATTCTATTATCAATGCCGAAAGTAAAATTCTGACACTGGAAAAAAAACCCCACATTTGATATATACAGGGTAAATGAGATAAAAGCTAAATAAAACTAAGCACCAAAGAACTATAATCTGGGTTTATTTTTCAGAAACGGTGAGAAGCATCTGCAAAGATATATCAAATGAACTCTCAAATTTGATCCTCTATTTCCTTTGCTTACCTACAGCCTCCCCAAACCCTAACATGCAGAGCATCCCCTCACGAGAAGCTTTGGGCAGTCTAAAGGAGAAATCCTCCATAGTCTTGAATTCCACTCTCACGTGAACCTCTCATACAGCAGGAGAGCCATCGTCTCTGGTTACACGATGGAGTGGCCTCACATTGTTCTCAATTTTGTCAACTCCTGAAGGCAGGCAGTGATGCAACATTCCTGAGCGTGACACACGGCCCGGGAAACACGAGCACCGTCAAAAGCACATTTCTTGGCATCATTAATGGGCATCACCCCTGTCCACTGCTTTGTTTACATCATCTAAAAGATTTTTCAGCAAACTTAGAAAAACTTCCGCATTTGCCTTCAAGTTCTGTGGTCTAGTTCCCAGGAAACTAAATGGCCACTGGGAGAAAGCTGGAACTGCCAAATTCAGTCTTCCAGGATAATAACGGTCAAGCCCTCTCTGTGTATGGCGGAGTTTGATTTGGGGGGAAGGTCAAAGGCTTGGAACAAATTCCAACAGTAGCTGAGGGACATTCCTGGGTTGATCACCTCTGGCTTCACCACATTCTGCTGAAAAAGCTAAGGAGGTTTCTGTTATTTGCCTTTCTCCAATGCAAATACAAGCAACATGCATCTCTAAGAAACCTCTTTATAAAAGTTTTTAAATCCAGACAAAACCAAAACCTGAAAAGGGAAGGGGAACAAACAAATTCCTGACAAAGACAGACAAAACATAATGCCCACGTCAAATACGTGACTCTCTTCTACGAGCTCCTCCTGGGAGGAAGACCCATTTGTGACAGCCGCTAGTCATGCTTCTTAATGCATTACTGGAAGGTGATAAGATACGATGATAAGGAGAGCGGTGTAAGAACCTCCACAGAGCAGGAAGATTTCATTGACTGTGATGTGTGTCACTGGTGATAACAATGAAAATTTGCCATGCTTATAACCACATCAGGATGCTAAGATGAACAGATTATAGGAGTGGTAGGTGCTCCTTTTATGGAGCTAAGTAGTCAACTTAGCTTTCATGAAAATGGTAGGTAAGCTGAACTAGTAGTTAGTTTGGCTTTCTCCTCCCTGCAAATGTAATTAAGAAGGCAATGACAAAAGGACAGGTATGTCTAGTATTTCTGCCTTGAAAGAATTCATTTAGATTAGTGAATAACATTTTTAAAAGTACCTGAACACTTCAAGCTTTTAAGACACTCTTCAAAGTAGATTTACTCCCCATAATACCTATCAAACCCCAAGAACTAATAACTAACGAGCTAGATCCTACGTCACCTCATTGAGAAGCAGAATTAATGAGCATAGCCCTAACGCCACATAACCAAGGTTTTTGGCTTCTGGGATCCGTGCTGGTTATGGCACTGTCTGTAAACGTCTAAACGTGCTGCCTCTTGCAGTTGGCTTGCAGTGCTCCATTCCAGCACACACACATCCCTTCAAGCACTGCGACTCGTACCACTGACTGAAGTTGCTTTTGAAAGTATGACTTGGGCACCTCCGAAAGGATCTACATCAGAGATACAGTACCTTGGCAGAGACCCAGGGCGGCGGCTACAAATCTGAAGTGTGAAACTCAAAAGTGTAAGATTTGTTGTAAGCTAGAGGAAATACATTTTGGAGGCTTTTCTGAATAGCTGCTGATCATTTTCAAGCTGAAAGATATTTCAATACATAATTATCATTTCCTTGGTATCTAATTGGAGATGTCACAATCACAGAATGGTATGAGGTCGGAAAGGACCTCTGGAGATTGGGTCCTCTTAGAGCAGGTTGCACAGGAACTTGTCCAGGTGGGTTTTGAATATCTCCAGAGATGGAGACTCCACCCCTCTATTCTGGGCAACCTCTTCCAGTGCTCTGCCACCTTCCAAGTGAAGAAGTTCCTCCTTGTGTTCAGAGGGAACTTCTGAGTTTGTGGTCATTTTCTCTTGTCCTGTCCCTGGGCAACACAAAAAATGACTGTCCCCTTCCTCTGACACCCACCCTTTAAGTATTGATAGCCTTCTTTATATACCACCTCAGCCTTCTCTTCTCCAGACTAATAAGACCCCAGTGCCTCAGCCTTTCCTCATAAGAGAGATGCTCCAGGCCCTAATCATCTTGGTGGTCCTCTGCTGTACGTTCTCCAGCAATTCCCTGTCCTTCCTGAACTGGGAAGCCCAGAACTGGACACAGGCCTCCCAATGGGGCCTCACCAGGGCAGAGCAGAGGGGGAAGATGACCTCCCTCCACCTGCTGGTCACACTCTTCAGTTGTGATCCAGTAGGGCTGTAGTATGTGTTTTGCAGCAAGGAAAAGCTCCACACTTCTCTTCAATTCCATTCCACTTACAGTTCCTATTGTCCTGGCAGCTTTTTAAGAGTATAAGAGCCTCCTCTACCAGAGGTTCGACTTCAGCACATCCTTGAGCCTTGAACTGCTCCTTCCTACTACTCTTTTTTTCCTGGAGCTTTGGAGAAAAGTGGTAGTGCTTCTGCTTTAAAGCCAGACTCTTTGTCCAAGCAGGTTTTGAGTTGGTCATACTGTGTTTTTGCCAAATTTTCGCAATGGTTAGTTCTTTAGGCAATCCATTTTTTAATCTTTTTTTACTCTGCCCCTTTGTTTTTTTTTAATCCTGGAAGAAAGTTAGATTCCCTCCATTAAGTGTGGTGGTACAAGGGTGGTTATGAACTTCTTGGTTTTTTGGGAGGCGAACAGAATATCACTTTTCCATCCTGCAGATGGTAACTGTTCTGAATTTCACTACTCTTTAAAAAAATGTGGATATGGATTTAACAACCGTTCACAATTATGGATACCCAAAATTTATCAGTGCTCATTGCCTACGATGGACAAAACAGACTGGCCAGCCCTTGTTTTGGTGTAACTACCCTCACTCTCTGCCCCTGTCCACTTCAATGAAATTACCAATTTGCATGACCTGGGCTCGGTCCATACATTTTTCCATTTATGCCGCTGTGCCTAAAGCTGAGGTTAGATAAATAGTACAGTAAAATAAAGACAGTCAGCAAAAGTATGTTAGAAGAATTATTTGCCTTTTGATTCAAATTCACATGGGAGGTAATTAAACAAACAGCCTCCTCTATGTGGGGAAAGGAAACCGACAGAAAAAAAAAAAAGGAAAAGAAATCTACCCTTACAACTGACCTTTTCTCATAATATGTGCCCTTTTCTTCCTGCAAACAGCAGAACCACATGTGTTCAGCCAGTGAAACTTTGAGAGGGGAAACAGAGTCAGACTCCACCCAGAAGAAATTCAATATATTAATATGAAGGCCTGTCAAAACAGATTCTCTTGGCAAAGGGTTTTTCAAGGAACATTCTTAAATGCTAATATTATTTGCGTGTTACAATCCCTCTCGCCTCTCCCTTAAAATGTTCCTCTTTTTTTATCTGAGGCTTGTAATGAAATTTTCTTAATATATACTGTTCTGCTACCATCAGCTCAGATTTCTGTCAATCTTAGCCCTGGGAGGACATTGTTAGTAGTCACTATTTAAACAATTATCGTTTAGATTTTTGCAAACACTGCTAGATGCTGTGAGGGCTAAACCACTCGTGGTTAGCATGTATTAGAGCTGCACAGCTGAAACAGACGAAGCAACGATAACTGCTAAGAGAAAAGGCTAATGGACATCACAGACCCCGAGAACAGTCCGAACTGCAGATATTCAGAAGGACTTTGAGGAATGTTACACACTACGTGGCTTTGGGTCACCTAGAACTTCTGGGAGAGTTAAAACAAAATAAAGAAACGACCAACATCCTCCTTTTAAGTCCCACGAGAAGGCCCACTTTGCGCTCCCATTGATAGTTTCCAACATCTCTTTAATGGCTTCAACCTGCAACAGGGTAGGTTTAGGCTGAACACTAGAAAAGAATTTTTCACAGAAAGAGTGGTCAGACACTGGACTAGGCTGCCCAGGAGGTGGTCGAGTCCCCATCTCTGAACGTGTTGGAAGAGTCATTTAGATGTGGTGTTGGGGGATATGGTGTAGGGGAGAACTTCGTAGAGTGGGACCAATGGTTGGACTCTATGATCCCAAGGGTCTTTTCCAACCTGGATGATTCTACGTATCCTCTTGGAGCTGACTACTAATTTGACAGTGCTAAGTTGGTAGAGCTCTTTGTATTGACCTGTAGCTGTCAAGAGAGTCTTGCATCTGTGGTTCAAGAGAACTCAAAGTTTTTAGAAGCAGCTTTGCAGATACATACTCATTTGTTCATCATAGCGTACTCCACCAGCAAGAAAAAGGAAGAACAATTCTAGAGTTGAACAAAAGGGTGAAACAAAGTAACGTGTATATATATATACACAACCCTGTGGTCCTACATATACACAAAATTATACTATTGTCACCGAATATGTACTTCACTCACAGAACAGAGCAAGCATAAATACATTTCAGCATTGGAGTATTTTCTACGTAGCTGAAACTTGCTCATAATCAGTTAAAATGAAACTAAAATGAAAAGTCAACAAAGAAAACCATATGGGGTTCTCCACCCACTATTTCTCTCACCTGTTTAACTCAACCACATTAAAATCTACCTTAGAATTTAAAGGTGTATTTTCTTTTAGAGGAGAGATAGCCGCAACTGAGCATCCTCAGAATAGAAATCAAATACCACAATCACCTTTTCCCACACCATTTTGTGATTAGCTCATCCTCCAAAAGGCGGCAGTGCCCCTGTCTGGGGGAAGGAGTGCTCCTAGCACTGTAGCCTATCGTGTATTCTCCAGATTGTGGCCTCGGCTGCTTTAGCTAAGACAAGACAGCTGTTACACTTAGAATTATAAAGACAATTTGCAAGTAATTCTTACCACTCCAGAAAAAAGTAGTGCCAGAAAATGGTGAAAATAATAGCAAATACACGTACGCTTTGGGAAAGACGGGAATTTCCTTTGGAATGAAAGATACTTCAGTGCTTTCCAAGCCAGTCCACAATGAGGCCAATGCTATTTTTTAAAATTGTATTCCCTGGTTTTATTGCACATGACACATTACATTGTACCGTACAGTACGTGGTGATGAGAAATTCCCGGCTTATTTAATTGTGATCCTTCAACGAATTTGAAAGGGAGCGCTTTATTTCCATTTCTTTAATTTACTAGTTCTTTGGATGATGATTTTATTAACCCTTGTATTTGAGAACTGATGCTTAACAAAAAAGAGAAAAAGGGGGAGGAAAAAAAAAAAAAAAAAAGGCCCTTGGCAGTATTGTGAAGGCCTGGAACTGAATAATGCACTTTAATAATGAGGGATAGAGCTATGGCTTTTGCTGATGGCTGTGACCGGCTCTGTGACCTGATTATGTCGCAGAGTGTCAGCAGCTGAGACACTACAAAAGGGAGCGCATCCCATCAAATCTATCTCCATTGTAATCACTCGCACTGCTGAGAGGCTTGTTAGGAGCAGGGAATCCATCAGGCCTCATTAGCACCATTTACCATCAAGAAGCTCAAGGAGCAAACGTGTACCCTCTCATCAGAATAATGAGAACCAAAGTACTCCTATTATCTAATTGGATCAACAATGCCTCTCTCTCTATTTAGTTTCCTGAGCCACTTGTGGACTACAACTCTCAAAAATTAGTTATTTTTTTGTTAATTGCCAGGGTGGAGCAGTGTTCAAGGTTTTTCACATACAGAAGGTTTTCACACCTAAAGAGCAAGGCGCCGACACAATGAAGCCCCAGTTCCTCCAAGGGCATTCTTGCAGTACACCGATACCATCCCAATTAAATTCACTGTTCAATTAAACTGTGGACTGTACAATTACACCATACTTAGGGTTTCCTATTAATCCACCAGGAAACGGAATGCATGCCCTCTTTAACCACAAGCCAGCTCCTAATGCCAATTATTATCATGCTACTTTTTTAATCCTCATGGTACAATGTTATCTCAGAATTGCTGAATTAGGATGTATTTTCCTCCTATTAGGCAGCTCTCATCTTTCCAAAAAAAAAATAAAATAAGATACTGAACGTATCAATAACGTATCAATAAAATAATAATTTTATCAATAATAAAAAATAAAATAAGATACTGAACTCAGCACCCGTACTTAACATGGACTCGATGCTGTTAAGTCAAGGAACTTATACAAATGCAACTGATGACAATAAAGCATCATGTTTTAGGCAAATAGAGAGCTGGACTGGAGGCAGCACGAAAAAGCATGGACCTTGCTACCGTATTTCTGCAGTTCATCTCCTTACAAAGAAAACAGCCAAAACAGACATAGTAAAACCACTCCAAACTCCTGATATTTTCTTTCATTTGCAACGACAGAGCGAAAACCCGAGCAATGTCTGGTTCTTAAATGTCTGAAGAATTCAAGTGCAGCAACAGCACTAGGATCCTGCCGTAAGGGCAGGCTGAAGCCAAGCGGGCAGACAGATTCTCTTTGAAATCAGTGCATCCACTGACAGGGTGGGATCTAGCAGTTCTGCTACCTTAGCCTTTACATTGAAGATATGAAAGCTCGGTGCTGCAAACGCTTTCTGGAAAGGGCCGAGGGCAAACAGAATGTAAACAGTGTTACCTGGGCCAACAGTTCTTCATAAGGCTCCTCTGAAAGTGAAAATTTGAGAATCTTCTACCTGTACTAGACCAAATTAATCAGGGGATCTATTCATATTCTAATCAAATTATTCCAATGGATTGGATCTCTTTGCTACAGTAGCCTTGGGGGGCTCTAGTATTACAGTTCATATCATTATNTAAATTAGTAACAAATATGTTCTATAAATGATTGTTAATATATATAAGTTTTTTACTGTGATAGTAAGAACTCACAGACTACGGGGAATTAAGGCCGTGCCATATGTCATTTAAAAGATCGCTTCCCTAAATTTGCCATAGGATCTTGGATTTGACCTATAGTTTAATGTCTCCTGGGATTTCTGATCACCATACATTTAGCTAGACAGATGGACGTTTACAAGCCCTGGATTTCTAGAGGGAAGCAGCGTATAATTACAAAGATTGCACATACAAACAGCCTGGTAAGTCAGCCAGCCTTATATTTGCAGGAGTGAATTTTGGGTGTCACACTTGAAAGGGGCAATTTTCAAAGGGCAGATTCTTAACATATGATGGAAATTTCATTCCTGCAAGTCCAAACACATCATTCAGGAACGGAGCATCCCAAATTACCATTCACTTACGCTCCCAGTCTTGAAGAAACATACCTCTCAGTTCTTCTTTAGCTGCTATAATTCTATTAATTTGCAGAGAATGTAATTTAATTTCTGAAATGTAGTTTAATTACGTGGAATGGTCCTGTTTCGCAGACAGACAGCTTCAGAAGTGTGCTCTAAGCAATATAGATTATGCTGAAAAACGGGCATTACATTACACCCTTACTATCAATACTTATTGGTATCGTGACGAGGTCTGCCATACTGATTACAAACCAGGGAACATTTGTGAAAACAATAAGAAAAAAACAGCTCCTATTTAAAAGAGCAAACAGATAGATTCTGTAATTTTATCCAACCATAGGGAAGGTGCTTCCTTTCTCTTCTCTTTCTCTGCAACCTGTGGAATTCTTGGACTTTACATTATGTGTGGAATAACCAAGGCTCAGCCTGAGGGAATCTGCAGTTCCATTCAGTGATATCTTCACAGTAGTATTTTTTTAAAACATACAACGCATGGCCACACTTCGCTGATGTTTCCCGTGGAGAACACGTAAAGGGAAAACCATCGAAAAACTAGTCTGGGTTTATACCTTCGGCTCTTACAAGGAACGTCTTCGGTGGCAGGTGCCTCACGTGAGTGGCGATGGCGAACCATTTCTGGAGCACAGATAGAAACAAGCAGAGCTCTAGGCTGGAGCTGATCTGACTATGAGTTATAGGTATTATAACCAACTTTTCTTCCAAACCAATACTCAATCCCTCCAGAAATCTTAATAGGCTTTTGAGAGCCTCCATTTAAAGCTGGCTGCATAAAATGATCCTTTGATGAAAAGGGATTGAAACAAGGGTTAAAGTAGACATTGAAAGGTTATTGTAGAGGGCACATTGTTCATACAATCCTCCTTTAATATGTGTGGTGTGCACCTGCGATAAGATGATTCATTAGATAAGGCCTCACTTTGACAAGCTCCATCGTTCAACCCTCGGGGTAGTGATGGAACAATTCTGCACCCACCCAGTAAATATAACAAGGTCAGCATTTTTTTTTCCTGGGACTTGGATGGCGATAGTGAAGCTCAGGATGCATCTTTGTTTACGTGTTATGTTGCAAAAAAAAAGGGGGCTACTATAAAGTGTTGTCTTTTTTTTTGTCTTCTTAGTGGGCCAAAATAAAAAATGGTGCCCCTGTTCCAATTAAATAACACGGGGATAGAAAACTACAAGGAAAAAACCTGGGGGTTTTCCCCCCATAGTAAACAATAAAAGCAGAAACTAAACTTTAGGTCCACGTATCAGCCAAGCTACACCAGCTGTATCATTTCAATAAACGTTTACCGGGGCCAAACATCCACATCAGCGCTGTGGTATCACCCTCCACCCAACGTTGTAGCATTTAGAATAACGACATTTAAATTACTCAGTTACCAGGTCCGCTCATAAGTTACATTGACAGCTTTGTGGCAGTGACTTCGTGGGAAACAAGTAGTTGTGTTAATTTGAGCCCTGCTAAATACAATAAAGAGTGACAGTGGCCACAGTCTGAAAGCTACTTAAGCACGTTGCATCAGTGGAATTATTTATGCATTTATGGATTCAGATGAATATCTTTCTGCATCGTATTAAGACTCAAACTGAAATAGGTTGCAACAAATAAACACCTCCCAAGCACAGATAACGCATAATCTCTCTCTTAAGACACACCATGAACATCGTTCAAGTTTCTGTTTGGAAAATTTTCTTTAAAGCCAAAGTTTCTCCCAAAGTTGCATTACAGCCTGGGAGATTCACTGCAAATTGCCTATCGGAGTTAATAATCAAGTGAGTAAGCCTGCCGGCTAAATCCAACCCAGACACTTCATTACAGTTTCAGTTGTGCTCCTTCACTTATAACATTCAGAAATTTATTTAGAAAATTACCTTTTTAGAAATGAAGTCATACAGAAATGCTACAATTTGCAAAAAAAAGCGTAGCCTTAATAGCACAGCAGCCCTGTAAGGCAGTTATCATACCTAAGTGGAAAAAAGACAGCTGGTGTGTTTGTTAAGAATCACAGGGCTGCTTGACTTTCAAAATACTGAATTGTTGCACTATTGCAATCTTTTCAAAAGGCTGAATTAAAATAAAACAAATCCCCCCAGCCCTTTCTGGCTGGGAAACACTTTCTAGCAGCTCCCAACTTCCTCCCAGTCCTGAGACTTTCCATTTCTTACCTTGTCTGGCAAATCAATATTTATTTATCTTCAATACGTGCACTTTTAAATTGCTGTCACACGAGCGGAACTTATTTTTGTCCCCAGATCAGCCTGCCATCAGAATTCACTGTTTGCTCCATCTTCTACTCACCTGTCCTTGTGCATTAGTGACGAGTTGACCCGTGACCCCCTGAAGACTGGAGAGGGCATTGCCAAAGGCCTGGGAGCTTGCTATTGAGCCCATGGCTGCTGCTGCTGCAGCCGCTGCCGCTTGACTCGCTAGCGGATTGTTAACCAGCTGAAAAAAAAACCAAAANAAAAAAAAAAAAAAAAACCAAAAAAAAAAAGAAAAAAAAAAAAAAAAAAAAAAAGAAAGAAAAGATCAGGGTAAAACCCCCCGACAAACACCGAAACACAGGGTGCAAACTGGATCGCGTAAAAGTGATCGTGCTACCGTGGGTCAGAAACTGCCCGCTCCATCAGCTTGAGTACTTTTGAGAGGTTCTCACTTCTGAGGCTCTGGGGTCTCTGACAATGAAGGGTGTTTAAAACTGCAGAGGAAATTCCATGTTCATATTGAAGGATAAAACTCACTTTTTTTTACCCCTTATTTATTGGTACTTTTTT
>VZRU01013355.1:30141-43209 GCA_013398155.1 Pedionomus torquatus
TTTGCCTTCTGCTTGATATGTTTCTTTAGGTTCAGGTGTAGCAGCTAATCCTGCTGTAAACAGCAATCAGCCAAAGATTAGCACTTGATTGAAAGGCAGTGGGATATTTACTTGGGGATATTCAGAACAGAGGCTGTTTTACTAATGAACCCAGAAATGAGAAAAACCTGCCAACCCTTTTAATTTACACCATTAAAAACCCAGTCTCAACATCTAGATAAATGACAGCGGAGGACTCAAGCCTGTGATTAAGTTCAGTAGAAATGGACGAAAAATTCAAAATTAATTTGCAAAATGCGATACGGAGCAACTTCCCGCTTCTTGACTGCAAAGGATTAATTGCTGGAGTCATCAATTTTCAGGAAGCGGGTTGTTCTGCCCGCTGCAGTTGGTTCTACCTGGGTGATCCATATAAAGCCCAGTCGTGGCTCTCACTGGAGGAGACTACGGGAATCCCGCAGAGGAGCACTCCTGGCAACGCCTGGGCTTATCAAACATACCCAACCTGTGCTCCTCTCTCAGAATCAAACGTCCTCCGGGAGACGGCTTGTTCACTGGGTTATTGTGAAGTTTATATTTTCTCATCCTCTCCTGAGATTGGACAAATGTTGAACCAAGCACACAGGGATGATTGTAAAAAAAAATAAAAATTAAAATAATAAAAAAATGCTGTGAACCATTATCACTGGGACAGCTGTCCTGAGAACAAACAAACAAACGGTTCAACAGTCTGAAAATGTATTTTGGAGTGGGTTTGCCCCCAAGAATCACTGCATTTTATCAGAGTGATTATTTTGGAGTGGGTTTGCCCCCAGGAATCACTGCAATTTATCAGGGCTTGCAAAATGCACATTCGTAAGGCAGAGTAGCCAGAAGTTTGAGGGAGAAAAACGTCTGGGGACAGCAAAGACATATTTTCTTAGGTGAGGTGAAAAGGCTGAAGCTAACTGAGAAAAGCTTGATGTTTGAGCTGAAATTAGTAGAAGTTCAAAGTTTTTCGATGATGTGTAAATTATCAGTCCCCTAGAAATGGAGAGTCACAGACACCAGTAAGAGATGTTCTCCACAGACAGGCTCTGCTTTAAAATAGGTTATAAAAAATTAATCCGTGATTAGTAGATGTTTTAAGCATGTTACAGATATGAGTAGTGTGTATGTTATAGATGTTTAGAAGCCCATTAGTAGAAGATGTCAGATACGGTTATAATCTATGCTTATAAGAAACCTACTTGTCTCTTGGACGTTGCAAAATCTACAGCAATTGATTGGTCATACATTAAAACATCTATTAATCATTCATTAGCCCTTCATGAACTATTTATAAATGGTACCTTGATATAAAGCGTTGCCTAAAGGGGCGCCTTGGGCACATCCAATCCCTCTAGAAATTGTAAAGTAAATAACTAAATAAAGATTAGTAGCAACGCTGGACAGAAAAGATGACATGGTTGGACGAAATATTTTGCTTTGGAAAAAATAGTTACATGAATCTCCAAAACCGGTCTGAGGCACCCCATGGCAAGAAAGACAAGCAGGAATAAAAGACAACAGAGGAAACTGCAATGACCGCTTGATGAGCAGTCCTGACGGGCTGTGGAGGGAGCAGAGATGGGCAACAAGGACCAAGGTGAAGCTGGTGCCTGAATGCGGAATGCAAGCTGGGAGCCCCAGTGCAGCCGCCCGCACTCCTCCGTCGCTCGGGTGGTGGTGCCCGAGCACAGCAGTGCGACGCCAGACAACCCTATAGATAAACTCATCCGTTTTCTGCTCAGGACGGTGGCATTTCTTTATTGGCCTGATGGGAAGCTGGTAGAACCTGCCTTTCCTCACCGCACTTCGTGGGCAGCGCGGGTGCCTGGAGCAATCCCCTGGGAGCTGTACATACTTGGAGGAGAAAGGGCGGCAGCAAGAGCGTAAGGATTTCAGAAAAGGCCTTCTATTGTCTTAGCAGGCGCCAACAAAGTACGGCACCTACGATCCCACAGCATCTCACCAGAGGTATAAACGATAATCTTTGCATGGTTACCTGACATCAGCTAATAAACTCTAGTAGCTGCTACGGTTTATGGCTTCAGCTGCATATAGGAACAGTTACCTGGGGTGCAAAATTTAGCTTGTGAATCTGGACACTGCCAAGGGTTAAAACCTTTTAAAAACCAGACTATCGTCTCCTAGAATCTCCTTTCCAATTTTTTTTTTTTTTTTTTTGATCCAGTTCTCAAAACTCACACATTTTCAAATACAACAATAAAATTTAATTACAACAAACCCTGGAGACACTCAGGATTGCTTTTAGTTGCATCACAGAGATAAGCTACTTATTAAAAAAGATGGCAGAAGCTATGATATGCACAGGTACCCTGGGTCGTACCGTGTTCCAGGAAAAATCACGCTGAATGGGCCAACTTGCAGAGTAAGAGACTTCCAGGCGCATACCAAAACCCCCCTAACTATTCACCAGTTCAATTAAAAGAGAAGATGCCCTTTTCTTTGAGTGCTTTGGGAAACTGTTGACTGAAAGTTACATTCTGTTAAACTGAGCCCTTTAAAATCATGTGCAAATACGGAATGGAGCAATACACCTCATTTTATTTTATCTGGACACCAAAGTAACTTCTGACATATTGCATCTTGTTTTTATTCGAAAAGTATAATCTCTGATTTGAGAAGTTTATGCCATTTCTCAGTGCAGGCTGGATCCCTCAGAACACTCATAGCAGAAATACATTGCAAAAGATCCCACAAAGGGCTCTTCCCATTTTGTTTCTGTATTTATATAATGATTTAACTTGGAAGGCTGAGGCCCCTGGAGCTGTCAATCCCAGTCCCCAAATTTCTGCTCTCCCTCAAAACACCAGCCGTAACAGCAGGCATCAGTGACAGGCCAGGCATCGCAAGGATGCTTCTGCGACTGACATGATACTGGATATTAGGAACAAGTTCTTTATTAGGAGGGTGGTGGAACACTGGAGCAGGTTGCCCAGGGAGGTGGTTGAGGCCCCTTCCCTGGAGATATTCAAGGTGAGGCTGGATGAGGCCCTGGGCAACCTGGGCTAGTTGGGGGTGTCCCTGTGACTGCGGGGAGGTGGGACTAGATGACCTTTGGAGGTCCCTTCTGGCCTGGATGACTCTATGATTCTATTCTATGATTCTTTGGAGAAACAATCTTTATAGGAAGAATCTTGTAATAACCGAGTATTTTCAGTACCTTTTTCTGACTTCCCAAAGAACTTTTAAAGGAAAAGCGTATGGAATTTGTTCTCTCAACTCAGTGTAAAGCAGGAGCCGCTCCACTGCAGCAAACAGAACTCACACAAATCAAACTAACCTGGAAAACGACGGGGGATGAAAGAGGCACCACTTTCAAGACTCTAAAACAGTGACATGCAAAGTGAGAGTTTCTAGGCTTAAGAAATAGTCTTCAAAAAGCAGTTTCAAGAAGAGTGTGGTGGAGGCAATGATGCAAGCAGCTTCCTTGAGAGCCACAAATACTTTTTTTTTCTTCTGGAAGAACATCTTATTCCTCTTTTTCCAAAGCTAACTTACTCTAACTGACTGCAAGAAACTGATGAGGCATGCGTGTATCATTGAATACAGGATCAGATTTGATAGCCCACACAGCAATTTTACTTTCCTCTATAAAGGGTGAAATCCTACTGAACTTCCATTCCTCCAGTTTGGAAATCAAAGAGCCAGTTTTACTCATCGCAGTAGCACTCAGTCAACAAATACAAAGAAAAATCCAAACTGCTCGACTGATGAAATGAAAAGCCAAGACATTTCAGGATGCCAGAGCCCCACGTGAAAAAATGGGTATGGAACTTGAAAGGGAAGGTCACTCTACGTAGTGCCAGTATCAGAAAAAAGTTAAACTCTTGTGAGTTTTCTAAAGGACTTGCAGGAGAGGCAAAGAGCGAAGATAGACTGAGTGTAGCAAAGGAGAATGGAGGGACCAGTTGTGGAGTAAGAGCAGGCGTAGCCTCATTTTACAAAAAAGTATGGGTATTTTAACAGCCTTCAGGAAGGCTGTTACAAAAATTCAGATTTCTGGATGTCTCCTAGGGATGAAATTAGTGTCAAAAAGCAGTATATTTGATTAAGGACCGACCAATCCTCAGTCTCTTACGTTCTCAGACAATCCTTTCTAGGGAACATCACACAACTAGATCAGTTACTGATTAGCTACTGAGAGTATGTTTGCCTAAACCAATGTTTTTCAAGGGAAAACAGAAAAATCCTTTGATTCAAAGACCTCTAGAAGTTGAGAAAAATTCAGCAATGTCTCTCAATCACAGACATATGACATTTTTCTTTTTTATCCAGACTATGTGAAAAATGAACATAGAAATTAAATTTTTATTAACGTGGCGTTAGCTTTTGTAGGAATTTTTAACTGACAATCTACATGAATTTTATCAGTGTTGACATTACAAGAGAATTACACATCAAAATCTAGTGGGTTTCATTCCCATTTTTTCACGTTGGCTTGTGAGACAGATTCTGGGTAGCAGTCACTTGGACTTAAGGGAAAAAGACTGTTTGAAACTGAGCACAGGCTTCTGAGGATATTCTGGTTACCACCTTCTTTCCTGTGACCAGCGTTGTCACCTGTACCGGGTGTAGATGACAAGGTTTCGGTAGCAGGGGACCTGCAGAGGAGGAACTGGGGAAAGAAGAGCGAAGACAACAGAGGGAACAGCAAGGTCAGAGAAGGGAGGAGGTGCTCCACAGCAGAGCAGGAATCTACACTGCAGCCCTCGAGAACCCCACACTGGAGCAGACGGGTATTTCCTGATGAGAACTGTGATCTCTGGAGAGCCCATGCAAGAGCAGGGGAAAAGTGTGGAGAGGGAGGAGCAGCAGAGAGGAACTGTTCTGGACCAACCATAGCCTTCCATATTCCCTGCACCACCTGAAGTGGGTAAAGGAGTCAGGAGCAAAGGAGTGAAGTTCAGCCTGGGAGAGGAAAGATGCTGTCTTAAGGTTTGTCTTTTAATTTCTCACTGCCTGAATCTAATTGAGCTGGCAATAAATTAATTATCTCCAAGTTGAGTCTGTTCTGCCCGTGGCAGTGATTGGTAAGCAGACTCTCTATCTTGATCCATGAGCTTTCCCATCCTATTTTCTCCCCCATCCCACCGAGGCAGTGAGCAGCTGGGTGGGGGTCTGGCCCACCACACCATCCCGTTCCAGGAACTGTAGGCCATCACTAACAACAACAATATGAAAGTGTCTTCAGTAACTCAAAGACACAGAAGCACAGGTTTCTAACCTTGATTTCTAAACACAAACTGATTGATGCAGAACTGAGGTGCAGTGAGAGGTGGTGGAGCCTCCATCTCTGGAGACATTCCAAACCCGCCTGGACAAGTTCCTGTGCAACCTGCTGTAGGAGGACCTGCTTTGGCAGGGGGTTGGACTAGATGATCTCCAGAGGTCTCTTCCAACCCCGCAGCATCCTGTGTATCATTCTGTGGGATTCTGTGGGATGCAGAAGTACAGTAACCCTGGAAGTCCCTAGTAGCTCTTATGGCAAATTCTTTACATATGATTAATGCTTATATTCCTAACTGTCTTCAGTATATGTATGTACTCTGTACCAGTTGACAGCTCCCTGGACATACATTAAATCTCAGAATCCCTGTAGGCATGTTTTAAAAGACACTGGAAAGACCTGCTTCAACTTAATCCTGGGAAAGCACCTAGATACCATAGCAATGAGTGCCAAAGACATGTTTGCAATTATCAAGAATTATAATTTATATAGAATTTTGCAGACTAATTTTTCAACTATGGGTGCCTGTGTTCTGCTGGTTTATTTTTAGGGTCTCAAGCAAAAATAAATCAAATTTTCAAAAAGCTGTGAACATGCACGTATCAAGAAAGCCAAGAGAGATCACACAGGTAACATAAAACAAAAGAAGTGCATTTTATCCAAGAAGACACTATGATCAAGCATTTTGAGAACCCTATATGTTTCAGATATCAGTCAGAGACCTTTTTTTGATTTCTGACCCTCCCCTCCCTTCCTCTTAGTTTATGTAATAGGATAATTACAACATTTAACTTTTATAAATGAACATCAGGGTGAAACGTCTAATAAAATGGCTGTCATGGAGCCTAATCATGCATAACTCTTTGAAAACATGCCCCAGCAGGCAAATGTTTCAAGCAAATCCCAAATTATGAAAAAAAATACCAACCCAAAAACCTGTCAATGTTTGTTATTCGGACGGTGCTGGGATGTGATCAACCTACAAACTCTACAATGTAGGTACAATATCCAGACTCGGGCAGTAATGATGGCTGGGTATTTGAAAATGGCACGGAGTCTATATTTGAAAATACTCGTAGATGGTAAGAGTTCCAAAAGGGCTGCTTAGACAGACAGTTTAGTATATGCACATATATCAGATATTTATGTGCAGAACAGAGTGGGGAGACAAGGCTATTGGAGTATCCGAAAGCACCGACTTGCCAGGGACGCTTAAAATATCTGGTTCTCACAGATACTTAATCTGCTCATTATATACATTTATTGTGGCTGAGCTATTTGCTGTCTAAATCTATGCTGAATTTTCTATCAGGAGTAAGTACTGATAGTGGTATCACTGATGCGACATGACTTGATTCAATGCGAAGCGACGCGACCTGAGGTGATGGGAAGCTCGTGTCCGCCCTGATACGACATGGGTAGAGGAGGAGGCACAAAATTTCTCACAGTGTCTTCGTAAACAAGGTGCTGCTGGTCAAATTGGAACCAGTCTAAAAAAATACTATAACAATTTAGAAAATAAAAAAAAAAGAGAGGTGTATTTTTAATAGAACCCTGGCAAAGCAAATAAAGAGCAGACATCATTCCCGGACCTCTAGGAGCAAACTACTGGAGACATGAATAATGAAGAAGACATTAGGGCACAGGCAAGGAGCCAGTGGAAATCATTCTAGCCATTTTCATTTCTGCTCTGTTAGTGACAGGCAGAAAAGAGAGGAAAGGGAACTAGAGGAAAAGGAGGGACCCTCTTTAGGTCGGATTCCACAAGATCAACTAAACGGAAGGTGTGTGAGGCTGGGTCTTACACGCTTACCAAAAAGAAAAGCAAATATATTTCATATATATTTCATATATTTAAATTTAAATATATTTCATATCTTTAAATGCAAATAACTACAAAGAGTAGCTGACTGGCTCCTTTATCCAGAAGAAATCCTTTGCTGTGAGGGTGGTGAGGCACTGGAACAGGTTGCCCAGAGAAGCTGGGGATGCCCCATCCCTGGAGGGGTTCAAGGCCAGGCTGGATGGGGCTTGGAGCAACCTGGTCTGGTGGGAGGTGTCCCTGCCCAGGGCAGGGGGGTTGGAACGGGATGACCTTTGAGGTCCCTTTCAACTCTAACCATCCTATGATACTATGATTTAACAGCAGGTCAGTACTTACAGACTTACCCACAGCCTCTGGTCCGGGCAGTTCCCGGCCGTCTGAGTTTGTAACTTACAAGTAGGAAATGTTTCAGATCTGTAGAAACTGGCACACACAGTTTCAGATTTTAATCAAACAGAGCCTTCGTGGTTGAGTCTGGTTAGTTAACTTTATGCTTACACAGCCTTTAAAATATCTACAGCTGTTTATTTCTGCAGGATGCAGACCTACTGTAAACAACCCACCTCATCTGACTTGATGAAATTTTGCATCGCTACTACCCATAAATTGTACTGGTGCTCACGAAAGAGCAAAGAGTGTTGAAAAAATTACATGAATTCTCTAATTCATAGAAGCAGTTTCCACATGTGGCAAGAATGAAAGCAAAGAGCATCTCCTGAACTTTCCAAAAGGGGCTGCAACTCAGCTCATTTCAGGTTGATTAGTTCCTCGGTCCCTGTGTTTGTCTATTTTAGAATGATTTATTTGGCTTCTGAAAGATGCTTTCCCCACAAGAAAAATGGTTACTTCAGGGCTCCCTTGCTGCTAAAAAAATGAACTCTTATCAAAAGGAAATTGCCATCTGTCTTCTCGGATAAGAGCCCAGCACTTCGGTCTCGGTGATCCAGCCTCTGTGGAAAGTGTGTCAACCGTGAGACACACCAAATTAATCTCCTTAATCTAAAACATTTATTTGCCTTTAATTTGAATGCGTGAATGGCACGTGCACATGTAAATATGACCATTTGCATATATAAATGTTAAAAATGCAATGTGAGGTCACATCATGACAATATGACACTTCCTGTTGGGCATTTGAGAAAATATTTCTGAAACAGTCTTGCTTTACAGTACAATATGCAATCCTAGTATATGCATGCCTGGAACTGTTTAATCAAATATTCATATTAAAAATCAGACTTCTAGGTACAGACTTTTGCCCTTTAAAGAATAAATCCTACTTAATACTTAAGGACATGTTGCTTACCGGAACATACATAGGGTTTCTTTAAGAATTCTAAGGCGGCTGCTCTTCAAAGATCCTCATTTTGGAAGCTGGAAATGCATCTGGATACTTTCACTTATTCATAATGCAAGAGCATCACCTGACAGGTCTGTTTCCATGTAAGCTCAGTGCTCACACCGAAGTCTCACTTGAATGTGAGCAAGATTCTATGATTCTATGATCAGATATAAAACTGGAACTATGTGGAATCTTACTCTTTTCTCTGCTTTCAGCTCCAACCTTGGCCTTCCTAGATGCACCCACCTGATACAAAGCTGAGGTACGATACAGATGAGTCCTGATGCAGTCCCGGGTGCTGTGCTCTGGGCAATCCTGCTTTAGCAGGGCAGTTGGACTAGATGATCTCTAGAGGCCCCTTCCAACCAAGACAATTCCCTGATTCCGGAAAGATTGCTGGCAAAGAGCAGAGTAAAATCCAAATCTGGTTCTGAATCCAGCTATCTAGAAAGCTGGAAGGATTTCATCCTCTGCAGTTACGTCAGTTTGCCCCAAAGTCCCAGTGATACAAACACCATAACTGATACCATGTGTCTGAGAAGTTCCCTGGGTTTTTCCAAGTTTCATAGAGAATGAGACATCAAATCAGCTGAGATTTTTAGTTCGACATTTCAGTTTAGCTGAAATCTCAATATACAAAGCGAGGTTTGAGAAGTGTACGCAAAGTTGAAGGAAGCGTTAAGTTTTAAGAACTTGAAGTCAAAACCACATTTCTACTAAAATAAACATAAGGGCTGAGCGATAGCCACTAAAACAAGGAACCGAAGTCAAAGTCTGTGCCAGGAGAGAGGGCATGTGAAAAAGGATGCTGAGGGTCCCTAAGCAGGATCCTGTTAACGTTTTCCTTGGGGCACTATTTGATTACTTCAGTACAGTTTGGAGTTCCAAGGGATGGACTGAGAACGGGACTTTGTTCAGCCGTCCGTGTGTCAACGGGGAGGTTCCTGCCGCTACTCCTTTTCTAAAGATAGAGTGATGAACAGTGATGAGCCCGCACTCCCCGTCCTCCCCTCCCCTCCTGCGGGAGCATATTGCATCTCAGATGGTCGCAAGCTCCTGCCACATCCCAAACGGAAGGCTTAATTTGACTGTAAACATACAAGGAGCCACTCGCCAACACAGGGCTGAGTACAGCGCTTTAAAGGCGCTGTTTATCCATCAGACGCCCACTGTTCCCTTTTCCGCCCGCGCTGCTGCTCTGCACATAAAGCTCCATCTAAACCGTGGGTTTAGCATGCCAAGAGTTGTGCCCTCAACGCAGCTCCTCCAGAAGAGGAAAGGCAGAAGGGTTAATAGCGTAGTGCAGCCACACATGGAACACTTCCACAGGCAAGCCTCTCTCCTCCCAGGCACTTCCAGTCTCCTCTGATGTTAGCAAGAAACCTGCTCCCCAAAATGAGCTGCAAGTCCTGCCCCAGGAGCAGGCCAGAGAAGGACCAGGCTCTGCTCAGCATCAACGAGCTGATTCCAGATTAAATTTTGTTCATGTTCTCCTGAGGGACGCACAGAACATTTACCAGTTAACTTACTGATTGCCTTGAAAGCTTTTTTTATTCTATTTATTTATTTACTTCATAATCCAGTTGTGTCCCACCTTCCTGTAACTCCTCTCTGGGTTTCTTGGGGGGTCGGGGGGTGTGTGAATATGATTTTTTTTTAATTATTATTTTATTTTTTTGCCGTGATAGACTCTCCTGCTTTTACCTACTTGATCCCTTTTCTCTGATCTCTCATCTCCAGTCTCAGCCACTTCGCTCGTGTTGCTCTGGATCAGGTCACGATAGGTTTTTCCATATGGGAGTTCACACAGAGCTGCAAAAGCAGCAGTAAATCTACTGTGTTTGTAATGCTGCCATATTAATTCCTAATCAATTTCAAAGCTGTATTTGAAACTCATATATTTCACCTCAGCAAAATCAAAATAACGTCAAGTTGCCAACAGCAAATGAAACTTGGAAATATAATTAAAAACATATAGGCTAGGAATGTATTGTTTCTGAGGTCTTTGCAATTGCCACTGTGCTAGGCACTATAAATTGATGGCAAGAGGCTATATGAAACTGAGATCCTCTTATAACAAAAGCAGAGCTCCACATTGCTTGAGGTAACAGAGGAACTGCTGTTAGCTGAATGTGAGTGATGACTGCAAGTATAAACCCAAGAATTTTTTTTCTTTTTCTTTTTTTTTTCTTTTTTGCTGCTAGGATCAATTCCAAATTGGTTAAAATCTAAGGCTGAGATCCTGCAAGGGCTGCTTAAAGTTAGCCTAATGCAGGCCTGGGTAAGCTCCAGAGAGGTTATCTTGGTGTCTGTTGGTGACCCTGATTTTTTTTACTTCAGATAAAGATGGGATGCTCCATATTATACATGTCATTACATACATTCACGTGCAAATATTAATTTACCCCATGCTGATTTTACTGTATTTTAAACAAAAATCATGGCAAGGTTTGGCTTCTACCATCCTCTTTTTGGGTTTTTTTGTGTGTGTGTGTAGGCAGCATGTCAGAAATAATGCCTGTGTTATTATTCAGTATCTGCTACTGGCTGAATGCATAGCCTGGGAAAAGTCTAATTATCATTTACAATAAATAATTTCCTCCATATTTATTATCAATGGAAATCTACTCACAGACATTCAGCCAAGGAATTCTGCTATATGGGCAAAAATATGTACTATCTTTTTCAACAGCAGCACAGCTTACAACCTGAATGTCTGTAGCTTTTTCATTAAATTCATTATTGCCTTATTGTACCAAGGCTCTTGTTCTTCCATGAGGCACTGTCAATAGACAGACAGATGAATTTCTTCGTGTTCTAAGTATTTTCTACTTTTATCTGTTGACCAGATTCACAAAATATTTATAGGCCCTGTAGCAATTCTTGTGCTTTACAAAACAAGGGAAATTTTTTTGTGTGTGCTGAAAATAACGTAACTTCTAAGTTCTTGGTCTGATTCTGATTTCTCTCCACCAGGATATAAATCTGGTGTCATTTTAATGAAGTCCATGAGTCGCAGTTGGTTAAAACGGAGGTTACTACTGTCAGAATAAGACCCTTCAATTTCTTATAGGCTCAAAATCTGCAATAAGGGGGGAAGGATACTCTCAGATGAAATACTAGAATTAGTTAATTAGAGTAATATTTTATTTAAATACAACAGTCTCACCAAAGGCCTGATTTTTTTTCTTTCATTAATACCACTGTTAACTAGGGAAGCTGTCCTTTGAAGTCAGAAGTCAAAACATTTACACCTACAGCTGGGAAATTAATGGATTTTTCTGTTTGCAGACTGAAAAATTCCCTCAAAACCCTCTACTCACCCCCTCACTCCCCCTCTCCTCCCCTCCCACCCCTCCCAAAAACAATAACAAAACACAATTCAGGCAGACCTGGAGTGAAAAAAAATGGAAAAGAAATAAATTTTAGGTCACATGTAACATTTAGTTCAGACCAAAATGATTTCTTGAAAGGGAATATAAAATGGATCACCCTCACAGATGGGTGTTTTATAAATTGAGTAGAAATACTTCATTTCAAAGAAATCATTCTTACGTGCCTTTTCCTAATCTCACACATTTTAGGGTCGAAGAAACGTATCTATGTTCCTGTTTGCCAAAATATACCTTTGGAAAGGGTGCAGTCTCCAGACCTCTTTGCAGTCACTGGTACTGGTGGGTGTTACTGGTAATGCTGTCGATAAAAAGGGTGAGCCAACGCTTCAAAAACGTTTTTGCGGCCAGCCCAGTCAGACGATGGTGGTGTCACCTTCTTTGAACTTCCAACAAGGAAGAAACTCTGATGAGTCCAGCCTGAGCACCAATAACGTAGGACTCCTCCTGGGTCATGGAAATCCCAAGCACAAATACAGGTTGGGTGGAGAATGGCTTGAGAACAGCCCTGAGGAGAAGGACTTGGAGGTGTTGGTAGATGGAAAAGCTCAATGTAAGCTGGCCAGGTGTGCTCACAGCCCAAAAAGGCAACCACATCCTGGGCTGCATCACAAGAAGCGTGGCCAGCAGGTCGAGGGAAACGGTTCTTCCCCTCTGCTCCAGTGAGACCCCACCTGGAGAACTGTGTCCCGCTCTGGAGTCCTCAAGTCTGTCCAGGAAGGCACCTGGACCTGTTGGAACGGGTCCAGCAGAGGGCCATGAAGATGATCAAAGAGCTGGAACACCTCTGCTGTGAAGACAGGCTGAGAGAGTTGAGGTTGTTCAGCTTGGAGAAGGCTCTGGGGATACCTTAAAGCCGCTTACAAAAGGGGTCCTACAGGACAGATGGGGAGGGACTCTGTCAGGGAGTAGAGCAATAGGATGATGGGGAATGGTTTTAAATTGAAAGAAGGGAGATTTAGCTTAGATTCTAGAAGGAAATTCTTTGCTGTGAGGGTGGTGAGGCACTGGAACAGGTTGCCCAGAGAAGCTGTGGATGCCCCATCCCTGGAAGTGTTCAAGGATGGAAGTGGCTGGATGGGGCTTGGAGCAACCTGGTCTGGTGGGAGGTGTCCCTGCCCATGGCAGGGGGTGGGACTAGATGAACTTTAAGGTCCCTTCTAATGCAAACCATTCTATGATCAACATTATTTGTACTGCAATAACACAAATACACCCTATAAAATATGAGGTA
>VZRU01013355.1:48378-61030 GCA_013398155.1 Pedionomus torquatus
AGGAAAGTTTAGGGTTAGAAAATTAGTATTTCATGTGGAAATATGAAAAACTTTCCAAAGTATAGGCGATGGAAATAGTAATAATTATGTTTTAAAAGGAAGGAAGTCTTGCAATTAGGGTTCCTGGGTAGAAAACGAGAAATCTCACTAGAGGTCCGATTCTTCCATATATTTTAATTAATTTCCTATCTGAAAAATAAGAATAATGAAACTCCCTTTCTTTTACCCTGTTTGTTTTCTCTTTAGATATTACATCTGAAATGCCATTAGGACTGGATTACACATGCACATGCATCTAAGGAAGGCGAGACTCAAATTAACACCAATTTTCTTATTTCAGGGTAGATCTGTGTGTGGAATACTTCTTGTTCGCTGCAAAGTACCTAGTCATTTGTGTATTTACCTAGTACTTATGTAAGTTGGGCACTTAAGCCACTGCCACAATATATACACATGTAACATTAATGCAGGCCAAAAAGTACAGAAATAAATGAACAACTAAGTTACTAGCAAAGCTGTTCACAAGGTGGAGGTCTCTAACAAAGAAGCCCAGAGATGGTAAAAGTAATTACAAGGGGATATTTCAAAGTGCAGGCTGACTTTACACACGGAAATGGTAGATCCAGGAGAGCACAGCACATACATCTGAATCTGGGGCTGTTCATAAATTAACCTGTTCAACTTCGCTGGCTTACATTACCAGAACACCCTGCATAAATGAAAGCCTTGTCTTCTCTTTGAAGTTGAGATCTGACAACATATTTATCCTTTAGAAAACACTAATTTTTACCATTAGTGCTCTGGATGCTTTCGTAAGAGAAACCAACTACTCAATGTGCGACAGCAGCGGTGGGGAAATCCCTGATGCATCTTCTCTTTCCTTCTGCCTTTTTGTTTATTCACACTCTTGTAGTAAATGTCACACATAATGCCTTCTTTTTATCAAGTCCAATTTTAAAATGAATTACAGTGACTCATATAATGCTTACTAGAGCTCTAGACCCATCACTCACCTTATTATGCAGAAAAGATGACTCACTTGTATAAAAGACTCTCATCATCTAGCTGTTAAAGACAATAAAATCTTGTGGCATATGTCAAGCCACAAAAGCCATACTACAGAACGCTGCTGGCCCCTTATTTATGACTGGCACTAAGTGGCCTCCAGGCTGGTGGGCAGAGATGAGAAGCCATGCATGCAAGGCCTCCTCCACTCACTCCTCTGTGCAAGTGGCTGTTGTGGAAAAGAAGAGTTGATAAGGTGGGGAGCACTAGGGAGCTCTTGCTCTGGCCTTCATCTGTCACTGCTGGGACACGAACGATTTTGCCTCCAGCTGGAGCTGCCCTGGTGGCAGCCACCTCCCCACATCACTGGCAGAGTCTTGGGGACGGCTCCTGTCCCAGGAAGGACAGCTCTATTTGCCCTATTTTTTTGTCTTATTCAGGGGCTTTTTTATGTGTTTGCTGGGCAAATGTTTTCTCAAATATTAGCGATCTACCCCATTTAGATTATTCTTACTACCCAAGATCTACTTTTGCTTCCTTACCAATACCTCTTCTTTGCCTGGGGAAAGAAGTTGGAGTCAGTAGAGACCATGTGCTCCTTCACGCTACCCCATGGAGCAGTTTGAGCACAGGGTGACTTTGAATCTTCAAACTACAGAATTAGCCAGAACCAAAACTTGAGGGGGTGCTTTATTCAGGAGAACTCGAGAGCTGATGTTGTAAGAGCACCTCAAGTTCAGATTCTTCTCAAACAGCTGAGATTTCTCTCTAGCGCTTATTTCTTATTCTTTATAAATACCCTTGATTGGTTACGTACTGATAACAGCAGTGGGAACAAAGTTTGTAATCAAATTATTCTTTGGCTACCCTTTACTTCCAAAAGGCAATAAAAGTTTGGAAAAAACTCGTCCAGCTGGAGGCCTGCTCTTTGCTTACCCTAATGTCAATAAGGCGAGAGTCAGGTCCTAGCGCCATAAATCCAAAAACTTCAATGTGCAAATAGATGGACCAGTAATCAAATCACTGTATTAGAGAACAAACACACAGCAATAAAAAGAAAGAAACTCCACAGCAATGTTGCACATGGACCACATTTGCCAAACCTGTATCAAAAATGTCCTCGAAGCCAAATTAGAAAAGACAACAGGCATAAAAGGAAAAAAAAAAAAAAGAATATAAGAAAGAAACAAAAAAAAGCAATCACTGTTAAATTGTTGCCCTTAGGACTGAGCCCTGGAAGTCCCTGACTCCTGAGTGTGCGTGCATGTGTGTCTGTGTATAAGAAACGTGCAAGAGAAAATAAATGAAATGCAGGATTGCTCCTTAAACTTTAACAAACAAGTAACAGCCTAACGCAGGCTACCATCTAATACAGGCGATACGCCACATCCAAGAAAAAACAAGAAATATGTCATAGATACATTTCAGAAGGTTCCCATTCCCCAAGTAGAACACAAGTGAAAAACTGTACGTAGACATTAATCTCACCAAGGATAAAGAAAATTACAGGTCTTGAATTATATTTCCAGAAGCAAAGCACTGCTGAGCTAATAAAAGAAATAACTAATTCTACCATCAACACAAGAGTGCTGAAACATAAAAAAAGTGGAATCACAAGAAGGGCTATGGAAATAATTATTTTAAATCAGACACATGACATACACCACATCATAAACCCACTAAATCCTAGATTAGGAATAGAAGAGAGAAGACTATAGGTAAATCAAAACACTTATGTATTTCTGTCATCTCCCTGCATCTGATGAAGCCTATACACCAGTCCCGCTGTGCAGAAGATGTAGGAGAAGAGATGATGGGCGTTCGTAAGTCATTGCATAAGAGATGAGCCTTTAATCTACGTGTGATGATCTTAGAAACATGCAGTCTTTTTGACTAGTGTTCTTTTTCGTTTTACAAAATAGTGTCACAACTATTCTGATATACTTTACATTAGCACAGGAGAAAAAAAAAAAACTTGCAATAATGCTCCTCTCAAACCCATATTCTGTCACAAAGCTATAAAAATGGCCTGTGAGGGAATACAGGTAGCCCATGCTGCAGGCACTCTTTTTTTCTTCTTTCCATCTCTCCTGGCAATGCCCCCGACACCTGCTTTCAAGACACCGAAGTTACAAAGCCAGTCTTCCTTCATTGTCTCTATAGTTGGCAAAGGGAAACCGATGCTCTAGGGGGTAATTCAGAGCCTACAAGACAAGGTCCTTTTCTGGGATGGCTTATTCCATTGGCCGTGGGGGCAACTGAGCGTGCGTTTAAGCGGCTCAGTTGGATGGCGTGTACCAAAGGCACATACTAGAGCCATGTATTTTCTACCAGGACCCACTGCAAATGGAGTTCTACAGTCCACTGTGCAGCTCCACTCCCTGACAAAGAGTCCCTCTCCAGCTCTCCCGGAGCTCCCTTCAGATACTGGAAGGCTGCTCTAAGGTCTCCCTGGAGCCTTCTCTTCTCCAGGAAAGTACTCCATGTTGTAAGGAAAGCGTTAATAATTTCACCCCTGTTTTTAACAAATGAGTACATAAACCTCTGACAAAATAATTAAAAATTAATCCTTAGATTATTCCTTTGTGGTTGTTGCTCACCGAGTATCCCCGGCGGGTTGTGAGCCTGTTTTCTGCAGCTGCTGTATGCTGCAATATTACACTGGAAGGGAACTCAGAAAATCCTGACACCCCCTCCCCTCACCCCAACCCCCCCACATCTTTGCTTTTAAGCTCTACTGATGCCTATAAAAAAGTAAAGAAAATATTTCATCTCCTAAAAGGAACAGCTGAATTTATGCCCATTATGGTCACTATTACTAACAATAGGACTACTATTGGTATATCTTCTCATCACAAACTTTTAAGCAGGGGTCAATAATCTCTCTGGGAGTTCATGAAATGCTCAAAAGCAAAACAACAAAATTACTCAGTATAAATCAGCCTGATGCAGATGAAATCACATTCCATTTCAGAGAGAATACAAAACAATCCTACAATCTTCTGAATGCTTTAATGTAGACTTCTTTCAAGAACTTTAGAAAGTAGCATTCGAGCAGTAATAGCCCATAGAACATTGTAAACAGCTTATTTTAGATAGAAATCACATCACTTCTAAAACAGGGTTCATCTACTGACCGGCAATCAAACAGGGTGAACCAACAGAGTAACACCGGGGAAGTTTTCCCCTCTGGTTTCAGCTTTTCTTAGAGGATTAAGGTCTGGAAACTCAATTTGTTCTACTATTATATTATCTATAAAGGGTGGTCTCTTGCTAGTTGGCTCGCCATCATGTCAAATCCTAGCACTTTAAAATACATATATTTGATACCTAGAAGTTATCGGCCAAAAAAAAAAAAAAAAGAAAAGAAAAGAAAAAGGAAAAAAACTCTACCTGGAATTAATCAAAGAAAAGTCTTTTTCCTCATCATTACTTTCTAAAAAAAAATTATAAAAAAGATTCAAATACTCTATAAAAGGAACTTGCTTTATTGTTGTGTTGTGAAGAATCCATTAATCAAACTGAAAGGTAAAGAAATTGCATTTTTACTTTTGTAACGTTTTAATACGAGACTCTGTTATTAAGAAACATGGCTTAGGACACTATTTCTTAGAGATTGATCCTTCCTTAGGAACTCAGAAAATCTAGGTCCTAGTTCTGTCAGGCTCCCTGAGTGACCTTGGACAAGCTAGTTAATCTCTTACTAACTCACTTCTCCATCTGTAAAGTGGAGATAATCGTAATTCCTTTGTCTCGCTTGTCTGCTACGACAGGAACGTCTTTGGGAGCAGGAACGGTTACAGACCATGCACTCGCACTTCAGACAGCCCAGTGGCCTCTGATCTCAGCCTGTTCCTCCAGATCCTTTCCTAACAGCCACTCCTATGCCACATCTTCTTTATCGATATCATCTTTGTTTTGCAGGAGCAGAAGGAGCTATGAACTGCTCTAAGACGGCAACAGGGAACAGCCAGTACGACCACTGATCACTCTGACTGGGTTCTGGCACTCCAGTAAGGCACAGTGTGATGGTGGGTAGGCAAAATGACTGCGCTAGAACACCGACAGACTGAGGCATAAGAAAAGTGGATAAAGAAACATCTTTGAAAAAATATAGTTTTTAAAGCTGTCTTTTCCGTAGTCCTTTTATCAGTAATAGTATAAAGCATACTGATCTTTGCAGAGTTGGGATGATAATTCATGTTAAATAGAATTATCAAATGCATTTTTGCTTTCAGCATTGTCTAGATCAGCAAAAAAGGAACTACCCATATATTAAAAATACTACTTCAATGACAGAAGCCAGCAAATGATCATGCCTCCTAGACAGCTAAAAGTGGAGTCTGTGCTCACAGCACCTTTAGAGCTTCAGAAATCTCTGAACGCTGCGACAAGAAGAGCGTGGGGCTGAGAGTGAACCTGGCTGGTGACGAACAGAGGCAGGTAACGCCACCTCATGCTTTACACGTTATTCTTTTCCACCCAACCTAGGGATCCTACAATCCCCCGTTTCAGCTGGCTGATAGCCTGATGTTTTCTGGAAAGACTTTCCAGTTGCTCCCCAGGCCTGGTGGCCACATGCTCCTGGGCTCCCTGGGATGAATTCAATGAAGAAAAAACCAAGGAGAATTACTGGTATGGCAGCAAGGCCAGGTATGAGAACCTATAGATATGTGTTGGGGTGGAGGAAACGGGCTGAGAAGGGGACTCCCTTAACAAAAAGATGAGCTCAAGGGCACTCTGCTTGTGAAATTACAGCAGGGTGAGGTGGAAGCTGGCACTGCACATTCAAGGCACACGTTCCTGGACAGTTCTATGCAGTGCTTACTTCTGCTGCTGCCGTGTTATTAATTCTGGCTGGCAGGAGGAGGGACACGAGAAAAACTTAAAATAATTGCTACAAACACCATTTGCATTTAGGAGATCCCACGCTAAGGTTATGCTGAGGTTTCCTGTAGAGATGCAGAGCAGAGAGCAGTAGTGTCCTGGCTCTCCACAGTTTTCAGCGGCACTCAACTGCTTCCTGCAGGCTAGAGCCAGGAACGAACACCATTTCCATATTTATATACTGCTTTTTTTTCTCCTGTATTTAGATACTGTTTTTCTTTTTCCTGGCTGTTCCTGCAGCCTCTGAAATCTTTAGGAATTTAGGTGAATTCCTAACAGCCACAGGAAGGGTGAGAACTCAACCTGTGGGGCCCGGCAGGATGCAAGAGATGATACTCCTCATCCTCAGTTTGGCAGCCTGGTTGAGATCCAGCTTCCACCACTGACTGGTGGCAGACAGGAGAGCCAGAGCCCCTGTGTGCCATCTGGGTGCTACATACACACTTCTCATGTTCCTGCTCATTACAGCAGCCCACCTGTAAGCTTGCCTCAATTTGAAGAAGATGGCCCCAAGTTGAACATGACATCATAAAATCATAGAATCATAGAATAGTTAGAGTTGGAAAGGACCTTGAAGATCACATTGTGTTCCAACCCCCCTGCCATGGGCAGGGACACCTCCCACCAGACCAGGTTGCTCAAAGCCCCATCCAGCCTGGCCTTAAATACTTCCAGGGATGGGGCATCCACAACCTCCCTGGGCAGCCTGTTCCAGAGCCTCACCACCCTCAAAGGAAAGGATTTCTTCCTAATATCCAATCTAAATCTCCCCTCTTCCAGTTTAAAACCATTACCCCTTGTCCTATCACTCCACTCCCTGACAAAGAGTCCCTCTCCATCTCTCCTGGAGCTCCCTTCAGATCCTGGAAGGCTGCTCTAAGGTCTCCCTGGAGCCTTCTCTTTTCCAGGCTGAACAGCCCCAGCTCTCTCAGTCTGTCTTATCGATACTTAACATGCCCTAGCAGCTGTAGGCAACTTCTCCACACATCTTAGACTCTTTTGCCCCTTTCTTAATAAGTGCAATTAAATCTTAGCCCGCTGCTTTGAGACTGGCTGATCAGTTTTCACACATTTATCCCCATTTCACACATTTAGCCCCATTATGTACAGAAGTAGCAATGTTTTTTGGTAACACAGAGCACACCAGGGAGAGAGAGCACCTTTCATTCCCATTTGGGTATATTCTTAACCCAATGATTTGTCACTGCTACCTAGGAGAGAAAAACAAACACAAAACCGCCAAGTGTATAATCCAAGTCCCAAAGCACTTGATGTGGAGACACTGCTGTTATTTTTAAAGTCGGAGTATATCTTGTCTTGCATGCCAAATTTAATACAGTGTACATTTTCCCACTCTAGTCAAATAACAAATGCTTGAGGGAATGCCTCTCTCACTAAGGGCTGCCACTACCAGACACTGATTTACCAGTCCTGGAACCAGAGTAATGCTTTTGTGTTTCCAGGATCAGATCCTGCCTTACTGCATGAAGGACTTTTTAACGCCGCCAGGCAGGGAAGGCTCTGAACATGGGGCTGTGGCGAAAGTTCTACCGATGATTCTTATCTGCAGAGCTTTTAAGGGAGGCTCAAGGATGAAGACAAGTCACAGTCATAAAGTTTTAGTTGTGCTATGAAGACAAACTTCCCCAAATCCACGGTCACTAAGATCGATCTTGCTTTCGCTGCTTTCATGCTGACGTATCGCACTTGACTTTCTACAAAGTTGGGCTTGACTTACGGTGGCATGAAACAAGTACCAGACTTAAGGTTTGATTCAGGACTAGACAAAAAAATCTGACTAATGCTGCCAATAGAAAAAGGAAGATCACACGCTTGCAACTGCTTTGCAATGAATATCGATTAATATTGAACATCCTTGAATTAATGTGCTGCCCCTTTATGAAGTCTTAATGAAAGTTAGCTATAGATGAAAGCATGAATTAAAGCATCAGGGCACTGCAAATAGTGAACAAAGCAGGGCACTGCTAATTATAATAAAATTAATGAAGCGTTTCAGATTAGCAATCTATTTTCTGTTAATTAATTTAGGCATAGGCATTATCTGAACTCTGTTTTATCAAGCATTGTTTGCAACTGCTACTTCTCTCTATGACAACTCTATCTAACCTCATTCTCCCATATTATAACTTTCCCAGGATCTGACAGATTTGGCCAGACCTATATATGAAGACTGAGAACTAAAACATTAGATCCAAGTGTGAGGGTACTCTTCACTCTTCTTCGCTCCTTCCTCCTGTGTGTTCTCCTTTCCCAGGAGAGAAGAGCAAGAAGATCTGTCTTGATCTCAGATTTTGCTTTAGTTCATTTCTGTTCATTTTACTGGCCACATGAATCCAATCTTTCTTACTGCTGATAATCACGTATGGACTACAGGGAATACAGAGAGAGAGCAGCACTGGCTAAGAAACACGCTGTTGAGGGCTTCAAGAAACCCCTGCCTTAGAAGACCAGAAGAAAAAAACACAGATGAGTACCAAACAGTTTAATATAAGATTAGAAAAAGGGCATCTAAATGAAGCCTCCTGTAACGCTCTACAGCAATACAAAGGGAACGTTCCCTGCAATTCAAGCGTTTCCCCCCTACTGGCCTTGTTCATAATCAATGAACTGCAGACATACAGGTATTTCTGAGTGAAGGTTAAGATCAGAAAAAAAGCCACCTGTCAGTATTATAGCATGCCAGTAATGTTGGAGGCTTAAAAAAACTCAAGTGGAGGCTCTGGTGGGTCCACTAATTGCAGTTAATGAGGCATCGCACTCTAGGCATTACAGCGTGATCACAGAATTTAATATTCCATGACTTTGCTCACACTGAGGGCTACTAACATGGAATTAAAGCAATGCCCTAACATCATGACTCTAACATGAAAATATTCATAATAGGAAAATGCAACTCCAACTTATGTTCAGGCCTTTCAGATACGGTAAAAGTAGAGGAGAACAGTCAAACTGTTGAAAGTTTACAGTTACATTCAACCTTCTTCTCCTAGAAATGGCATGAGACATCTTATTTGACCTGTATAGTGAAAAGAGGTGAGAACCTGCCTCCTCCATAAAATTTTGACATTTCCATAGGCTGTCCTAGCTCTAAAAAAGCAAAAGTTAAAGGAGAACACTTGAAACTTAGGAATTCCCTGAAACTACTGCTCAGCTTTCATATCTGAGTGATTTGCAGCCAGAGATTTGATCCAATTTGTCTTGTCTTTGAAATATTTTCACCATTTCCAGGAACTTCAGGGTATTTTACGAGCACAGATGCCAAGTGGTGGACAGGTCTACCCTGTAATCAGGAGCAGGTGGAATTTTACCTGAGCCCACCTAGTTCGTGCCAATGCCACAAGGAAGATGTGGTGGTGTGGACTTGAGCATGGATGGTACAAGTGTGCCTGGCATCCTGAGTGGTTCCTTGCATTCGAGCTTCACTCTTTTCACTCTGCTTTCAACTCTTCCCGGCACTGAGTCTTGCTTCACAAAACCTAGCTGGGGTATGCCAACACCTCCGCAACGCTTCTCCTACCATTTGAGGGGCAGACCTAGCCTGGACCACCATGCATTGCCAGAGACCCCAGATGTCACAGGGAAAGAGGTTTACTCACAAATGCCTGGAAAGAAGAAGAGTACAACTCCTATTTCTAGCCAGATGCGCTGCTGTGAAAGACTCGTTGGGCACAGAACTTATTTGCTTTGCACATAAATGCGGAATTTTCTTATCCCATCCCCAAGAGATAACCAGCAGTCTAGTACGACAGCACCAGCCTCACAAGGAGCACTCTGCAGATGTATGTCCATCTTGAGGCTCCCCCACCTGCCTGACCTGTAATGAATCTTAAATTTTCTCAAGATCATTGCCCATCACCTGAACGAGTGCTGAAGAGTAAATGAAAATAGCCATCCCATGGAAAAAAAATAAAATAAAATCATTTAATGGCTGAAACAAAATGCCATCATTGCTGTGATAACAAAAGGTTTAAAGTGCATTACTGTTGCTTCTCTATACACTTGAAGGCTGGCTACTGGGTCAGATGGTGCAACAGTCCATGTAATCTCCTGAATGGAAAAAAATTAGGCTCAAAGTGCCAAATAGACGCCCACAACATAATATCAGGTAAAACAAACACATTCCTCCTAACCCTCCTCCCCAAATGTTACAGAAATAGAGAGAAATTCCAGTCATTTCTCATTACTGTGAAGGTCAGCCTAGCTGGGAAAATTGTTTCTGCTTTACAATTCCCCAAACTGTAGAAAGCAGTTAGAGTTCTGGACAAAAACTAATGTTGCATTCAAAGGGAAAAGAGGCTGATATGGCATTGCTGCAGTAATAAGAGAATTTTTTACTCTTTCCACTTCCCTGTGAACCTAATCAACTGTGACATGAGAAAATATACTGGGCTCACCCAGCCAGAATCTGACTGCCACCTGAAAATGTCCTCAATATTCCACTGTTTGGGACTTTACAATGATCCTTCCGACATCAATTTTGTACATGTACATCAAAATGCCATTAGAAATGCTTACAAACACCTCCTGCTCACAGGCCTGCACTCAGACTCCAATCGAAGCCGGGCTATAAAGACTCCCCAGTGGTTGACTAAAGGTTTCTTTCGATTACTCATATGAAAGCATTTGGTTATGGAAAGGCATCTTGGGGGAGCCTAGGGGATCTAAAGATCTCCCCCCTGACCTCCCCTGTAAGCGCACTTGAATGTCATTAGGAGCAGTATATATTGGAGATACCTGAGAACCTGCCTTTAACATTTAATTAGTATCTGTTGACTTATTAAGTTTCCTCACTCTTTTTGAGATCCAGCAACTAAGCCATACCTTTCCAGGGTTGCAAGTATGGGGCAGGGAGTCGGAAGGTGTGCGGAAAGGAGAGAAGGGAACAAATGGTACGTATATCCCATCACACTCGGTTACACGGATGGGTACAGACCTGTCTTCACGTACATGAACACACACACCACATACATGACGCAGTTGTGGTGCTGTAAATTAATTTAGCCTTGATAAATGCTTGGCATGTTTAATGCATTTCTTCCTGACACCTTTATTATTTCTCAGTGATGAAAAACTGAATAAATCTAATGCAACCGAACATGATATTATCACCCTTTTCTGTTGTTCTAATATTTACAGGAAATATTACAAGTGTTTGATATATAAATTGAGCATTTGACTGACTTTAATAACCATGTGATCAATAAGAAGTGATATTTTTACAGTCTAAGTTCAATATTTAAAGGGCCAAGGGTCACGGATCTTTATCAAAGCACTAAGGGTAAAACTTTATTTCCAGAACCTGTAATGTCTCTTCTTTTAAAGTCTGTATTGACCTAATACCATTAAAAGTCAAATTTTGCTCATAAAGTCTCAATCCTATTGGAGCTAACATTTAGCTATTTAAGGATTTAATTTTACTATACTTTCTAGAAGCGTGTCAACACTTCCTTATATTAAAATCAGTGCAGAATTCACTCAATACCTATGGTAAAGATTATTCTTGATCCTCGGAAGAGACCAATTATTTTGGGGAAAAAAAATTGATTAACCCTCATCACACGTAAACTTCCTGTGTATTTTTATATTCACGGTTCTGTATCAATCATCTTGTAAAATTTCCCCCTTTGAGTTAACGTAGGAAACATCCTTTCATTTTGCATGACTGCAAAATGAGAATCAGCCAGACACAATCCAAACACGAGGCAGCCCTCCTAGGAAAAGCAGCGTTCCTGCTACGCTGAAGTGGCAGCTCTCCCATCCAAACAACTCACAGAATATCGCGTAACCCAGACATTCAGCCCCTCTTCTCCCCAGAGAGAACGAAGCCAAACCAATCTCAGCTTACAGCTGAGTATTTACAGAGCTCCTTGTGGGCTTCTCTAGCACTTAAAGAAATTGTTCATTAAAATTTCCAGCAGACAATTCTCAAGCAGAAAAGACATACATACTTATACGTACTAAGTTACAGGCTCATGACCTTTCTCCACTACTAGAATTGTCTCCTTTGTAAAAGTTACCATGTGCACTAGGACAAGTAGGAGGACCAAGTTCTTCTTTTGGCCTGATGAACAGGGAACTAGTTATTTTCCAAGACTGAAAAGTAAAAGCCCTCAAGCATTCATTATTCTGCCTAATTAGGACACTCACCAGGATGTGGAAACCCTGGTCAAAGCCTCACGTCCGAATTGGGTGCAGTGAAAGGCTTGAAACTGAGGCTAAGACACTGTTTCATGGGATGATTTCACCAGATGGCCATGAACAGGTTTCCTTTTTAGTGATTCTACCATTTTCAACAGAAACTAATGGAAAGAAATCTTGCATTGTTCAGCTGTTTCAAAGATGGTTGCTACGCATTTTGCAAAGGATGCCCTATCCCTGGAGGGGTTCAAGGCCAGGCTGGATGGGGCTTGGAGCAACCTGGTCTGGTGGGAGGTGTCCCTGCCCATGGCAGGGGGGGTGGAACTCAATGATCTCTGAGGTCCCTTCCAACTCCAAACATTCTATGATTCTAAAACTTGGCGAAAAATTAGGCTAGATATCACCCTCGGAAAACCTCAGCGCTTGAGGTAAATCTCCTTTGCCCAACGCAGGATGGTTTCCCTGGCACGGCTGCCTTTGTTTCACTGGGCTAGCCCTGGTCTGTCAGCTGTCAGAAGGGTGAAGGGTACTGATCTTTTCTTTCTACTTTGTGAGGAGTCTCCTCAGGTCCTCATCCCCCCTTCCCTTCACGTGCTGAATC
>VZRU01013355.1:61067-121421 GCA_013398155.1 Pedionomus torquatus
TCACGTGCTGAATCCCCCCCCCCGGGAAATTTAAAACCAGCACCCTAATGTAAAGATTATATTCAACAGGGTGCAGCTTTGCCATTTACTAGAAAAATGTTAGGATACGGATTAATTTAAAATATTTTGTTACAATTGTTTTTTTCAATCAGGTTTTAAAAAATTTGATGGAAAAAATTATTGCACTGTTATTATTTCCATTGGAATTGAAACTTTTTGAAAAGCGATGGGCATTTTGGTTTTGTTTAGGAAGCGTCTCCCTCCATGAGCTCCCAGAGAAAGTGTTTTGGTAGTATTGAAATTCCTTAGTTTTTGGCTCTTCATTTTCAATCCAGCTTCTCAAATGGTATAGGGGTGCATGGTCCTATGGTAAAGTAAAATGGACAAAATCCGACTTCATGGTTTTATCTCATCCCTGTAAAACTTTGGCAACCACACTGTTTTTTCTGCTTTCTGTGTCCGGTTCGGAGTCAAATATTTGTTGAGATCATGGAATATTGTTGGGTCTGATTTTTGCCTATTCCTAGTAGTAGGGCTTTGCCCTGTGAAGAAATTACAAAACCAAATAGAGTATGTCCAGAAAAAAAACACCCAAATTTCAGTATTTTCTGCTCGGAAGAGGGGCAAGTCTCATGTGAAAATAAGTCTGGTAAAACACAGCAACATCTGGCTGGACCAGGCTTCCCAGTGAGGCTATAACCAGGACTGTGATCTTACTTTTTATGATTTGGAGTAAAGGATATGGTTAACCTAGAGAATCAGGTTAAGACTTTCAAAAGCACAAGCTGAAGATGAGGCTTGAACGTCCCTATCGATTCATGAAGTTAAATAGAGATGATGTACACAAGTGGCGAGCATTTTAAGGCCCTGTTTAGGCTGATGCTTGTCAAAGAGTATAAAGCCAGAGAGCTGGGAGACATTTCTACATTTCACTAGGTGGTTTGAGGTTTCTTTGTAGGCTCTCGTTATAAATGAATGCCATGCAAGCCTTGGTTACCATGAAATAGGTGCATAGTAGGCAGTGCAAAATGGCAGTAATGACTTTTTTCCTAAGTAATGCCCCCACCAAAAGCATCTCAGATATACATGCTGACATTTCTAACCTCTACCCTCATTTTTATTTTGTGAATAATTGCTCTTTCTGTATGTGACTGCTGCTTTTTCTGCAGACTCCATTGCCCTTTTGACCTGCAGACCCTCATATAAATATCCCAGGGATATCCTCTTTGTGTTCCAAGACACAGGGTAGTTGCATGACTTGTGAAAGTCTCTGTTTCGACCTTTAAATAATTCCCGTTACCGTGTTTTCCTCAGTAAACTGGTCATCTCCATTCTAGGTAAACCCTTCTTGTAACTTAGACTTTATACAAGACTAGAATTAGAAAACACAGAAAGGAATTATCACCTTGACAACATTAGTAATATTTGGGAGGCACAACCACAGCTACAGAAGAAAAGAATTAGGGTCTTTTGCTAACAACCTAATACTTATTACTAGGCTTCACTGGGTTAGGTGTGAAAAACAAAGAAATACCAGAAGGCAGAGGTCTCACCTGCCCACCACCCTTAGGCAATTGGGCTGTTCTGTGGCCTCCCGAGCAACAGCGCATCCCAGGGCCAAGCACACGTGCCGTTGCCTTCAAAAGCCTCCCATTTTTCTTTTATTTCCTCACTTGGGTTCTGGACAGAAACTTCCTATGGGTCAGAAATGGCTCACAGTTGCATAGCTTTGATCTAAATATGCTTTACCGACTCTTCTAGAAGTTTCCTTCTTGCCGCACCACCAACTGCTGGTCTGCACACAAGGTTTTGTACTTCTCCTACTATGTCCCTTAGTGTGTTTTTACCAATGTAATCCTTAGTATCGTTAAACTACTGTAAATATAAACTGCTTAGAGGACTTACAAAGTACTTCTTATAAAGTTTCTTAATGAAGATATATTAACGTGCCTATTGTGAAGTTACATATTTAAGAGCTCAGTAACTCAGACCAGCGCAGGATATTGCATGAACCCGGCTGGCTTGGTCTGAATTTTGGCATTTGGGAATTGTCCATTTCCTGTGCTGTAACCTATGGACAAGAGCAAGATTCTCTTAAGAAAAGCAGGGGCTAAAATCTGTATTTTTGTTCCTTTGGGGGCTAAGCAAGAATTTCTACAGTTCATACCAATGGGAGTGACTCAACCCTTCTGAAAATTAGATCAATGATGATTCGAGAGACTAGCATTAGACTTTTGCACAGCATTATTTAATTTTAACATGTCTACACTCCCTTTGTCCAAAGGCTAATAGAATATAATTACTCTAGGCTAGGAAAAATTTGATAATGTTGTACGCAGCCTTACAGTCAAAAATCCCTTTTGTCACTTTCCCTCGATAACTCTGTCACTGACATACTATTGTATCTCTCAGACATAATCAAGTGAGATGAAAATTATTCTGAAAGTAAATGTATGAGGAAAAAACAGGAGGTACACATCAGCACAAAGGATGCAATGGCCCACAACGCGTGTACTAAAGCAAAGGTCTTCATTGCCTGGAGTTGGATTTCAGCCTCTTTTCACAGATGTCAAAGGACGTTTTAAATTAGCATCAAATATTGCACGACCAGGCTTGATTAAGAGGTTTTTGGTTTCCGCTGGACCTCAGCATGCTGAGCAGTGCCATCTGTGGGAGCAGCGGGAAGGAAATGGATGGGAAGGGGTGGTACACGTTGGGTACTTCCTCTCTAGCATTTGCTTGTTCTCCTCAACTCTCGAGGTAGCCAAATATCTTTACATCCACTTCTGAAGAAGATTTAGGCTACAATAACATAACACAGAGGTATATGATGAGCATTTTTAACCAGCAAAATAGTTTCTTTATAGGCAACAAAGATGACTGAGGGATTGGAGCATCTTCCTGATGAGGAAAGGCAGAGAGAGCTGGGACTCTGGAGCCTGGAGAAGAGAAGGCTGAGGGGAGACCTCATGAATGCTTCTAAGTGTTTGAAGGGTGGGTTGAAGAAGGATGGAGCCAGACTCTGTTCAGTGGTTCCCAGTGACAGGACAAGGGGCAGAACCAAGTCCACAAGCTGGACCATAGGAAGCTCCATTCAAAGATGAGGAGAAACTTATTGAAGTGAAGGTGTCAGAGCCCTGGCAGAGGCTGCCCAGGGAGGGTGTGGAGTCCCCTTCTCTGGAGACCTTCAAGCCCCTCCTGGATGCCTCCTGAGGGATGTGCTCTGGGCAACCCTGCTTTAGCAGGGGAGTTGGACTGGATGGTTTCTAGAGATCCCTTCCAACTCTGACAATTCCCTGATTCTGTGATTTTCCACAAATTTAGAAGGAGTGCACCAAGAAGACACAAACCTTTAACTAAATCAGTCCTGTACAACAAAATGGTCATTACATTGGGACGATTTCTGTGTATACAGAAGCCTGCTATAAATACTGCACATTTGTTTCACGGCACAGATTTAAGTTTGAGAAGCTCCCCATTTGTTTCTGAAAAATTAATGTGAACATTTTGGAAAAAAAGAAAAGAAAACACACATAAAGACCATTAAAATTCTGCCTCTGCAGCCCCAGGAGCTGATCCTATACATTTGTAGTTAAGTACGTTGGCAAGTCTCAGCTGTTTTCCATTGCCTACAGATTACTGACATCGCTACAGGTTAAGACTGAGTTCTAAAGCTGTTCCTCTTCCTAGTGAGCGCTTCCTTTTCAACATTTTAAAGTGAAGATGTGAACAAACCTTTGAAAAGTGCCTGAATATTTCAATGCCAATATATTTTGCATGTAAAATATAAAAATCTCTGTGTGTTGCATTTGAAATCTGATAAATATTTATTATCAATGCTGTTTGCTTTTAATCTGTTCAGGATATCATTCCTCCAGCTCTTTAGTACTTAAACAAAAATGGCATTTACATTACAATATTGCTTGCCAACAATCTCATTTTCTGGTTTAGTCAGCAGCCTTCATGCTTGATTAGTCTTTAATTATACAAATACCTACATATTAAAAAAGTTTTCTTTTTTCCATACTTTGAGCATGTAATTATTTTCTCTTGCATGCAATAACCTTTAATTTTAGGATTAAGCAACTGATTCTCTTTAGTATGGATGGATTTTTTCAAGTGTTAAAGCAAATTTGGTTATTGTATTACGAGTAGGAAAATTAACTTTAGGAAAACCTTTCATTAGTGCATTTGACAGCACACTGAACAACAGACAGAAACTTCAAAACATGCAATATACTTGAAAACAAAATGGGTAGCAATTCTGCATCCTCTGAAGTCAACGGCAAGACTGAATGTAGCAAGAGAGCAGAGTGGCAACGCATTCCCTCTTTGGAGTACCGACAGGATTAGTGTTACAGCCGTACCTAGAAGCCCAACGCAGGATCAAGACCTCACTGCATTATACCAAAAAAGCTGTGTAAGCCTGGAGTCTCGAGAGATCAAACGACGGTGGGAAAACCAACACAAGAACAGCAAGACAAAGCGACATGCCAGACAGCGGCAGAGCTGGGACTGCAGTCCGGTGCTCCCGACTCCAGCAACCCATTTGCTGGAGCACTTTGCTTTCTGAGCGCAAATTATTTTTCAAAAGTAATTTCAGTAAGCAAAGGTATAACTCGATGACCTGCTAAATATGCAGATTGTAGGTTGCAGTGAAAAAACTCCTTCCCCTCCCCTCCTTTTCCTGCAGTTTTCACTCATGAGAGCATGGAGTGCCAAGTTTGGGTCTACAGGACTGACACATGTTATCTCTATACCTGCTTGTACATTTGAAGTACCAGTGATTTCCCCTTAGACATACTCTTTGAATGTCTATGGGGAAAACATCAAGGATTTTTAGAATGGCTTGGTTTTCTCAAGTTTTGTTTATTTTTATATTTGTTTTACATGAACTGCAAATTCTGTCAGACACATTTTGATTGCATGGAGAACACGTTTCATAGTTGGAAGACAGTTAAAAAAAAAAAAAGAACCTGTAATTCTATAAAGCTGGGGAGGGAGAAAAGGGGGGAACCTTCCTAATGGCATATTGAGCTTGCTCCTGTCTAATTTGAGAGCTGTGAGAAACCTCCTGCCAACTTCCCTGCTAGTAGTGTTAGGTCTCGTTATAAAGTGAAAAGTTGCAGACAGAGGTAGGATGGAAATGTGCAAAACATCTTACTCCAGAGTGATGATCAGCAATACAATTTCAGCCTTTCACAATGCCAATCCTTCTGGTTTTTTGCGAGTTTCTCCCAGTGGAAAAGGTCAGTAGGAATAAAGGCACTGCAAATAAAAGACATTGCTTTTCTCCCCTCTCTTCCTCCCAACATTTTCCTTTTCCTCCCTTAAATCAGGCCCTGTCCCTGAGGAGTTCTGTGCTGGTGGAAGCTGAACCCTCAGACGAATCCTGGGATTGAGACTGACTTCTCCTTACTTGCCCCTCCCTGCACCTGGATCCCAATAGACTTCATCTGCCTGCCCCAGCCCATGGAGCACCCACTTTGTCGGCTCTGCTTGGCATTCTGCAAGGTGTCCCCCAGCCCCTGGGGAGAGGAGATCAGCCCTCCACCACTCCCTTTCCTGTTCCAGCTGGAGTCACCAGTCCACAAGGTTAGTACTGCCCAAACTAGGAGGAGAGCGAGAAGAGACAGAGACAGCACTCCAGCTGGGTTTAGCTATCCAGCAGGTTAAAAATGGAATTATCATAGAAGAGTTGGAAGAGACCTTAAAGATCATTGAGTTCCAACTCCCCTGTCATGGACACCTCCCACCAGACCGGGTTGTTCAAAGCCCCATCCAGCCTGGCCTTCAACACCTCCAGGGATGGGGCATCCACAATAATAATTATAAGGTTACTATGTTGAAAATCTTGAGACCATTAGTAACTAACACTCAGTTATTATCACATTCATTCGCAATCATCTGGCCATCACTATTAGGGAGTACCGCTCTGTACCGTCACCAGGCTCATATTTTAGGGTTTTCTTTACAGCATCTATATTTTTGCTAAGAGCCTAGGATCCTCCCAGCTCTGACTGCTTCCCTGGTGCCTTTTACAAGCATGTAAATACTTCTTAACAGGTACACCGAGATATCGCAGCAGTGATTGCTGCTTTGAAGAACCTCAGCTCCTTTAAGACCCAAAATGCACCATCATCATTCCTTTAGTAGAAGGATAATCCTAGCAATACATCATGTGCTATTTTCATACATCAGTTTTTCTCTTCTGGAAATTCAGCTTTGCCTTCCAATTTCTTTCATGGACAAAACCTAGTTTTGTTCCCCAACTGCAATCCTCATGGGACATTTGGTCACATCTAAGCTATCAGAGAGACATCAAGTTCCGGTCCTACAGGAGATTGTCCAAATTTAAGATGTAATTTCTGATGCAAATGCAGATGAAAGATGGAATATTGAAATGTTTCAGCAAACAGAAACTTGCATTTGAAAATGATGAAGTATTTCCACAGATTTCAAATCACCACCATGAATTAAAGTGTTTTCAATTTCTTTTTTTAAATCACTACTTTTTTAGACAACTCAATGGAATAAATTGTTCGTATAGAATTTAAGCTGATTTTAAACAAAAGCAATCAGTTCTTTCTGTTTCCCAGGCTCAAAATAGAAAATTAAAATGACGTTTTGGGCAGGGGAGAAACCAACTTTCTGGAACTACATCGTTGTTGGAAAGAAAAATCACTTAGAAAATTCCTGATCAGTTTAACATATTACAGTACCAAAATAAAAACTGACTATATTTCAAAGGTAAGGCAATATTGTTTGGTTTTTTTTCCTGAGACTCACCATGCTCATCTATTTTCTTGTTCTCTCTCCCTTCTTTCATTTCCTTTCTCAGCTGATGGCAAATATCTTCATTCCTTGACTTTGTCCTGGATCAGCAGCAAAAAATACAGTGGTGCTACCAAACAGGTTGTCCTAAAAATCTTTCCAACCTTGCTGACGGAACAAATACTAGGAAACTTGCAGAAGACTTCTCCAGATGAAAATTTTATGGTGGGACCCCTTAAGGCCCACAATCTAGCTCCTTCTATTATAGATTCAACCAACGATTTGTACATTATTATTATTTTTAAAAAGTTATGGCATAATGTGGTACATTACAAGTATGTAATTTAAAATTAAATTTTAGGATCATCACATTTATAAAACACCAAGGCTGGCTGCTGATTTCCTATCTGCTAGGACATGCCTTCTCATATGCTGCTCTATATCCATTTACTTAAATGTTCCTAATTTCCTCCTACCCTAACCCACTAGGAGCTCTTAGAAATATACATTTTCTGACTTGTGCCTACGGTGGTAACCTCTGACCTTTTAATTTTCCAGTTTCCACATATTTAATTGTTGGTTACTTCATACAAAAGAAGGTCGGTGGAGAAAAGGGAAAAATGAAACAAGAAGGATTTGGAAAGCTCACGTTTCCAGTGCAGCCCCTTGGATAAAATGATATTCTTTTTCTTTTGCCTAATTTGTTTCTAGCTGCAGCACCGAGGTCAGAATAAGCCAAGAGAATGAACGGAATAAACGTCCTGATGGGCTGCCCGAAGCTGCCTGGTGTTACGGATCAGCGTAAAACCAGCTCTCTTTCCTCTGCCTGGGCCGATGTAACTCACTGGAGTGGCAAATTACATCAGACCTACAGCTGTAACCCGACATTATGATTAATTTGATCAGTAATTTCTCCTGTTTTTCATTTTAATCGGTGTGACTATTCTGCTGTGGCAGGTCTTTCAGATCTAATTAAGATAAATTTCAGAGTAAAAGACTTGGCAGAATTTTCGAGTCAAATCCGAGCGTCAAGTGTGAAGACCTGCAGCACCAGTCAATCAATTTCCAGTAAAGACGGCAGGCTGTAACTCAGCAATCAACCCATTAACACTTAAGCAAATTTCATAATCTCCAAGCCTGTGCTTAGTCACTCTCTCAAAACATTCTGGCTGCCAATAAAAAAGAGAAAGTATTATTTTATTTTTTTAAACACCTGCCCTAAACTCTATCTGCTAAAGCCACCACCAGAATCCACAAGTGGACACTGATAGATCTCAACAATACTGCCAAAAAAGGTTTAATTTTAAACTTTAAGACACAGCCTGGAGTAGCCGCTCCCCCCACCCCCCCCCTTTTTTTTTTAATAATTTTTATTTTGTCTTCAGGCAGTAACTAGAAGCTGCAGAACCTCTTTTAGGTGCTTATTTGGATAAGGAGTCTTGAATGATATAACATCGGGGCTAAAGCACTTCTAGAATATTCCTCTTCAACCAGATTCAACAAGCCCACTAGGTTCTCTGTTTTCACCTGGTCCACTTGCTTCCAGATAGAAGAATTCTCTTTCCCACAGAAGCCTGGGCAATATCTTTTTTCTTTATTGTAAAGAGTTGAGGGGTATGAAAAACACAGGGAAATAAAGGAATGCTTTGTGATATCCTCCACTTCCCCAAAAATGTTTAGAAATATGAGTGAAAAGAGAAATTAAGATAAATTAATGATAAAAAACCCCAGATCCACTGGATCTGTGAGGGGCTGTGTCATTTTTTTCTGTCCCTAAGATCCCCAAGGGTTCTCCTCTCTGCCTGCCAAGGCTTTGGAAATAGAAGACCTCACAGGATATGGATCTTTTCCCAAATTTCTCCTGGAAAGAAATTATTTGTTTATTTCCCCATTTATTAAATATTTCAGTTGCTTTAGGGAGTTTATTAAATGCTCCCATTTCAGAAGCCAGAGCTTGCTGGGCAAACACAACCACTTTCCTTTCCTTCAGAGAACTCTCTAGCAAATGGTTTCCTATATTGGCCTCGGCTTCTGCCCCTTGGGTGCTAATAATGCCAGTTGTTTTGCTCCAAGATTAATTTCCTTCGCTTTAAGTGTGAGTCAGACACTGGTATTCCTTGTGCTTCTTAAAATAGCAACACCTGCAGAGTATATTTGGATGGACCAGGCAGCCCGCGCTCAACTGAGAGAAGGTTTCCTCGGGGAATGGAAGAGACGTGCTTATAAAGTCTCTTTGAGAACACTTAAACGTGTCTTTGCTCTGTTTAAATGCAGTATTCAACGGCCTTACTGTGTGAAGTCCCAATGCCTAGAAACCCCCAAAAAGCAGGGAGCTTCTGGGAAAAGGAAGACGGCTGAGGAGAAGATCTGAAACTCAACTCAGTCCTGTGGATGGATGCAGTCTCACACAGAACCGAAACTCACCTTTCTCTGGAAATGATGCCCATCCATCTCCTGGTAGACGCGAAGAGCAGCAACCCTCAAACAAGCTGGTTGTGCCAGAAAACCAGTTTGTGTGTCTCTGCAGCGTGCCCTGGGGCCAGGGAGCATGGGACAGCACAGTGCAGAGACACCTGAGTGTCCAGCTAGGACAAACTGCCATTTTGCCAGGTTGGAGCAGCTTAGCTGGTGGCAGACAGAAGGAATGCGGAGGATCATGAAAGTGCCCAGAAGAAGTGAGAGGAGAAGAAGAAAGGACACCCTGGCTGCACCGAAACTCAAAGCCAACAATTTCTCAAGCAAGGTATCAAGTTTGTGAACGGTAATGTCTGCGTGGTTCACAGAATCACTGCAGTGGCAATAGGAAGAGCATAAAAACGAAAGGAGGAGACCTGAATCACAACAGCATTTGCAATGGGTAATAGGCATGTGTGCATGGTACATCGGTATGACCGTGACTTTCTAGCTCATGGAAATTTTTACACTAGTACTTGCCTCTTCCACTCATGAAATCACCTTTATCAACCCACAACAATCATTTAAATCATAGAATCATAGAATCCTCCAGGCCGGAAGGGACCTCCAAAGGTCATCTAGTCCCACCTCCCCGCAGTCACAGGGACACCCCCAACTAGCCCAGGTTGCCCAGGGCCTCATCCAGCTTCACCTTGAATATCTCCAAGGGGCCTCAACCACCTCCCTGGGCAACCTGTTTGAGTGCTCCACCACCCTTAGAGTAAAGAATTTTTTTCTAATATTCAACTTAAATCTACCCTTCTCCAACTTAAGTCCATTACCCCTCATCCTATCGCAGCAGCCCTTTGTGACCCTCCCCTACTGCCAGAATACCCAGAAATCCAAAACTATCAGTAGAGCAAGATGTTTACATCTTTCTGGACCGGCTTGAAATGAGCAGGGAATGCAACGCCCAAAATATTCTCACCACTTCCCCAAGCCCAGCTCACTTCAGCTTCACGGGAGTTTCCATGCCGTGAGCTCAGAGCCAAGACCCGGGTCTTGCCAGACCCCCTGGAAAGATCAGCACTTCAACGGGCTCCCTCTAAGCAGGTGAGGGGCATGAACTTGCCCGAATAAATGTCTACTGCACGTGTTTATCTCACCCCTTACCTTGTGATGCGCAATACCTCGCTCCCTGCTGGTATTAGAAACTAGGAAATTTTGGAAAACGGATTCAAAGCATTGCGGTTGCTCACCATTTGTAAAGTACTGGCCCAAGTGATTACCAAGTACCTTAGGAACAGATTCAGACAGCTATACATTGCACACTATCAAACGCAGGAAGAAGGCTAGATAATTTTAATGAAACAAACAAACAAACAAAAAAAACCCTTTGTGGGATTACTCATAATCTTTATCAAGTTTTCTTGATCTCAGGATTCAATAAACTGGAGAAAAATACGGCATGTCTTGGATGTGCATATAGACATAAAGACAGCCCATGACTATAGTCCTTGCAAACGTCCCAGCTGCCTTCCTCAAACCAAGAGGGACTTGGTTGTTTCTTCTGTATTTCAAGTATATGTAAATTTATCAAAGCATCAGTAAACACTGAGATTTCTTTAAAGTAGCTTTTTCCTTAATGAGCAGCTAACCACTGAATGGGATTCAGGGGGAAGGGATGGTCTGGTTTGTGTGACTGTTGGAGCCTCAGGCATCTGTGTACACATTCTCCCTCATTTACAGCTGAGTGTTTCAGCCTTTCTGCTTTTCTTTCCTCCTTTGTTATAAAAGTGTTGAGGTTCGAAATACATTATTTAAGATTAGTATGAAAATTTAATCTGAAGGAGGTTCTGGTTTTGCTATCCTAGAGTTTGCTATTACTTGGAAGATTTTTCTGCTGTTGTCATCGCCTCACTTCCCTTCTTCCTTCCTTTTATTATTATTTTTTTTCTCACTCATCATCTTCCATCAGCTCCAGTTATTGTAGGTAGGCTTCTATGACAAAAAGGTGCTTTAGGAAAGAGTTCTGAAAACAGTCAGAATAATTTTACAGTGGGGCAATCCCCGGGGGATTTCCTGTTTGTCTCTTCCTATTCACACATGAACAGAGCAGTAGAAATCATTGGGAATTCTTCTATTCCTACAGTGCAGCTCTCCCTTTGTAGATGTGGCTGTGGGTACCTTCCTCTTATCCATACTGCTAAACCACATCGAGAGTGTCAGCACCAGAAGCTAACCCCAATTTGGAGCCAGTTAAATACACGCTGCTGATACAAAGTGCCTTATTCTGGTAGTCAAGCAGAATAATTGGCTACTTAGTACTTGGCTCATCTGATTTTATACAGCATATAATCAAGATCTTATGGCTTCAGAAAATTAATTGAATGGAAACTCTGTAAGAGGTGCTAACTACGCTTTGAAGTTGCAACATGCTGACCATTCAAGAACCCGTACAGTTTGCCATATAATAACTTTAAACATTGACAGGAGAAGCATATTTGGAGAAAGTGTATTTTCCCAGAAGTCAAGGTATCGAAGCCCCCAATTTACATCACGAGCTGGATTGTCTTTCAGTTCCAGATTCCTTTGTCTCAATCAATTGACAGCCAAAATCGGACTACGATTATCTGTGTGAAGAAATTCACCACTTTAAAACGAAGGGATGAAAATCTTTCATCATCCACCTGACCCCCCGCCTCCTGAAATGCAGCTCTGCTTCCAAAAATTCTCCTCTGGTTTCTTGCCTTTTGCAAATCAGCAACGACCCTGGTTCTGCAGCGTTTCGCTTTTACCCGTGTAAATCTGGAGCATCCATCACTAATGTCAGCTCAGAATCCGGGCTCTGAAACCTAAAGCGAGGTTTTCCATCTTTCTACACAACCATTAAAAGACTTCCTAAAAAACAATAGGTTTGTAACTGCAATCCAGCCCACCGAATGCAGGAAAGAAGAGGGATAAAATCAGAGCAGAGCGTTACAGAAGAATCGTTCGGAGCCTTTAAGCTGGTGTACGCCGCACCGTTGTTATTAATTTCGGATCAGCTAGCAAAGGTGCCTCACCCAGGTACACCTGAGCAAGTCACTTTCATTTAATTTGCCTTCTGAAGGACATGACAGCATCTGTATGTTTCGAGATGTAATTGCTGTTATCCTTCAGAGGTTTTTTTTTTGAAACAAACACAATCATCCTCCTGAATTACTGACTTTCCATGACAATTTTTTTGAGGTTGCATTGTTCTAAACTAATATCTTTCAGACAGATCCTGAATAATGTAAGAGGATAAAGCCCACATGAAAAAAATCAAGAATTCAGAAATGAAATTTAAGCTGTCAAACTTGAACTTAGTTGATGTTTATTCCCTTAATATTCTTCAAACAATACCCATTTCATTCTAGTTCATAAAGAACATTACCTTAGAGGCCATAATATCTCTGAATTTTGTTCTAGGTCAATTTTTAAGTTAAAGTATTAGACATTAAAAAAATCCACATTCTAAGCAGCCGTTATGAACGGGATGTATGAACTGCTGCCAAACACATTGTCCCACCTTTTTTTTTTTTCAGGTTTTTTTTTTTTTTCAGGTTTGTGCAGAAGAAAACAATTTCAGATCCAGTCCTCAAGCTAGATGTTTGGGTTTAATTTCTGCAGGAAATGGAGCTGAATCCATCAGCGTGGTTAAAACCTTTACAGTGAGGTCTCAAAATTCAGAGAATAAAGTGAACAGAGACTTGGCTGGTTTCTAAGCGCAGTCCCATTGCCCACCACTCACTTCAACGACTACCTTGATGCTTATTCCAAATCATACTTGTGGATGCAGCCAAAGCTGCTCTTGAAGGAGGTGAATATATACCACGAGAAGATACAAGTAGCAAGAAATTAGGACCAGTAGATCAGAGGTCTCCTGTTTCTGGCCAGGAACTCCAAGACAGGCAGAGCCCATGGGTGCCACAGCTGTTGATCTATTAAAACAACTTTTCTCAGCAGGATTTGGAACGGAAAGAGAAATCTTGTGAAGGAGACCTTACCACTGCTCTGCTTTAGAAAAGTACCCAAAAACACCCTTCAATCCTATATAAAGTGCCACAGCAGTTCCTCTAGAAATGTTTCTGCATGTCCCTTGTTTGCGTATTAGAGAGTCTCACCAATCCCAGCAATATGATAGAGCATGTTTCAAGCTCTAAGTATTTCTTAGGGGAGCTTGTTGTATTACAGAATCACAGAATTTTCATGGTTGGAAGGGACCTCTGCTGTCATTGAGTCCGACCATACATACAGGCACTTGTTGTAGAAATGGCTAGAAGGCCAAACTAATGGCCCAACACACCCATCATCACTACAGCCAGTCCTAAACTACCACGCCGAATTCTGGGTTCTCTCCTGGATGTCAGAACATGGCATATACGTATCTGTGAATAAACTTTGGGTTTCCACGGCTATTTAACCAGTGAGGATCAGAGAGGAAAGAACGCTAAAAATACTTATCCCCCAACTCATTAGTGACTCTTTAATGCTGAGCCAGAGCTGACAGCTAATGACTTCTAATTCCTTGACTGTTGTTCTCAAAGTGTCCCAGTCATGCAGCTGTCTTAGCGGTACTGGCTGAGCTCAGCCCAGTGGGAATGCCAAACCTCTCACACTGGTGTCTTTCATTAACTCTAATCCCAGTTCCTACAAGGTTTAGGGGAAAGCGTTTGAACTAAAACCACCTCAGAGTACTCGGTCCCCTCCTTCCACTTCTATTGAGTCTGCCACAGGCAGAGAGCCCTCCGAAGGGTAGTTGTGAGGATAAGCACGCAGAAGAGAGCGATGAACCAAGGTATCTCCATGAAAACATTGACACCGGCACCTCCCATTCAAGAAATTATTGGATTTACGTACTATTATTGTACTTAAGCAAGTAGGATGTGACCCTGGATAGCTGACAGTAGAAAGTGCTTCTACTGGCCCGTACCTGTAGGTCACAGATAAGACTGGAAGTACTCAGATTCAGTTGAGATTTAGAGGCTGTATGAGAGCCCAGACATCGGATTCAGTGTTAGTACAACCCTCTTGAGGCATGTTCTCAGAGATATTTCCTCCTCCTCCCTACCCCAACTCTAATTTATGCATGTTTGCTTGGAAAACTGAATGCTTTTTGAAGCAAAATATTTAGATGGCAGTTCTAGCAACATATAGCATATACAGTTAGTGTGCATATATTACAGCTGCACCAAGACAATAAAATGTAACAGAAGCTCCTCTGGAAATATTCCTGTCTCTGTATGTCAATAATCTGCATACTAAAGAGCCCCAAAGCACTCACAAGCATGATAGACTGGGCATTAAGTGGTGCCTAAGTAGCTCTTAAGGCAATACACAGAAGAAGCTCTAGCAACATTATGCTCTACTGTAAGAAAAAAGCTAAGGAAACAAGGACACATCTCCTGTGGACTTTTAAGTCTATTATCTAAACCATTAAAAAATCAGAATAGATGTAATTTAGTTTAAGCTCAGATTAATGCAGGTTTAACTGGCCACATGGCAAACAGCTTCTCGTAAACCAATTCCCGTAATTGTTTGAAAAAGGATTTTTTAATTATTAAGTTAATGCAGTTTAATTTCTGCAGGAAATGGAGCTGAATCCATCAGCGTGGTTAAAACCTTTACAGTGAGGTCTCAAAATTCAGAGAATAAAGTGAACAGAGACTTGGCTGGTTTCTAAGCGCAGTCCCATTGCCCACCACTCACTTCACTGACTACCCTGGTGTTTATGCCGAATCATACTTGTGGATGCAGCTGAAGCTATTCTTGAAGGAGATGAATATATAGCACGAGAAGATACAAGTAAAAGAAATTAGGACCAGTAGATCAGAGGTCTCCTGTTTCTGGCCAGGAACTCCAAGATGGGTGGAGCCCATGGGTGCCACAGCTGTTGATCTAATAAAAAACATACTGATCATTGGAGCGAACATCTAGGAAAGGCATTAATTGGCACTCCTAGCTTTGGAGTACATACTGAGACTCTTAACAGAATTGTTTGATTCTTAGAAGGATAAACATCAGGACTGCAATTTCAAGAAGAAGGATAACCCATCCATCCCTTGCACATGTCTGCCAGCAGAAGCTCTTTTAGGGACGGTCCGTATCATCTGCTAATGAATAACTAACTTTGCTGTCCTCGTAAGTTACCATAAAGGATGACTGATGGGCAAAAGCCACTCGTGAAGGTCACATGCTGAATCTCTGGAAAAAATTCAATAGCTTTGTATGGGTTTTACAATGTGGACTTAAAGAGCAAGAGATGTTTACTCTCCAGAAAGGAGTAGATTAGGACCACCATTAGTTATGCTTTTCTGGTTTCTCAGGCCTTTTAGCTTTTTTAAGCTGCATACCTGTAAGGATTAACTAACACAAGGTGGAATTTCCCAGCCTCTATGGTCAGAAGGTGTTACCTTCACTTGATTTCCCCTTGCAGCAGGAGAGCATGCAATTTCTGTTAGACCATTAAAAGATTTGTATGTAGCATCCTACCTGCAATGGATTTGGTGAAGTAAGAGGAGATGGAAGGCCATGGCCTGGTGACTGGCTGGGTTTCTGAGGGGAGCTGGAGGACTGTGGGGCCGGAGGCGGTTGGCTCTGGCTCTGGGACTGTGTTTGGTTCTGCTGAGGTGGAGCTGACGGCTGTGGCTGTGGCTGCTGGGTCTGCTGGGGTGGCTGTGGAGTCTGTGCCTGCTGACCTTGCTGCTGCTGCTGGCTTTGCTGCTGCTGTTGCTGACCTTGCTGCTGCTGCTGTTGATGCTGGAGCTGCTGAAGATGCTGAAGCTGTTGAAGCTGGGAGTTCAGGGATGAGGTAGCTGTGAATCGATGAGAGGGAAGGTAATTATGTATGTTTCAGTAATACCTACAGTGTTAAAGATACTCTGGATTAAATTCTGGTTCTGTTACATTGTGGGGCACAGTGCCCAATGTCAGTTGGCCTCAGACTTCAGGCAGTGGCAGGAAATGTGTTCCCATAATAGCCTGTGGTTCTGCCAGCGCAGTTCTGCCGTAAGAGTCAGACTTCACTGGAGGCAATGAAAGCAAACCTTTGGAAGGTCTGTAGCTCTGCCCACAGGATGGGTGTCAGAGCTGGCCAGCAGTCTGTGCTCAGACAGGGTTACCAGTGAAGCTAATGGGCATTTTGCCTGCCTAGAGAAGAGGAGAAAAGGAGGTAACTCTACACAGCAGAACAAGAACTCGTAACATAAACCGCTGCTGTTATATAAAGGATGCTCCAAAAAGAGCTTTGTCATGTCTTTATACAGCAGGAAAAAAAAAAAAACAACAAACATTTAGCTGTGAAATTTCCTGTGCAATGCATTGGTGGAAAAAATACCCAATAAAATGTGTGTGTGTCTGAAATTACAACTCCTTATCATTCACATCTAAAAGTTATGACGTTCCTCTGGTTAAACAGAGTAGGCATGCTAAGCACTTGCACTGCTAACCTACTTCTGCTTGTGAAGTCTGTGTCATGTTTTGCCACCATGTGCTCCAAACACGAGGCTTGGAAACTGGTGGTTCACATCAACCTACTGACACAGAGGGGCAAACGTTATCTCCCAGAGACACTTTCAAATTGACGAGGGCACTCGTTAAATTCAGAAAAGTAACAAATGCGTTACAGGGACGTTGCTAAGGAAGAAGAGCTTTAAGCAGCGGCCACATTACAGGACCCTGATGCTTTCTGGGGTTATGCCCTGAATAAGTGACCTGGGTCTCTGGCTTTACCCACTGTAATCAGCATCTCAGGGCTTGTGGTAGATGGCAATAACATCCCGAGAGGAACAGCTTACCAAATCATTGCATTATTTTGCACTCTGTATACTGCTTTGTCAACATCACTCTGTTTTTATTTCTATCAGCAGAAACCAAAGTAAACTGGGAATGAATCAAACTTGTTATTTCTAAAATGGCATTCAGATTTCATGGCCAGAAACTCTGTTCACCAAGTTATTTGTGAATTGGCAGATAAAGCCAAGTCATCTCCACTTTCTTTTCATGCCGACATCCCTGTTTCAGTTTTCCAGATGTCTATGCCCTGGGGATGAACTTGAGGTCTTGGTACGACTTATGAAATCAATGAGCCATGAAGTGGAATAAGCAAATGAAAAAAAAAAAAAGAAAAAAAAAAAAAAGAAAGAAAAGAAAAAAGAAAAAGGCGAAAGATGAGGCAGAATGGGTAAGCCAGAAAAGTCTGTACGAAGGAAAACTAAAAGCCTTGGTAGAAGAGCTGTTGGTCATCCATTCCTATACTCATTGCTGCTCTAAATTTTCTTTCACCAGAGGCGGGAATCAATCTACAAATATGCCTTTACAAGAATTATAGTCATATACGTGTAACGTCAACAAAGAACCTGAATAACGCAGAGAAGGAGGACTGGTAACACCCATATATTTCCATCAGAAAATTTAGTGATGGAAGTTTTGTGTTTCAACATAAAGCAGAATGATCATCGGATAAAAACCACGCATGGTATCTCACGCAAAAGAAATCAGGCTGGAGAAATAGTAACCCCCATCAATTCCGTGATCAGAACTCGTACCTAAATGTCCCCAAACCAAGAGGGTAGTAAGTGGAAGTATAATCTAAGGCATGTGAGAACAAAGAATGGAGGAGGAGTGTATACAAGGAAACAACTGCATAGACAAATGTTAACCACAGCATGAAGCACCTCAGATGGCAAGGAATACTACTGACCAATTCCATCTACGGGGGCGTACACAGGGATAGAAGGAGAAAGGCTCTTCCCATTTCCATGAGGAAAAGAACTAATCTAGACCAACTCCTTGTCTTGTGCAGGCCATTTCCTCCCCTGAACAAACTATCAGGAATCAGAACCAAGACTTCAAACACAACAGGCCTTTACTCCTTCTGCAGACTCCAGTACAGAAATGAATGAAACGATGCCCCACAAAAGCACAGCTTCTAAGACACAAGGCTCAGAGAGAGGAACAAGGAGTTGTTATATATCCTACGCCCGCAAGTGGACAGGATGAGACAGAACTTTCTCTACAACAATCTAGATATAGTGGGGATATATTGCACCCCAATGGTCCCCAAACTCTTTTGCTCCCACAGGGCACTCTTAAAAACAGTGGCTTGGCAAAACAGATTTGCCAGAATGCCGTATGTTGTACGTAGGGCACCAGGTCATATAGTAGGGGACAGGCAAAAGCATTCAAAGTGGAGGGGAAGCCATCTACGGAAACATTTTTGGAGCACAGCGCATATTTAGTTCCTTGGATTATGCCTTTCCTCTCAAATGTGGAAAATATGGCAAATAATTAAAAGAAGTATCAACCTGAGATAACATAAGGTACCATAGGACAGAGTGATGCCAATAACATAGAAAGGCAAAACCAGGGCAGCATCAACGTTCGTATGATTGAACTTAAGGTACGCAAAAAAACCCAACCTGTTGATACAATATTAAAAATAGAAGTATCACTGCCTGGATTTCTGAAAATGGTGACATACCAAGACACAAGGAGAACAGTAAAGAACCCCAAAGTGTACAATAAATGAAGTTTCTTGACAAACTAAAACAAATGAAGGGGTGGTTACATTACATCGCAAGAAGTTTATTACTTTGTGTGTCTGCATGTAGCCCAGAGCCATCAGGGGACCAACACTTAACAACTACTTGTTTTACTGTTCATCACAGAGCATATGATTTTCTTTCAGGATGCTTTTATTGAAATGTTGCCAACCAGTGATGCAGGTAGCCCTGCAAAATTAAAGAGACTAAAGCAAAGATAAGGACGTACAGAAATAATACTGATTTGTTTGTTTACCATTAGACAAAAAATCCACAATTATTGAAATGCGGTTTTATTAAATGCATGAATCTGCTTAAGAAAGTTTATACTGTTGCATGTGTTGGGATTTCCTTGCTAGAACAGTCATCCTAATGGTCTAGGCGTCCGTTTCATTAGTGAGCCATGCTTTTGATCAGCTGTTGAATTACATCCTAAAAAAATGAAATCTTCATTAAACTCATTAAACTTCCATTCCCTACAAGAGCAATATTCTGTTTAATGGACATTTTGATTCGCACATTCTTTCTTCTGCCAATCCATAAAACAAGGCTCAGAATCCAGACAAAACTTTCTCTATAGCAACATAGATATAGTGGGGATTTATTGCACCGCAATGGTCCCCAAACCACTGGAAGAAAAAGAGGGAAAATGAGTCAAGAGTTTTGGGTGGGTTTTTTAACCTAAAATTTTGCCGGTTCAGGTCCTAATGAGCTGCTAATGCTAATGAGCTGGCCACCACCACCATACCACCGTGCACTGCCAATACGAGCAAGTGCAATCACTCAGGCAACCTGATTTTGCCCAGTGAAGCTGACTTGGAAAACGTCACGCTTGAAAATTCAGTGGGCATGCACAGCACCCTCAGATGACAGCTTGATATGGATATTTTTTCATTCCCCATCAAGGAAGAGAAAAGCTTTGCGTTCAGTCCTGCTCAATACTTAAACGTTGGCCCATGCGGGAATGTCAGTATCTCTACCATTCACTTTTGTACTAGAAAGTGCACTCATCCTGGCCGAGGTGGAAGGTGGTCCACTGAGGAAAATTCTGTTGATGGAGAAAAGGTTTTTCACGGAAAAGTTTCCAAGCTCATTGCCAACAACTGCACACAATTATTCAAATAACTTCTCGTCTTTTCCTATAACTCATTTGAAAAGCCTCTCCAAAACCTGCTACCACGTTGAGTTATAAATTGCACTGAAGACTAAACAGGCAGACAGGGGATTGGAAGAAGGGCTGTTAGAGAGCAGACCAGGCTTTCCCAAAGCCACACAGTAGGTAGACACTGCAAAGGTGGATGTAGGGCTGTGAATCGTGCCTGCCGAGCGCTGTTCATGCTGCCTGATTGCACTGCCTCTCACAATGGCTGAACTATCCGCAGCAGGGGTTGTGTCATATTATTGTTTGTAATCAAATCCAATCCAACTCCCAGAGCTTGCTTGCATACCTCATCCATTATAAATCCTATACCTGTCTAGCAATTGTCACTTTCTGCAGAGCTTGGAGCCTGATGGAATTTCAGGTGGTACAACAGCGCTGTATCTGCATGTATAAAAGATAACACGCGCTGCCTCCCTCCCAGGAATCTTTTTCTGACTTTCTGGCTAACAGCTGGGTAAAACTTTGACATACTTAAGTAGGAAGCACCTACCTTCTTTCAAACTGCAATCGAGAAATAAAAAAGCTTGCCAAAAACGGCAAAAAAAAAAAAAAAGTTTATTTTTTCTGCGGTTGAAAAGGACAACACAAAGCACATCACTTTGAAGGGAAGATAATTAACTAAATATTGATTGTGAGCCATGAAAAACTGGGAGGAAAATCCACAAATTGCGTGTGACACTTCAACTTTTCTCAACAAAATACATGTCAAATACATACACCATGGATCCAAGAAGCTGGTAAGGAGAACTTGTACCTACAAGGAAATGGCACGAGTTGGTTTCAAATTTAAGTTCTAACTATAATTTCTTGGTTGCTGTAGTGCCATGGCAGACTCCTCAAAGGATCACCCCGTGTTCTACGATTCTACTTTAAGCAGATTATGTTTAGCCACAGTGCCAAAGCATTTACATTAGAATAAGAGATACGAAGCTAATGGTGCAAATGGATGCTCAGGAGGTAGAGAGAGAAAACTTCCTGATCTCCTGGGTCACCTAATTCTAGACGTGTCTCAGACCTCGGACTACTTGAAGGACTTACAGAAAGTTAAGACCTAAAGAACATACTCCTTGACTTCTTTTAGGGAATACCTTAGGCACAATACTGCTATGCATTTACTTTATTTCACAGAATCACAGAATACTATGGGGTTGGAAGGGACCTCTGGAGATCACCTAGTCCAACCCCCTGCCAAAGCAGGTCCTCCTAGAGCAGGTTGCACAGCGAGGTGTTCAGGCAGGTTTTGAATGTCTCCAGAGATGGAAATTCTACCACCTCTCTGGGCAGCCTCTTCCAGGGCTCTGCCACCCTCAAAGGGAAGAAGTCCCTCCTGAACTTGAGATGGAACTTCTTATGTTCAAGTTCGTGCCCATTTCCTCTTGTTTTGTAAACCGGGCACCACTGAAAAAGGACCAGCCCCTTCTTCCTGACATCCACCCTTTAAGGATTTACAGGCGTTGATCAGATCCGCCCTCAGTCTTCTCCAGACTAAGAAGACCCAAGTCCCTCAGCCTTTCCTTTTGAGAGAGATGTTCTCTGCCCCTAATCATCTTTGTAGCCCTAAATTGCCATTTACATCAAATGTTGTCTTTTCATGCCTTGTATCTTCTTCTGCTCCTCTGCTGGTTACCTACACAGGAAACTGAAATGGAACTAAAACTGAAAAGGCTCTGTCTTCAAATCCCCATCTTGGTTGTATTCACTGAAAGTAGTATCAGCTGCCTCTGGCTAACAGATTATTGCCTAAGTATAGGAACAGCTCTGGTTGTATTTTAAATTAAAATATATGTTTGAAAGTTTCATCACATTTCTCCAAAAAGCAAGGAACGTACGTAAGGCCACAATGTTTATACAATGAAAACAATGCTAAATTATAACTCTTTTTTCACCACTTCATTCACAATATAAACTCAGATTCTTAAGAGTTCTACAAAGCTTGGCAGAAGATCAAATTAATGCTCAGGGATTCAATTTGTATCCAGAATCTGCTCTTGTGGATAAGCTTCACATAATGTCTGATGTATTTTATTAACGTTTTTGTGCATGTTTGTTTCTGTGTTAAGAGGAAGAAGGGGTAGGAAGAGTAAGACCCAGTTTTAGCTTGCAAACTATTGTGCTGCTCTATCCTCCAGCCTCTTATTTACATAATTGCATAGATGTTCCTCAGTGACTTGATACAACGTACCACGGACTAAAAAGGAGAAAATCATACATTAAACCTTTTCCTATTGACTGAGCGCAGAACTTGGCTCTTCCCATCTCTAAGGGCCTAATGCCTTTTTCCACTTCCCCAGTAACGGGGAACGGATTTGCATTGCCTTCAACTGAAAAGTGTAGCTAACTTAAGCATCTGGGCCTGGGCTCGAACTGACACAGCCTGCTTTTTTCTTTTTTTTTTCTTTTTCTACCCTGTCGTTCCTCTTCTAACGAGGTATATGCCTTTCTTTTCTTTGAAACAGATTTCTAAGGACTGAACGCGCACGCCCAACAGCCTAACGCGAGCCCGTGTTTCGTGCTCTCTCCCTCCTGGGTAAGGAGGGGTAGGTTAGCCAAATACCCAACGTGGTTTTGCATACGCTTCTTAAGAGCAAAATATGAGTTGTTTTAAATATGTTAGCATCCTCTTTGTGAAAAATAAGGAAGGGCTGGACTTGTGGCCGAAGAGATTAGTAATGAGATACAGAGCATTTTATTTCTAAATCACTGGGTCAAATCTAGTCTAGGTCAATACAAGGAACAAAAGTCACTGCACATTAACGCTGCTTTTGAGCATTTTCTACCTTATAGAAGATGTATTAGATATATTCACACATAGATACCCACAGAGAGCCTGCACTGGAGGCAGTCTGCCACGCAGTCAAGGTAATAAATTGATGGTCTCCCAATACCTATTAGGAAGATCATAAAGACTATGGCCTTGGATGGCATCAATTGACACCTTTATTTGCAATTTCAGCAGAGAGGCTGAGGATAGAAAGAATAGGGAGACCAAGTCATCTTCTCCTTCCTAAAGGTGATCCCTCAAGGTTACAGCTGCAGCACACAGATGGGGTGATGAAGAGAAACTTGCGTTGCCAATGCTCCTCTGTACCAATTCTGCAGACAAACAGAGGGCTTCACTTTCTGCTGTTGTCATATCCAGCATCTTTCATGAGCACTAAATTCACTTTAAAGAATATAGGCAATAAAAAGGAAGTATTAAGAAGAAAACCATCATAATTTATATGGTGCCTGTGGTGTCTCCACATTTTGATGAATACTGGAACTTCCCTGAAAAATGATCCACTGCATTAAATAAATCTGACTTTTTTTTTTCCTTACCAAACCTTAAAATGTACAATAATCCACTAAAATCTTAAGAAAAAAAAAAAAAAAAGAAGAAGAAGAAAAAGTTGCTGTTCTAGGTAGAGAGCTTGACTAAGTATCAGGGCAAGTATATATGGAATACTTCCATTTTGAGATAATCTAGGGGCTATTTTCCTCTAGTTTATGACAACACTCTGTGAGTAAAGTTCCCTGAGTGTATTGTAAAAATTGCATTAACCTATTTAAAATGCCCAAAGGCAAGAACAAGCTGGAGAAATTAGACTTTAATAAGCCATTTGCTTTCTCAGCTCAAATGGGACCTTAGGCCTCATATTGTACAGATGGCTGAAACATTAACTGGAGTCAGGGTATCATCAAAACACAGGGGATCAATCAGGGAGTCATCTTGGGACTCTCATGCAAAGACAGGCAATTAAAAACCCACCATAACATAGTCTGAGGGCAATGTTAAGTGTTTGAATGCCAAAGGCTGGGTGTCAAACAAGCAATATCTAGATCTGGTAAACTCCTGATTTTTCTTTCTTTCTTTTTTTTTTTTAATTTGTGAAAATATGACTGTCTCAGTGATCACAGTGCTGGAGTCTTAATATCAAGTCCTTATGCCAGTGATAAGCAGTTTTCTAGTTATAGAGAGCAGGAACAGACCCAGGTTGTCTAAGAACAGAATAGTGTTGGAATGGAAAATCAAACTGAGTGGCACGCTATTCCCACAGAGCGGATTTCCAGACCATATTGAGTCTACGAGTACATTCGTATGGCCCAGAACTTAAGATATAACCTCCCACTTCTTGGGAAAAAATTCTGTAGGACTCCTTTGAAAGAAACTAATTGAAAGAGGGAAAACGATCATCTAAAGGCCAACAGAGCCCAATATAAGATTTCACAGCCGAAGGGATGTGACAGAGAACAGATGAATGACACAAAGAAATGAAGTTTGAAACAACAGTCTGCTGACTCAGAGAACAATGACCATGATTCATAATGGCCATCAGACAAAAGGCTGGGCACTCTCTACATACAACCTTTAATAACAGCAATTGCAGTTCATTGTTTTTTTTCCATCCTTGTCTCTTTTAAACGACCCAATATTGATGGGAACCGTAATTTCCATGGCATTCATGCAGACTATATGTTTGACGTGCCTTGATGTAGTAATGCTTGTAGAAAAAGCAAAACAATGGCTCCAGGAGCTTTGGAAAAGGTTGTACAGCATCCTGACCTGCAGTTCAGAGGGCCATGGGTCTCCAGGCCACCAGGTGGCCAGCAGTTTCTTCTGGTAAGGTGGCTGTGTGAGGCTTTAGGGCAAAGTCTTGTCAAGAGGACCCAGTTGAACTGCCTGGTGGCTTCAAAGGGCAATTTTGCATTCTTTCAGATAATAAATCCGCAGTTGCATTTTCTGTAATTGTTCATGGCAAATGGCTTCTCTGACAAAGAAATATTTATCCAGGTATAGCTGCAGCAATGGTTCTTTGAAGATCAGGAATTATTAGAAGTCTCTTCAAAGAGTCTTTGAAGTGAATCATGTTTCCTTAACTAAAAGTGAAGTTACTGTAAGTGAAATGCACTGCTCTTTTTTTGTGTGTGTGCACATGTGTATTTGGGCTTTTTTTTAAACAATACAATCGAATAGTGGATCAAAGTGTTTGTGGTTTAAAAGGTTGGCCTTGATGCTGAGCTTGTGGAAGTGTCCTGAGTATGACAAAGGACAATGTCACTTTCCCCCAGCATCAGCCAAGGGAAGTAGCAGAGGGTTCTGTGCCCACCAGGTGACTCGGTATGACTGGTTGCTTTCATCTCTCAGACTCTCATTATATCCGTGTTTCTATCATTTTCCCTTTCCAATCATTCTGAAAGCTGGCAGACCTGAGACAACTCTCTTTTCTATGATGACCTCCAAGATTCAAGCAGTCAGAAATTCTGTTCCCAGCGTGCACATTCCAGCTAGAGGAGTCAGCTGAACAGCAGCGAGAACAGGTCTTGGAATAACTCAGAAAACAGTCATGTGTATGCTATAAGGAGGAAAGGAAAAAATGCAGCCCAACCCAGTCTTTTCCTTTACTCTCAAGAAAACTACACCAGTGAGTAGGAGAACCGGCTGCAGAAGTGGCACTTCTACCCTGCACACATGCCCCAGCAGTGACTTGGCTGCTTCAGCTTTGCTAACAGGCCCTGTTATGCTCAATCTACCACCCTTGAACTTCTCCTGGTTCCACCAAGCCAAGGAAAATTTAAAAAGGCGGGGAAGAGAACAAAACCAAACCTGTGGACTTGAGTCAGCAAGGGCTGTAACGCTCTCAGTCGTTAGGCAGCTCCCAGGGACTGAAGGTCATTCTTCCCTAGCTGTGACACACATTGAATATGACATTCTTCATCAGTCATTGAAGAAGAAAAAAGGACTAAAAACCTTTCTCTAAGTGACGAGAGATACTGCTTAATAGCTGCGCTACAGGAGTAACCTTGAGCATGGGCCAATGGCTTGGTGAGGTGCTGTGCTGGGTGCTGTAACCTCAGCAGATGAGCATGTGATGGAGGTGTTCTTTCTTCAGATAAGGCATCAGTGCGGAGGGATTACGCAAGTCCCTCCACACGAGAAGTTGTAGAAGAGCTTGGAAACGAACTCCAGTGTGGTAATCCGTCACACCACAAGCCATTCCTGAACATACGTACCACTAGCAAGGTTTGCCTGCTGTTGACTCACAGTAGCTCTATTTTGCTGTAATTACAAATCTTCCATGGTTTTTATTATTTGCTATGCATAGATAAGAAATGGCTTAGTTGTGCCATTTTTGTGCTTATTTAGTTGTGCACATTTCAAGACATACTACAGTGTCAGTAGCTGTTTTATTTTTGTAAGCTTTCAAGTTTAAGGCAATCTGCCTATATCCCTCTTTCTAGTTTACTTTATTTGCAGAGAGATTAAAACTTAGACAGCAGGCGAGCAGTGGTTCTGAACTTTGCAAGCTGGTCATCTGCTGTGGATGGGCTGATGGCTCGTTTTTAATTTGCAGAAAAATGAGGAAGGCTGAGTATCAGCTCTCTCCTGCCCCTGTAGCTCACTGGCTGAAGACATTGCTGCTTCAGGGGCCGACAATCCTGACTCCGCTGTGCTTGGCATCTGATCACCTTTGCAGAGCAGCATGAATTAGCTGCTCTTTGAGTGCTTATGCGCTTCCACCCACCTAAATTCCCCGCTCAGCGTTGAAGTAAACAACCCGGCTATTCCTATACAGAGACTGCTCATCAGTAGAAAATTTGGGTGGGAGATTTAGTGAGAAGATTTTATAGGTACTCCTCATTCACAGGCTGTTAAGGTCAGTCACGCTTCTGTCTTGGGTTGAAGGTCCATCCAGAACTGAACAGAAGAGCTGGGGAGTCCAGGAAAGCAGCTGTGTTGCTTTCCCCAGTCAATGCACCGTCCGCTTCACAAAAACACATGGAGAACCCCCACGCTGTTTGATGTTTCATACGATTTTGTACTCTGCAACCCAGCAGGCCTTTGAACAAACTGCATCTAGATTTTACTTTCGCTATTGCGGTGGTTCCTCGAGGTTAATTATTTTTAATTTGGAAGGCCATTAATAAAGGAACTTGCACTTACACAATGTACTACTTACACGGAGCGGGAGATTCCAGTTACAGAAAGGGAACAAAATCCAAAGGATGATTTTACAATTGGCCAAAAATCTACATTAAAATCATTCACTATTTCTGTCCACATATTGAGTAGGAATAGAATATTGTTGCCCTTCTGATGCAGTAACTAGTACCTTATTACCCTTATCAATGGAAATACTTGCTTTCCCAGATCAGATAATGGAAGAAAATCTGAATTTGGTTGCTAACCAGTAATTCTCCAAAAAGCTCAACAGGAAGCTAGTCTTTGCCTCCCTTAAGGCTGCATTGCTTGAATTGTCATATTCAGGGTAATAAAATATCATTTTAGATAAAGGTTTAGGTCTCATCAGCTGCATGTGTTTATGATACTACAAAACACTCTTCTCATTGTTTGTCATCTCCAGGTTTCTTATTTTTTTAAACAAATTCAACAATGTGTTAATGTACCAAAAAAAAAAATAAAGTGTTTCCTAATGCACTAAGGCTGTTATAAATATTAAATACACCTGCTATTAATGTTATCTTTTTGGCAATTATAATAGAATCCTGCAGAACTTGCTCTTAAAAATACAGAAAATTCACAAGAGAGTTTATCCTAATAGGTATATTTTATTCATCCTAAACAAATATCCCGGCAGTGATGTAATTAGGTTGTGTGAAGCTTCTATACAGCAATTATCATTTTCTATTAATTTTTTCTTGTGCTATATATCTATAACCTAAAATAATGTAAAAGGCAAATTTTAACTGTAGAGAAATAAGAAAATTTTCATGATAATGAATACATTGGTAATTGTGCGAAATTGATTGCTAATGTATAGCTATAGATAATGATGTTTGGCTGGGGTGGGGGACAAGGGGAGAGAATTTACACTTCAAAACTTCCTTGCTTGTGAAATCAGTGGTTTTCTCACCCTCTCGAGGAAGCCCACTGAGAGGTGTATTTGAAAATACTACACAAATACTGGGCAAACAGCGTTACTGGATTTACTACAGTAACTCCAATGTCAATTAAATGGAGACGAGCTTGTTCCAAAACATTGTATTTAAATGAAAAGCCCGGACCATTCAACAGTACAAAATAAAGAAATCCATGTCGGTGCTGATACAAGATCTAGCATTTTGCTTAAACTGACTTCTGATTAAAAAAGTAAGAGGAAAAAATGCTTCTCAAGTGGGATGAACTATCTATCATGGCAACCAAGAGAAGAAAAGTTGGCACAGTTGCTGCACACGGAAATCTGAAACCACTACTTTAGATTCGTTTTGCCAAGTTTTAACTAAGTAGATGCAAAAAACCTGCTCCTTTCATTTTCAGTGCCAGGTATTTTGTCTTTACTCTGTTGATTTTAATAGCTCGCTCAGAAGCTTGGAAATGAATGTTTCTTCCATCATCAATTTAAAACTTTTCGATTTGCCAACTATGGATGTTTTTTCTACTGTGTGTTTTCAATGAAGCTGAAATTAATATGGTTCCCTTTGATTTTCCATCCAAGTGCCAAGGAGCACAGGGCAAGCTACACTTTCATCTCCATCCTTGAGACAGAGCCAGGTCCAGCTTCATGTGAGTACAATACCACTCCTGTCTTTCACTTTCTGCCACAATCTTCCAAAAGTGGCAATTTTTGGATTCAGGTTTGTCTAAAGACCACCTGGAAAAAAAACAAACAGCTCCTCAAGGGTGCTCCAGTCTTACATAGGAGAGGGTGATTCCTATGGTCATCATCTCCAGCAGTGCAACTGCTGTTCTTCTCATACAGAAGAACTCTCGCTTTGAGCAGATACAGCTCCAACAGCATCTTTTTCCAACCAGCCATAGACATTTACTTCTTTATAGCTGATGGGACTATGAGGGCACTCCACCAATCCTCATTTTTGAACAGGGGACTGAAGCAAATGCAAATTTGGCCAAACATTATTGTCAGAAAGTGACAGCCATGTGATTGTGGGCAAAAGCAGTTCCATAAATTTCTGTTATTTTTTTCAGGAATGTTTAGGGATATTTTTTTTGCCAACACCTACCCAATCTTTACAGCTGATGAGACCTGCATCAGAAAAACACCTACAAAGATAAGAGCCATAAGAGAAGTGTTCTTTAAGCAATCATTCAGTGAAACACATTTCATTAAGAGGTTTGTAGCATACAGCGCAGACCATCTTATGTATCTGGATTATGAATTGTATGGATTTACAGTTCATAAAGAAATTAATGCCAGGAAAGCATCTTATGCCTTAATGTTTTGCACTGGTAAATTAAGAGAGGAAGCCAGTAAGACCTCTGATGTCTCTGAATCAACACTGGGGACCAGTACAGACAAAACCAGAACTAATTTCCACCCATTTTGGTTTTGTTTTTTTTTCAGCAACAATATTAAGTAGATAATTCTAATAGCCCTTAATTATCTTGCACAGTGAAACTATGCCTGACTTCTTGCAATTACAGCGCTAGAAGCATTGTTGATTTAACTGCTGCTGTAATGACTTTCAGATTTAATCACAGTACATCCACAAAATAGATAAGCTTTAGATGCCTGCACAATTCTGTCACTTCTTTCAGCTGTGACTGGGAGAGGCTTTTTTCATAAGGTACTGTCTGATATGGAAGGTACTGATGCAGACCTGCATCTCACTTGGCTTAGAGGGCTCAGTTTGCCCCTTGCCATAAGAGAACTCTAAAGAAACAGCCCTGAGAAGACCACGAGGGAAATGTACGGGCCACCACCTGTGCCTTGTACCAGCGTGGGTATGAATACAGAGCACGTGCCACCGAGCAGCTCTCTCTGCTGAGATTCAGAAGAGTGCCCTTGGCTTACGTACTGATCTGAAACTTTAATCTCCCCATGGAACACTTTAATCAGAAACTATTTTCATAATTTGTCAACACTGCCAAATGTTTGATTTCAGGCTGTTTAAACGATCAAACCTTCTGGTGAAAAATAAAATTAATAACAACCAAACCATCAGACAAAGAAAATCATTCTAAATAATTAAATATGCTCTACTGACAAATACTATTCCCACCTGGATGCTGTGCTTCCAAGATGTAAAGCACGGTTTTCCTAATTAGGAAAAAAAAATAATAAAATGATCCTGTATGACAGAACAAGTCACACAGTGCGCACTGGCAGCCGAGAAAACCAACCACATCTTGGGACACATCAAAATAAGTGTAACCAGCAGGTCATGGGAGGCGATTCTCCCCCTCTACCCTGTGCTCAGTTTCAAAAGAAAAACAGGTCTGTGACTTGTCTTGTCCATATTTTGTGCCCTTTGCTTCCCAATCTAAAAAGACACAAGGTGAACCGAGGCAGAGTCATCGCTCCCTTACACACGAAAAGGAAAAAATGTATTCACAGCATGAAAACCTCAGAAGTCTTGTCCATCACAGAATCTTCATGGTTGCAAAGGATCTCTGAGATCATTGAGTCCAACATACGCACACAAATAACCCTTACAATGTCGGCCACAAGAGCATGCCCTCAAGCGCCATATCTACATCTGCCTACATCTTAAAGACCTACAGGGATGGATGGTGACTCCACCACCTCCCTGGGCAGGCTGTTCCAGTGCCTGACCACTCCTTCAGGCAAGGAATTCTTCCTANTACCTTTAGTAAGTACCTCTCAAAGCAAAAGGCCTTACCTTTAGTATCTCAAAAGTGCTGCAAATAAAAATATACAAATGAATACGGCCCATGAGGACAGTGGGACAAGCTCTTCTCTGAATTTCAGAGCAAAGAGGGCAGCGTCAGTGAATTTACACTGCTGAAACCGAGAGGAAAACGCAGCCTTTCCTTAGTGCGGATTTCTGTTGTGTGGATCTGATTTTCTCTTCCCTCAGTTGTGCTACTAACACTGTGCTCGGTATTTTGCCACCCTTAATAGATAACACAGGAGGCATCTGCTGTCTAGACTTAGCTGTCCTTCCCAATAATGAGGGCATGCAAACTCTTAATAGTGTACACAGCAAAAAAAACCTTGAAATAAAATAGTAAAAAACCAAAACAAAATACCATAAGAGGTCCAAACCCCCTAGCTTCTTGCTGGCTTTCTCAAAGCTCCTGCATGGGATCATAGTTCCCCTTTTGTTGTCAGTCTTATTAAGCAAAGGCAGCTTATGTTTAACATTTTATGGGCAGACGCAATCTGTTCTGCCTCACCCAGTCCAAGCATTACCTTTCAAACCAGCCCTGTCGAGCCTCCAGGCACCACCAGCAGCAGCTCCAGGCGGCTCTTTGTGCCAGGGACACCGCACAGGGCACTCTGGAGGAGGAATCCAAGCTGGTCTTTATTCACGTCACCCTCCAAAGCCCCAAAGATATCACAGGCCTTTTTGAATTGCACGTATAAATCGTTTCATCACTGTATTTCTTTTAACTCTGCCCCGACTGTCAGTTTCTTCCATCCTTTTCCTCTCTCTCAAGGCTACTTTCTGTTTTGCAACATGCTCATTTATGCTTCTTGGGCTATGTATTCAAAAAAAGGACGAAGGAATATAAAGAAAGCAAGGAAGGAAGGAAGGAATATAGGGAAAGGAAGGATGGAAGGAAGGAAGAAAGTAAGTAATGGAGAACAGTAAAAATCCAGAGTCAAATGTGAGTGGCACAGCTATAATTCTTTATGAAGCAGCAGGTAAGATTGATTGTCAAGGGTCAAAAGGCTAGGTCAAACTCCGCTCATTCGTCAGCTGAATGTCATTTTTGTTTTCCCTGTCACCAGATAGCTTTAAAAAAAATTGCAACTCCTTCCTCATTATCTGGGACTTGGCTCCTTTCCTGCCATCCAGTATTAATGAAACTGTACTTCAAGCCTGGCCTTCATCTTTGAGGTTCTTCTTCATGTACTTCTTCCCTTTCTTAAGTACTACAGAGCGAGGACAATTTTAAAGATCGTTTTCTCGCACAGAGAAGCTGGAAAATTGCCGCTACAGTGAGAATGATTTGAAAACATACATGCAGTATAAACGTCTGAATGAACAAAAATGTAATTAAATCATAGCAGGTCCAAAGCCCATACAGCGATGTAATTGAATCATGGTTAAATCCGTGCATCTCATATGGAATCCTTAAAAAACCACCACAATACAATATTTTGAAACCATTTATGAGGAAAAAAAAAACCTTTTTGTTATAATTACAAGCTGTGCACCACTGGAATAATGCTAATAGGGAAATTATCCATCGATTTACTGTGAATGTGATTTATAAATGCTGGATTCAGATAAAAATATAGCAAATAATTCCTTTAAAAAGCATTAAATGTCTAAATTAATAGAAGTAAAATTACACTTATGTGGTGAAGTTTCAGCTGGCCTGAAATGGGGTGCCATTTCAAGCCAGCAGTGGGTGAGCCCAAGGATGCTTCCTCAAATAAAACCGTTTTGTGTCACAGGTAAGTTTAGGTGCAATTATCTTCCTGTGCATTTATATAAAAGCAATACTCCTGTGTTTAGTGAGTGCTTTTCACAAAGGGATCTCAGAGTAAATTACACAAATAATTAATCTCATCTAAAGCCTATCCATACGAGGACTGCCTCTGTGTTTAGAGGGACAGAATCAGGAACCTTTCAGTAACAGAATGAGAGGATTCGCTAAGGTAATTTTCATTAAACACATTACTGGGCAGGGTGATTTAAGTATGTTGACTAATTGACATAATACTTCCTTTTAGCTAGAAAAATGACCTTTTAAAATATTTATAATCACTCTTGGGAAAAGATATACTGTAATCCTGTGCTAAATCTGTATGGAACAACATTGGACACTAGTCTAAGTTCCCTGCACGTGGTGACTTCAGGGACACTATCTGCATAAACAACATCTCAGAGAGGAAAGTCTAAATGTTTTGTGAAAACAAATGTGAAGAGAAGATCAAAATAAACAACAATTCAAAAAATAAAATGTTCAGATTTTAAAATACTTGGTGGAATATCCTCCCTACAGCCTCTTTCCTCCCAGATGTAGGTGGAAGATAATACCCATTAAAAATTTACAGACTTGAGCTCACTGAGTAGCAGATCACAGAATTATTTAAAATAGAGACAAAAGGTTCACAAGTTAACAGAAATTAGGTAATAAAAAAATTGAGAGTACTTGGCTCTCCTGTGATATTTGACAGCAATGGTGGAGTTTAGAATACATCAATTTTGGAAACTACTCATATTTTTTGACCTGACTGGGTTTTCTGGGCATAGAAAATATGATGTGCTTCCAAAATCTTAGCCAAAACAAATCAGATCTGACTAACTCTCAAAGAAGATAAACTTAGAGGAAACTTCAACAGCAGGAAATAAGCAAAGGGAAATGAAGAGAAAAACCATTCTTATTACAAAATTAAGTTTTCCTTCAGGATGCTTTTCTTTACCAAATCTCCAACGGCAGCAAAATCTGACTTTTCAGCTTTGGGATGGGACGAGGATGGCACTAACTGAAATTCGAATTCAGGGATTGTATTTTTCCTTATATTTTCCTTATATTTGTCATTTTCCATTGTATTTTCCTTATAGCACCATGTCTGACTGTAGACACCTTTTCCAGCCATCTTACAGTGTGGACATCCTTCTGCACATGTCCTGCAGCACATCAGTTTGAAACCTGAAGTGATTCTATATCACTGATGTGGGAAGCAGTAATGAGAGATGAGGCCAAGCACATGGATAAAAGTAACTGGAAAACAGGGTTGGGCACTGTCTAAGAGAGCCTCTTTTCATTATGTAAAATGACTGATTATGAGATCCCAGCTGGGTTTTGCATGGGGCCTTGTTTGCTGAAATATTAATAGGTGACATTTAACTAAACAGTACAACAGAACCATGATACTGTGCTGAGAACTGTCACCATAAACACATTTTATTTCCTTGAATGAATTCATAGCAGGCTGGTGCCAAACTGCCACGCTTTCTCCTGACAAGGCACAGCCTTCTCTACTACCCACAGCTTTTAGAAATTACACAGCTCAGTTTTTTGGTCACATTTAACACATAAGTTAGCTGAGGAGGCCGTGAGTCCTCCACTATCACTCAGGCAGAAGCAGGGGGTGCAGAGAAGCCCCTGGGGATATAACACAGGCAGCTGCTTTCTTCCATAGGCTGGAAGTCTTGAAGCTTCAAAAGTTAACCACTATTTCCAGGTGCAACAAAACCCAAAGTCTTGGCTCCATAAAACCCACTCAGCTTTGCTCCCCTCAATTAGCTGAGGAACACTTATTAATTACACGGAACACAATAAAACTAAATATTTAATGAAGGAGAGAAGATGGTACCTGAGCCTTCATATCTACCAAAAGTCAATTAGTTCACCCAGAATATACCTTCTTCTTACTCTTAACTCCCTTTGCTCCCTCCTTTCTCAAAAATTTACCTTTTCCATTTCCTTTTCATTTATATTTTCCCCTGTTTCCTTTCATTCTGCCACTCCTCAGGGTTCCCTGTATGGATTCACTGTACACCATCAGAGAGTGTCTTTACAACCCTAACTGCATGAAACTGAGCCGTGCGAGCGAAAAGCAGCTGAATTCCTATCAATTTTGGCAATGGCAGTTTGCAAGCTGCTCACTGAGATGAATTTTTGAAAATCTTCTATGCTGGTTTTTTATGTTATTGAGGTCTTTAGTTTTACAGGGAGACAAACAGCTAAATTTTACTCTCATCTGCCTCTTTCATAGCAGGAAGGAGAATCCTCCATGTATTTTGGCCTTTCAATTGTTATATAATCAATGCAGAAGAAGAAAACTGCAGTAAGCTGCTCTATCCTTAAACAGGGTGTTAGTAGCACTTTGTTCTCACCCTTGCTTTACTCAGGAACTGGCTCCACTTCTGCTGCAGGCTGACCCCACCTGCCTGGTTCTTCCACATTATTTTTAACACTGGTGTTCGTGGAACTTAAACCCACTTTTGAGTAGACTTTTCCTCACAAAACATCGCACTCTCACCTTCCCTCTCCTCCTTTTGCTGCTTTCTGCAGCAGTAGCATGAGTTGCTAACAGCCTTGTGAATGTGACATGACTAAGACTTGTCCGATTGGCTTCACCCTTCTGCTTAGCCGTGTGTCACCTCTACGCATCCCTCTTCCCTGGCATCAGAGTCTCATGCTAAGCCCGTTCTCCTAAGTGCTGGGGTACCTTTTCACCCCATCTGCACGTGGTGTCCCATCTCATCTCATCTCTGCTCCCACTTCCCACCTCCCATCTGACATAGTTTTCTGCCTGAACCTTAATGCACGGAGATGTCATAGAATCATTGAACAGTTGGAGTTGGGAGGGACCTTAAAGATCATCGAGTTCCAACCCCCTTGCCATGGGCAGGGACACCTCCCTTCTACACTTTCCTGATGCTGTATTCAGTCCTTTAAGGTTTACATTTTCTTCATGAGATTTACATAAACCTGGCACTCCAGCACTTTTACAGCTCTCTCCAGTTATTATTTGGGCCTGGTACTATCCTTATGTCTTCTGTCTGATCTCTCGTGATGAACCCCAGGTTTATAGTGAAATAGCACAAAATGACATATATGTTCTGATCCCGCTGATTTATCTCTTTCAATACCTCACTTCCTACTGTGCTTGTGCTTTTAGGAATCCTCAAGGCAGTCTTAAAATTCTATGTCATGAATTCTACAAATTAATTCAGAACCGGATTTTTCTAAAAAAATCACAGAACCAAGAAGCAAGGATTTTGCAAGACAGAAGGCCAGGCTCTAGAAAGCTCTAGTGAGAGCCACTAAAATAAACCTGTGGGGTGAGCAGGCAAGAGTTACAATTTGTTTTAGCATTGAGAGAAGCCAGAAGTATGCAAACCCAAGAAAATGGACTTGGAGAGAAATATGGTCCCTGAAAACCTGGAATTAAACAGCCTCTATTTAAGCTTGGCTTTGACCAAGCTGTGTGGTGCGCAACCAACAGCTGGAGAACTCAGAGCCTGACAGAAAAAAAAACCAGTATAGAAAACTAAGTAGATCAAAAAAGCTTCAACTTACTGCCGCTTCTAAGGTTTTCCTGTCGGAAAGTGCCTGGAAAGCTGCCTGGAAGAAAAGAACCTGAGGGTATCGGTGGGCAGCCGGCTTCACATGAGCCAGCAGTGTGCCCAGGTGGCCAAGAAGGCCACCAGCATCCTGGCTTGGATCAGGAACAGCGTGGGCAGCAGGAGCTGGGAGGTGACGGTGCCTCTGTGCTGGGCACTGGTGAGGCTTCACCTCGAGTGCTGGGTTCAGTTTTGGGCCCCTCACTACAAGAAGGACACTGAAGGGCTGGAGCGTGTCCAGAGGAGAGCCACCAAGCTGGTGAGGGGTCTGGAGAACAAATCCTGTGAGGAGAAACTGAGGGAACTGGGCATGGTTAGTTTGGAGGAGGCTGAGGGGAGACCTCCTTGCCCTCTACAACTCCCTGAAAGGAGGTGGTAGAGAGGCGGATGTCGGCCTCTTCTCCCAAGGGAATCATGACAGGACCAGGGGAAATGGTCTGAAATAGGGGAGGTTCAGATTAGATATTAGGAAGAATGACTTGACTGAGAGGGTGGTCAGGCACTGGAATGGCCTGTCCAGGGAGGAGGTGGAGTCACCATCCCTGGAGGTATCTAAGAAATGAGTCAACATGGCACTTGAGAGCAAGCTCTAGTGACTGACATCGTTGGGTTGGGCAATTTGTTTTGTGGGTTTGGGGTTTTTTGTTTTGTTTTTTTTGTGTGTGTGTGTCTGTGTGTGTGTCTGGTTTGACTCAGAGGTCCCTTCCAACCAGGAAGATTCTGTGATTCTGTGAAAGTGACTTCTACCTGATGTGTGGGAGAAAACGAAGCTCTCTTGCAACTGCAGAATGTGGGGAAGTGAACAATTAGGGCAGAGGACTACAGATACCGCTTCATCGCACTGAACTGAAAGGTCTCTAAATACTCAAACCGTGAGCCAGATGATGCAATTATCACTTGAGCACAATTCCTACTCACTGGAGGAAATTTGCCTGAGTAAGAAGAACTTACAAGCTTCCCTTGTTACGAGACGATTCTTTCTGCCTCACATGTATCGCGAGCAGCTGGGGCAGACAACTACAGAAAGAATCATTTAGAGAAAGAGCACGGACAGAAATGATTTCTCAGAATCGGGGGTGTAAGGCTCTGTAAGAACTTTAATGCCGAAAGCTGTGAATTGTATGATTTTGTCGCTTTCATTTTAACATTAAATGGAGATTTAATGTGACTACTTTCATTTGTCACAAATGCACATAAGCAAGGCTGAAGGACTTAATACGCAGAGACCTGAAAAAGATTTGTCCAACAGAAAGCTTCGCATTTCTGCCGGCGTAGCAATACCACTATTTTAAGAAATGAGGATCAAATTAAATGTTTACTGCCGTAACACATTGTTGCCAACAGTGTCAGTAAATTTAGGAGCGGTTTATAATTTTAACTGTCTGCCAGACAGTGGGTCATATGTGCATTAAAGTTGTCATAATAACCTGTCAGTAAAAATTTCTGTAGCACATTCATAGCAAAAAAAAACGTTTGCAAGTTGAGGAGCCGGCTTCTGCACTGCCAGAGCAGTTTCTCCTCTGAAGTGATACAACTAACCTCTGAAAAGTAATTTCAGTTTGATTGCATGCCCTAACTGGGATTTTAAGATTTTTATTTTTTTTTTTAAACTTCCAGAATTCCTTTTCAGAATTCACCAAACAGCACTTTAAACACATGGGCATGGACTAGAAAATTGCTTGCCCTTGCCCCCAGATCTCGCCCCTAGAGAAAGAAACAACCACCAGTTATTATTCACCTTAGGAGTTATTATTTGTTATCAATACTGGGTAATGGGAAGGGAGTGAAAGAGGCATGCCAAACAGTTTGGGAGGCAGCATTCAGCATCCTGGAACCTGCCAGCCAGCTCGTTGTGATTGCAGCTGCAGTTTCCTCAAGGATTCATACGCTCCCATGTTCTCTTCCCCTGTTGGAAGCTGATCTCGCTCTCCCTGGCAGTAAACTCCTCTCGGTGGCATCAGGCCCACCACGATGTTCTCACCAACCTCAGCAAGCAGAATGCTTTTTGGGTCCTGCATCCACCCGTGATGTCACCTAGCAGAGCGCTGAAATCTCAAATATTATCCATCAGTCATTCCTAGTGCCACTTGTCCCTCCTGGGTGTGTGGGGGGTGTCACGGCACCAGCAAGGTCAGCAGCAATCTGAAGTGCAATGCTCGCTCACTACAGCAGAGCCAGGGAAGCATCTCAGTTCCCCTCTTTACTGGCTTAAGAAACACAGCAAATGGGAGCGAAATTCAGCTTCAAACCTTTCTGCAGCAAGATGTCACTTGCCGGGGTGTTAGAAGAGAACACTCGTCGCGCACGCTGGCTCACATGCGTGAGGCTCGTGTGTGCCTTTGAGAGCAAGAATTGCCTTGGTTTATTCAAACCACTACACAAAGTGGATTAAAACAGACACAGGGTGGGTCTGCCGATGTCTCATTTCAGAAGGCAGCATTCACGCCGTGGTCAAGGAGAGCCCAAAGAAGGTAGCCCCAGTATCTCTGCTAACAAGCATGTCCCCTCATACTGACAAACTAAAGGTTACATGCTTCATTTCAACCAAAATGAGCTTAAACTAACTTTGCCTCTGCAGTGACCCTCTGCAAGAGACAGTCCACATGTAAAACATTTAAACTGAGCATTTGGAAGTTACAGGCTGGGTGCCTGCCTTTCTACGCTTTGCTTTAAAAATCCCAAACAAACCCAACTTGAAATAGCCACTGATGGAGACCCTGTGAAGACAGAAAACCAGCTAAATGTGCATGGAAAATTAGATGAAGTCACATTAGAGATGAGGGTATTTCTGTCTAACTCCAAACGGAAAATTATTACGCTGGGGAAAATTGACTGTCCTTGATTCCACTCCTATAGCTCATGCCTCAAAGATTCACCAAATTGTCAGAGTTGGAAGGGGCCTCTAGAGATCATCCAGTCCCATTCCCCTGCTACAGCAGGATTGCCCAGAGCACAGCACTCAGGAGGCATCCAGGCAGGGCTTGAAGGTCTCCAGAGAAGGGGACTCCACACGCTCCCTGGGCAGCCTCACTTCAAAGAAGTTTCTCCTCATCTTTGAATGAAACTTACTGTGTTCCAGTTTGTGCCCGTTGCCCCTCGTCCTGTCACTGGGAACCACTGAGAAGAGTCCAGCTCCATCCTCCTTCAACCCACCCTTCAGATACTGGAAGCATTGATAAGGTCTCCCCTCAGCCTTCTCTTCTCCAGCCTAAATAGCTCTCTCAGCTGATTCAGCAGACTCAGACTGTGCTTTCTCAGGACACCAGAAATTCAACCCACATCACCAAGTGCAAATTTGGTAACTTTGCCTCTAATTTACTATGGTTATTGATAAACTTATTAAGCAGTTATTTTGCTTATAAGAACATACAAAGAAAGCGCATCTTCCTAAGTGTAAACAAACTATTTCCAAATTTATATACACTTTTAAGCAACATTCTGGATGAATGCTTAAAGACTCCAATTATAAAAAAAAAATGTGGCCTTTGTTTCTACTGAAGCCAAACTAGATTCTCACCATGTTATATGTAAACTTCTACTCCTCTTGTTAAAGGACCTTTTTTTCATTCCAATGTTTTTGCTTGTGCTGTGCATTCAGTACATATTCTTTAAGCTACCTGGAGTGATTTCTAAACATTTGCCTGTTGCATTTAATTTAGATGCAATTTGTATGCAGTTTAGAGTCTATATTTTAAGTTTATTATCTTATGTTTAACTATATTGAGTATTATCCTCTGGTGTACTGCCCAGTTACGCAGTTTTGGCATCAGGAATGGGGCAAGGAGAAGGAAAAATAACCCCTTGGAACAATGATCTGCTATAAGGGCACTCTGAATGCAACGATCTGAAACGGAACTGTTATTACCACTTTCACAATTACATAAATGTAAACTTCTCAGCATGCTCAGCAAGAGACAGAAGAAAAGCACTTGATTAAAAATTGCCTTAGAATGGCAAGTGAAAATACAATGGGCTACACAACTTTTAATATTCAAGTTTAGATTCAGTCTGTTCTTCACAGAACTGAACTAATTCAATATAAAACTTTTCATTAATGGTGTTCTCCCACCGGGTATTGTTGGCACACAGATTTCTGTACAGCGTGTACCTGTTGATCGGAACGATACCCATATCCATAGTAAGATAGTTATCAGAACAATAACAGACAGGCCATGACAAAAGACAGCGAATAAAATGTTTCCATAATTAAAAAAAAAAAAAGTATCAATAGTTCCTCTGTATTCAGGACAAAGTGGAGTAACAGACCCCTGTTAATAATTATTCGGGGACGCTACAGGATACTTGGTATTGATGAGCTTTCTGGTCTTGTCATGTTATACTATTCACTGTATTGCATAATCTCATGTGCTATCCAAACCATAAACTCATTTACCCTGCTCCTGCTACTCTAGATAGAATGGCAGGTATTGAGCCTTCATAAAACAATTGTTTCCTATTGCTTTTTAATATTTTTTTCATCTCAGAGCAGCCGCTGGGATAGATTAAATGGAAAGCTGACATATCTGAGCTTAATGAAAAGGACTGTCCTTTCCTGTGGCAGTTGGTACTGGGGAGAGAGTTACAGTTTACAAAAACAGCTTAAACAGATGCTGGAAATTTCTGCAAAGCAGCTGATGCTTCTATTCAAACACCAACCTAGGGCCTACCTGCAGGATCTGATACTGCTGTCTGCACAAGGAAGCAACAGACTTGTATACCTCAGATAATCAGGTTTTTGCCTCCCTTCTGTTCTCCCTATTTGCAGCCCTTACTAATTCTAGTGATTTTTCCTGTTTGGCCTCTTCTCCATTCCCTCATCTGAGCCACTGAATCTACCAGGAAACCTACCCCTGCTTCTGCCCCTTCACTGCTCTTCCTTTCTTGCATGCTTTGGCTTGTTAGATGTACATCAGAAACACTAATCAATCATTAATAAAGATACATCTCCAGGTAAAACCTGTCCACTCGTGACAATGAGACATCCTTGAGCAGTTTCACTCCTTCTCCGTTACATCCATCTGCACAGCTCAATCCATTTGTACATCCTATGTTTAGGGCCTTATCCTGCAGTCAATTCTTACATGAAAAATTTATCAGTGAGATTACTGTCAGACATCATTTTCTGCAGAAGGTCAATGCCGGAGACTGGACATTAAGGTAGATGGATTCCTGGCCCAATGCAGGATGGCAATTTCTGTATCCTTAGACTCACAAAACGACCCACTTTTCAGCTGGAATGGTGCTTTGCTGCCACAGCAGTCTGCCAGGCTGAACTTATGGAAGTTGTTGCGTGTGACTGAAAATGCTTTGGTACAGTACATACCTAACAGCCTCCGGTAGGCGCTTAACAGAACTACGATAGGTCTGGCCCCTGCCTCATCAGCCCTCGGTTGCTGACACCAGTATGGCCAGGAAGCCATCCCAGATTTCCTTCTTTCTCTTCCACCCGCCCCGCCAAATTTACCCTATGGCTCTGACCATTCATATAAAAGCAATTACAGAGATCATACGTAAGCACAGTTGTTACAGTACATTGACTTGGTCAGCTGTATAGCCATCACATGGCTTCATGGCTCCCTTTTCAGGTATCAAACAACTTCAGATTAAGGAATAATCAGTCTAGTTATCCTTTTTCAGCTTAAAAGTAACAACAATACATTTCTAGTATATGGGAGAATAGTTATATTTCAAGAAAAGCCCAATAATGCACAGTGAGTAAATACCTGAAACCCTTCCTTTCATTACTTCTAAAAATTATTCCCAATGTGAATACTTCCCAGTTCAGTGTTGTTCTCTCTGAGAACATGGATATTGTATCAACAGGAATGCTGCAAAAGGCTTCTCCAGCAAAAATAAGGAAAGAACAAAGTGATCTTGCAGCTGTGATAATTCAGAGTCACCTATGGAGCTGCACCTGCAGCATCCCCTTCGCTGGCAGAATATTAAGAACCGGTGCTTCTGATATAAATTTGTGGCTATGAAATCATTCCCTGGATATAGGAAAATATTCACAGTGCCAGCTGAACACAAAACAGATGCTCCTAGATCTTCAATCCGAGCGGGTGAATTCCCTCCGATCTGTCCGTACGGAGCAGCACCAACGATACATCACCCAGCTGGGTGCTGAGACACATTAGGTGCTTGGCAGGTGGAAGATGGCATGTTGTTTTGCATGGCGCATTGGAATTGACCCTTCCAAGCCTGAAACTATTTGTTCTTTCTTTTACAGCCCAACCTAGTAATGAACTAGCGACTTGCGGTAGCACTTGCTCCATTAATCATATTTTTGTGCGGTAACAGCAGGCACTGGATGCCTGAATCGCTGCTGTATCACAGCTCAGGCTGGTATTAAAGCAAAAGCTTAAGAATCTCGATCTAAGGCACCTGCTTGAGATAGCTGATCATTTTATCTTTGTCCACACAACATTCCTTGGCTTTCCATGACTTTGTTTCCAGTCTCTTTCCTAGGGGAGAAGTCAGTGCAGTGGTTGTGTTGCAGTCAGGAACTGGGAGTTCAGTAGAAATATGTAAATTTGTAACTGAAAGGATTAGGGGCACCTTTCACAAATACAAGCAGAAGCAAAGTGGAGAATACCATCAGAAAGAACCTGTTTAGAAGCCTGCAAAATAAATGGAGGGGTTGCAAAAGCTCCTGCATTTACCTTCCCCAAGCCACTCAGAGTTATCAGTGCAAACCAGCCCTACTGATCAAACAGAAGGACACTCCAAGTCAAGGCATCGTATGGGAAGAGCCACCAAGAATTCACTGAGACTTCACTCCTGAGTGGCCACTGAACACCCATAGGAAGACCCCGAGACCTTCTAGGAAGCCTCTAACAGACTTAACGCGCATGTGCCAAGGTGATATGAATGCTGAGTTCTGGGGAATGTAATGGCTACATGTATTCTGTACGAATATAAGTCTCTGAATCTTGTATTCAAGGGACACATTGAGTGGAGAGATCCCCCATGTCCACAGCACCGAATAAAAGAATGCCGCCTTCTTAAGATTACATTGGTGTTAGAGAGTTTATTCCTGATTTTGGTGACAGTTGGGGACCTATGTCAACTACCCAGATGGGAAAGACTGCCAACATATTCTTGCATTGTGGCACAGAAGTATCACGGTAATTACCTGCTGCTTTTTACACATGCCTATTGTTTTTCTTTCTTGCTCCTAACAATTTTTCATAATTTTTACCCAGGCCTTTTGGGTTGTTTGCATTGTAGCTGAAAGTGTAACAGTTAGTCACCAAGGTCACAATTCCCAAAGAGTGTTCTTTTCCCCCCATTGTCACTTTCCATTCATTCTGTCCCATCTTCCCTCTTTTTGGGAGCCTGTTTGCTATTACAGGCCTACTATATGTAGAACATGTGATTGATTCAGTCATAAACATACACGACGTTGTGCAGAGAAATAAAAAAGACAGATTCCTGCCATGACGAATTTACATTGTAAAAATGACTTTATTCTCTTCCCTAATTCTTCTCTTTTTCTGTCAAGATTGACAACATCACCACAACCCCTTCTCCTCAGGCCTACAATGTAATCTCGAATTGTTCTTTTGCCCTGGCAGGAAGATTTTGTTTATGACTGACCTTCATAATTTGCTTTCATCCTCACTGGGCAAAAGCACCTTTCTCATTTCTCTGCCTTTCCAACTACTCATAACTGTTTGCCGAACTGCTTCATTCTGTTTCTTTCTCTGGCGTTTCAGAAAGATGCTCCAAAATCAGCTACTCGTACTCTCCCCTCTCATGAATCATCTCACTTCACCTCCCTACTTCCACACCGAGTTCACATCTCTTCTCATTATTTTCAAATCTCTCCTTGTGCTTGACTATAATGTTAAACTTATTTTTCTCTAATACTCTCCATTCAACCCTTGCCATCTAGCAATCTTTTATTTTTAGCCTTTTGTTTAGCCTCCTAGGTCTGACTTCTAACCTCCTAGTCACCTACCCTGGTACTGGATCAGTTATCTAGTGATTGTCATCCACCAAATTTCCTGCTTTCAATGTGAAAACTCCTAAATGCTCCCCCACTCCATGAAGCTACAAAAGAGATGGTCCATACCTCACTCGGAGTCCCTCCTTCTTTACTCCCCCACAAAGGTCAACCGTTTACTCCAAGTACTATATGAACAGTACTGTACACATCTGTGGGTTGTTTGGTTTTTTTTTCTGGAGCTGCTAAAGTTGCTATGGTTTCAAATCAGTAAGGATGCCTCTTCCTTCAAATTTATGGAATCTCAATCCTTGCTCTTTGTTTGGTGCAGTGCAAAGGTCATAAAGTGCTTTACAAACCAAGGCAGTGTAACACAAGTAACTAATAATGACAAGCAAAAGAGAAGCAACAGAGAATATACTTGCATTTGGGCAAAATACACTGTGGAAGCTCTGTGTTTAACTAGTAACTAGTCTTCATCATAGTTGTGATGTCATTAGAGAAACACATAATTAAATCCATAGTTAAGCGATACTGGAGCCTGAATCACAACCAAATATCAGCAGATGCTGAATTACTTCAAGTGGTGTACGGTAAATAGTAAAATGCTTCCAAAAGTCCTTAACTTCAGCTACAATTTCCTTGTACCTGCAGTCTCCATGCAGTGTGGAACATTAGCTCATAATAAAAGCCTCGGTAGGAGTCTACAAATGAAAATTAAAATTTTAGACTCCTTGGTAGGAGTCTAAAGTCAAGTCATGGCAGGATGCTTTTATTGAGGGAGGGGGTGGATGGAAAAAGAGACAAGTTTTGGGATAAAGTTCTACAGTTACTTAGTGGGAAAAAGACCCCAAACCAACAAACAATCACAGTTTCCAAAACAAGCAGATGATTCTTTGAAACAAAATATATTACACCTAAAAAGCAGTAACCTCAATTTGGACCTCATAATGATCGGTGAAGACAAACTAACATTTGGACATCATGCTGGTGAGTGATGAGGGACCAGAGATCATGACCACATTAGGTTTATCAGGTTCCTAATGTCATATAGAGGATCGAACTCATACTAACATTTATAGCTGAGAAATTACTGAAAGCTGAAAGAATTTGAACATCACCCAACTACCATATCGCAAAAATATGATGAAAATCACCATCTGATAGCAAACAGGCATAATTAAGAAAAGAGGATAGTTTTAACTAGAATTCCCTGTTCAGTAGAAAATAAAAAAGAAGAAGAATTAAAACCCCAAGCATCTATCAAATAGGAAAAAATAAAAGGAAGCAATTGATGTAAAATAAAAGCTTAGTTTGAAAAGAGAGAGAGGGATAAATGAAAACATCCAGGAAAAATTATGACAAGCCTAAAAGCAGCACCAATAACATGATTTTAAAGGTGTATTAGGAGTAAAAAAAAACCAGGTCCATTATTAGAAAAAGTTACTTAAAATTAAACAGAAAAAAAAAAAGAACTGTTCTGTAAATAAGAAAGATGCTAACCTGACTTCAGTCCCATGACAAATAATGAAAAAGATAGTACTGGATTCTCTTAATGAAGAAACAGGAATACAGATAGTGCCAATCAACGTGACTTTATGAAAAACAGGCGCAGTTGGACAAGTCTGACTACAAGTCTTCAAGAGAACTACAAGTTTGTTGGACAAAGAAATTGCGATGACATGAACTCCTTAGACTTCCTTTTTAGAAAAATCAGGCGTATACCATAACAATATAGTACATGTCAAATGGATTAAGAACTAGCTAACTGACAGCTTGACACTCGGGCATAATTCTCTGAAAGGGGTATTTTTAACAGTCTCTGCAGGGATCAGAAGCAGAAACATAAGAATACCAATGGCTGCAAAGCCCAAAGGGGTTTGTATTTTCCCTCATAGCATTTAATATTTTCATAGAACAAGTAAATAGATAATCACTACATCCAAATGGGAAATACTGAGACAAACCGGGCAGTCGTACAAAGTAACTTGGCACACCCACTGAACTGGGTCTAAATCCATTGAACACACTACAAAACGTACACTGATATACCGATGGACAAGGTAAGAGGACAATTCTCCAAATGGAGAACTACCTCTTGCAAGCTAAAGCTCTTCACTTTAACGCATTACAGGGCTTTTGAGGTACAGCTGCACCCTAAAGAACTGCTGCAGAAGACAAGATTATCAACCTGCTCTACTGGGAGGTGTCCCTGCCCATGGCAGCGGGGATGGAACTCCATGATCTTTAAAGTCCCTTCCAACTCTAACCATTATGATTATTGCTGTGTTGAAGGCACTGGTGAGAAACATACTGGAGCACTGCATTAAGTTCCACTAATCAAAGAAAAAAGTTCTTAAAAAGTTCTTGCAAAATAGAACAGGTTTGGAAAAGAGCTGCTGAAATTGTTAGATAAAGTTTGCTATTGTAAAACACTGAAAGAGCTTGATTTTAATTCATCTAAAATAAAACCAAGCAAATAGTGAGTGAAATAATATGATTTTGGTAAAAGATTCCTTGAGGTACGAGCTGATTTCTGGGTATAGAGACCCAGGAAATAAAGCAGCTTGTAAGTAACGAAGCCCACTGCAAAAGAGATCTCTGGAAAACAGTAGATACTTCCACTGGAAGTATTTAAGGCCAGGCTTGATGGGGCTTTGAGCAACCTGCTCTAGTGGGAGGTGTCCCTGCCCATGGCAGGAGGGCTGAAACTCAGTGATCTTCAAGGTCCCTTCCAACTCTAACCCTTCTATGATTCTATGACTGCTCTGAATTCAAATTCATGATTTGATGCCCTTCTAGAAGAAATATGCCAGCTTAACTCCAGTGTCTGCTGGGTGAGAAATAATATTTTGGACAACCAAACGACTCTTTTAGTTCTAAACACCTGAAATTATAAAATAAACTGAACTGTAAAGTATATTTTCTGGATAAGACAGTATATGTTATGTGCATTCAATGACAAAATGCAACACAAGCAACATTTTAGATGGGAAAAACAAGTCTCAAAAATCTAAACATCGGGGATTTTCTATTTGCTACATAGATTTTGTGGAAAGATTATTGATGTTAGACTTTGAAATCAGGCCGTGGAGGCTGTTTTGCAGTCCTCCTTGCTGAATCACTGTATTTACTTCACTGGAAAGAGGTTTTTCCATTGATTTCAGAGTAACCACCATGCTATCATATGCCATATTCACCATGCTTATGAAGGGCTTTGAAAATTGCTGAAACCTAGCACATCACTTCTTTTTCTCTATATTTCTTCTGGAGCTTCCATTATGGGATGAGGCAGACAGGACTGGCCTGTTCCTGAATGTGAAGATGTAATAACTACTTAATTGCGCGTATGGCTTCCTCTTATTGCCGCTTAACAGTTCAGGAGCTGATTAGCACCTTCTTTTCTTAGTGAACGTATACTCTTCACTATAGGACCCCAATAATTATCTGTTGCCTAGCCTGCCTTGCTCTGCTGCTTGACAGCTCCCCCCCTCCATTACCCATCTAATGGACTGCAAAGTCAAATGCATTGCAGGATTTTATTGTTCCAGTTTTGTGAGGAAAAAACAAGAACTGACTATAAAAGCCAGGAGCATACTCTTTAAAGCTCTGAGTAATTCAAAACCGTGGAGACAGAATGAATTTAAATCTCCAGCAGCCAGTTGCCACTACAGGCTGTTAATGTGGTTCGCAGGCCTTTACACTGCCTGGTGCAAATATGTGTGGGTTTGGGCGAAGAAAGATGTTTCTTTCCAGTTGTACACCTCTGCTCAGTCTCTAAAAGAAACTGGGGTTGGATTGCAGGGGATATCCCGTAGTTGTGTGCCCTTGGCTGACTTTGGGTTGGTCTATCTCGCACAAAGAATGCTCCATTTCCAGCTTTATCCAACGACGTGTTTGCTGTACCCAGTGGGGGGAAGGAGAAGAGAAAGTTCAAGCAGGAGTTTGTCTCTAAGAAGATGAACTTTAGATCAAAGCTCATACACGCTTCTTCCGAGATGGCCAATTACTACTAGTTATGACTTCAATTTTTTCTTAACCTGGATAGCTGTTTTCTCAGAAAAGGATCCATTCATTCCAAGTAGACCAGTGTGCCTTCCTGGCCTTCTAACTGCATCAGCATGGCCTTGCTTTAAGTCAATGGTTTTATCTTCTTATTTTGCTAGTTAATTCAGGAATCACATCTTCTTTGACACTAGATGATCAAATAAAATTGTCTAGATAATAATAATAATAGTAATAGTAGGAGTAATTATTATTATCATCATCATCAACAACAATAATAACAATGTGCAAAAATTCAGAGGGACCGTAGTGGTCAAATCTTATATGTTTACCCAAAACAGGAATCTATCATCCCACTATCATCCCAGTGGCTGCTATATTAGCATGTCGAGAAAATGCCGTATAGTGAGTTTGTTATAATCTTAGCATTAATATTTTATATAAATTCCTCGATTAGTCAAAGAGCTGGAAGAAATAAAAAATTACTTAGCCCTATTTTCTTAATTGAAAATTGAAATCTGCAGTAAAATTCAGCACCATTACTTCTCACAGTGGTAGCATGCCACCTGAGAAATACCAGGCCACCTCAATCTATTGTCTTACCAGCAATTACTTAAAAATGACTTGTGGAAAATCTCTATTTGGTACCTGAAGAGTTAATCAAACCTTAGCTGATCTGGGGGAGTTCTTCCCTGCAGGTCCTCAGAGACAGTTGTAATTAATTTGATCTTCTCCAGTCATTAACTCAGATTCATAGTGAGCTCTCCACACACTATTCTATTAATTCACTGGAGATCAGTTCTCAGGATTCATTTAGTTAAGCGGCACTGCTGGATTACATTTTAAAACCCTTTAAACTGGTTGTAATTGATGTCTGTTTATAGAAGCTTACTTTAATGGAGTCAACGTGAGATGAAAATCTACCATACTAGTCTAAGATAGTGCCTCGCTGTTCAAAGCATGTCTCCAGAGGCATTCGGTTAAATAAGAGACACTGCAAAATAAAATAAATTCCTCATTAATCACCAACCTACTCTTGGCGTTTTTAAAATAGTTTTTGGTCCTTCTGACTGCTGGTACCTTGGAAACGACTCTAAAGTAGATCTTCACTGTGCAATAACACACGCATTCGTTAGATATTAAGACTTGATCCTGAACCCAGCCAACAAAGCTCCCGTTGGTTTCAATGCAAAGTCAACAAGGGTGAATGTAAAGAGCAACACCAGCTTCCATTAAAATCTCAACGCAGGCAGCACAATGGCTGTACTCCTCATCGTCACGGAGCCACCTACTTGCAAGAAGCTCTTCCCAAAGTCTCGGAGCAACAAGACATTAGCACCCTGACGACTGCATTCTGCTGCCGCCGTTCAGCAACTGAAGCGGGGCTCGGAGAACGGTGTGGCTGCTGCTCAAAGAGCTTGACTTCAATTTCTGTCTTCCACGTAGCAGCAGATAGTTCCAGTTACGGCATTTAAAACGGAAAGCTTGAATACAGAGCCTGGTCAAAATTATACAGCTTGGAGCCACCTCTGAAGCGCTGTAAGAGTACTATTTATTATATTTCAGGCAGAAGACTGGAAATTCAAGCGATCCTGTGCGGGCCATTAGCTTTATGCATTCTACTTCCACACTTGGACTATCTCATACCTGGCCATCTCAAAACAAAGATAGAGGAGCCTGGGTCTATCTTGAATCTGTGTGACCAGACATAACCTATGTAACACGAGACAAAACACATCAGGTTACGTTTTCTGAACTAGCTCATTGACCACAGAGTCCCTCTTTATGGGAAACTAATAATTTGAGATCACCCCCTCTTGATTTTATTTCTAAGTGCTCAGAATTTGAGCTGAAATGAAGAACACTTTCAGCTGTTCATTTTCTCTGAAAATGAAACCCAAGTTTTCTTAGTTCGCCGTCCAAAACCCGCAAGCATCACAAACTAATATTCATCCAGAAAATAAAACAGGGCTTTGTGTTGGTCTCTGTGACCACAGAAGAAAGATAAACCTATTATGAAGTTATCTGCTATTACATCTACTGTTATCTACTCTTCATTTGTAACTTCTTTACAGTGCTGTTTGTGAGGCTAAATTAATAGCTTTAAAAACTTATAAGATCTTGGGTGAAAGATGTTATTTAAATGCAAAATCAAACCGTTAGATGACACGGAGAAGAGATTCCTATCTTGCAGCACCCTTTTCTAGAATAATGTGTTTCAGGCATCCCTGCTTTGTGCACAAAATGCAAAGAAAAATGAAAGTTTTAGTAGGTTACTTTAGTAATGACTGTCTTAATATTCACGGGGCCAGATTCTCTTTTGTTTTACAGGCAGCAGTTTTGTGTTGTTCTGCAGGTAAACCAGGACAGAGAATGGCCCTCAATATGATAATTTTTTTTTTTTTCCAAGCTATTTTATCGGCTAAGTTTCACACGTGCAGGGTAAAGATCATGTACACCTTTTATATACGAATGGTAAAGGGATGGAAAATACTGAATACGCTTTTTTTTCCCTCAAGCCCTAATTGCAGCAGCATATTTACTCAGCATTCTTTAGGTCCACTCAATCACTCACACTTAAAGTATGGCTTGAGTGCATAGGGACAGTATGTGCTTTCACAACAAGATGAGACAAATTGCAACAATCTTCTTTAATGTGATCTCATACCAGATGAGCTGAACAATACCTGAGGAAGCCAATGGCAAACTTGACTGTTTTCTGCCAAATAAAAGTGAGGTGGAAATGGAGGTCGGTGATTTTCTTGGTGATAGTGTTCTTCTTGTCAGAAGTGAAAAGGAACTGGGGTGCTGCTCACAGCAAATGCACTGGGTAATTTTGTTAAGTATATGTTACTTGCTGCAGCTTATAATATAAAAAAAAAAAAAAAAAACCAAAAACCCAACGACATTGTTTGATTCTCCAAGATGGGAAAGGATCTACAAATAAGGCACAAGCCAGAAGTTGCAAAATATAGGAAGGAGGTGGCTTGCACTTTTCTGTATATCTTTGCTTTATATTTTGGAGGAGAACAAGAGGAGTTATGGACTGCAAGAGAGTCTCCCTTTTCAGAAGATCTAACGCAGTGTTATACTGAAGTGAATATATCTCTGGAGCTTCCAATGTGAAAAGCAGTGCCATTTACTGCCCACGAGCCATAGAGCTCAGTGGGTAATAACAAATAGTTCTGTCTTCATCAATCCATACTGTTCTCAACAATCCTGCCCAAAGCTGCTTCTGGGTGATCATCAGAGTTTGATAAAGTGATTACTCGATAATGCTATCAAATAACTATCACGATTAAACAAGTTACATGAGTTTTGAAGCTCTGGAGCACTTTATGTGAGGAATGAGTTTCTCCGTCAAACCGCATAAAACAAATACATTAAACAAAGTGGGTTTCAAACAGCATTGTTGGAATTAGGTCAAGAAAAATTAAGTTTGCATTTTCTCAATAGCAACACAAAGACTACAGACTCCTGTCCTATGAATAACACATTTACTGTAAGTAGCAGAACTGTTTCCAAGTCCCCTCCATTCGGGACGCTGCTTCACTCTGCGGGTGAAATCCGTAGCAAGGTTGTTACTCCTGTCGCTGCGGCTTTCTGCACACCTGGGCTATTTTATGACATTACAGATTTCCTCTTCTCTGTCCAAAGTACAGACAACACAAATCAGCCAGAAAACAATTTGCAGGTATTCATGACTTTTACATCCAAAATGTCAAAAGCTGTTAAACGTAATTTCAGCTCAGAGCCCCCAATACAATCCTGAGGTTGAGATGAAAGAATTAACAATCAGTAAGAGTGTTACTGAGTCAGGTTATATGGGAAATCAGATCTACCTGTGATATGAAATATTCCCAGCAGCTGAAATGACCACCAAGTAAATTGATGGTGCTGTTTATTAGGTACGATACATAAATAGAAGGCAAAAGATTTACTACATAGAAACATGATTATCCTGAAGACAGGAAGGACTTGGAATAAAGTCAGACAACAAAGATTCTAGAGATTCAAGGAAATCATAAATATAAATACTTGAAAGCTATCCCCCCTGCAACTGTTCTCTTGATGCCATGCATATACAGGCTATTTAAGATGTTTGGGTACAACTTCCCCTGTTAATCAGACTAAAGATTGGTACTCTTCTAACAGAAAAGAGAGACTTGCTCTTGCCTCCTCCTCTCTGCCAAATTTAGCCATCTGTGGTTCTCACACTTGTCTCAAGTTTAAGCAACTCCCTCTTCACCCCCAGGATCTGTACAACTCTGCCCCAGACTGCAAGTCACATCTTCATTCTTATCACGAGCGCCTATCACCCTGTGGCACTCTATGTCACTTTTGTGCCCTCCTCTGACTTCTGCTCCCTAACTTCCCATGCCTTGTCCCCGACACGTCAACTGCTGTTCAAGCCCTGGTTTCCTCCCCTTCATCCTAGCCCATTCCCCAGGCTCATGCTCTTGGACTCGAGCATCAACCTATTTCTGAAACAATAATGCATTATTTCTGAACAAATAACCAGTACTGTACACTCGAGCTATTACTCCTCTTTGCCTTCCACGCAGTAAGTCCTACCGGGCATGGACTCCTTTTATATTTATGTCTTGTACAGCCCCAAGCACACTGTAAGCATTTAATGCATAAAATAAATAACAAGAGACACACAGCTCTGCTGGAGACAAGAGGGAGCATTGAAGAAGCCAGATTCAGCTAATCAAACGTGTATTGTGTGAGGTGGGGCTTCAACTTACAAAACAGTCAGAAAAGATAACTGGGGCAGGGAGGAGGAGACAGACAACTCTCAATATCCACCTAACAAAGATTCTGGCTTGTCTTTAATTTAAAGACCTTAAAAAACCCTCCTGAGCGCAAAGGTACTATCCATACGTACACAACAGCAGCACAACTTCCACTTGCATGAGAGAATTTTTTGGGCATAAGGTTATTGTTTTAAAGATTCCAAGGACAGAACTTTTCCACAGTCTTGATTACTCAATGGGTAATTAGCATGGCTTTTATCAAAATGCAGCTTTTCACCATGTAACTTCAGCTTCCTGCCATCCAAAGCCCTAGCTCTGTTAGACTGATTTACTGTTAGTCTTTTACCATAAGCACAAAAGCTCCCCTCGTTTAGGCACTTGTAGACCGTGATTCATTTTCTCTTTTTACAGCTACAGACATCCAACTTTTTAAGTTTCCACAAGTAAAGCAAACTTTCCAGCCTTCCAACCATTTTTTAGCCTCTTTCCTACATCTTTGCCAGTGCAACTACTACTGATGGATGTCTATCAAAAAGCGCACAGCTGTTTTTGTGAGGATCCTAGCAGCGCTACAAACAGTGATGTCTTCTCTTGTCTGCACACAGAAATAGCTCCACTCACCAGTTTTAAGGCAGTTAAAATAGCTTTGATTTAGTACTTCCCAAGCATTTGCTTTCCATTTCACCATCCACAGAATCATAGAATGGTTAGAGTTGGAAGGGACCTTAAAGATCATCCAGTTCCAATCCCCTGCCATGGTCAGGGACACCTCCCACCAGACCAGGTTGCTCCAAGCCCCATCCAGCCTGGCCTTCAACCCCTCCAGGGATGGGGCAGGCACAGGCAACCTGTTCCAGTGCCTCACCACCCTCACAGCAAAGAATTTCTTCCTGATAGCTAATCTAAATCTCCCCTCTTCCAATTTAAAACTGTTCTATGTTGTCCTGTCACTCCACTTCCTGACCAAGAGTCCCTCTCCAGCTCTCCTGTAGCTCCCTTCAGATCCTGGAAGGCTGCTAGAAGGTCTCCCAGAGCCTTCTCTTCTCCAGGCTGAACAGCCCCAGCTCCCCCAGCCTGTCCTCACAGGAGAGGTGCTCTGACCATCTTGGTGGCACCTCCGCTGGACCCGTCCCATCATGTCCATGTCCTTTCTCTGTTGAGGACTCCAGAGCTGGACACAGGACTCCAGTGTGAAACAGGTAGAGCCCTGAATTAATCGTTTTAAAAAATAATGTTGCATGAAGCAAAATTAAATGCCTCAACACAGATGGGAGACTGTGGTTTTCTTCTTGCATTTTACGTTTGAATTTTCTGTTTCGTTTGCTTGTTTTACTGTTAGAGCACGACTATGCATTTGCTATGGCATCTTTGTGCCAACATGGCAGGACAGCCTTTACTGTGCTGACGGCAAGTCGACCCCGTACTCTGCAGCCAGGTATGACCCGGCTCTGGGGGATGACAACAAGTACAGAGCCTGGTGTCCACCCGGCCGTTACAGAGCAGCAGCCACTGCATCTTTGTGGTCTCACTGAAGCAAATGCATCTTTTCCAGTAGGGCATCAAAATAACACCTATCCTATCGACAGAAACATTTCTTCTGCAAAAAACAGCACCAGTTAGGAAACATTTCTTTCCCGTGCTTTAGTTGTTTACAGTATTAGCTTTCTACTATTTGATCCAAGATTCCATCTTGATGGATAAATAGGATAGTACAGTAAGTAGCCCCAAGCTCTGAACTTGTTCCAAACACACAAATTATTTTGTCTTAAGATCCAAACAAATAAAAAAAAAACCCAAACAAACAAAAGCAACTTCCAACCAAATACTTGTGTTTATTCAGGTGCGCATCTTATTTTCCACAAAGTCACCATGAACGCAAATAAGAGGTATGGGGGTTATTAATCAAAAAGTCCTTCCTTGGATCCGTTTCGACACCTTTTCCCACTTGAGTGATGTGGCTCAGCATTTTTTAATTATTATTATTTATACACCACCACAGGTGAACCTGATGCTTTACAGAGAACTAGAATGACAAGCCCCTGCCCTGAGGTGCTTACAGGCTAAATTAGATGTACACGGGGAAAGATGCCAACGAACAGCAAAAGGAGGCGCAGATTTAGTGTTACAACAGGAAAAGAACAATCCATGCTGCCTCACATTTCTAATAGGTGTTAGTGCGTCTGTTGTCCTCAGATCCCTGATTTATATTTCAAATTACAGTATCAGCTTTCTGATTTATATTTCAAATTATAGCATCAGTTCTTTGATTTATATTTCAAATTATATAAAACAAATACACTTAAAGACCAGGAGTTATAGGAGGCGTCTGAAACAGGATAGGGAGAAAACATGACTTATGAAGACCCAACACAATAAGGGAAGTCTTCTTGCTCATCTTGTGTTCTGTGCCAGGTTTTACCAAATTGAACAACGATGGGAAGAGATCTAAGGGAGGGAAACCACAGTAACTTGGCCACAGAAAGTTTTTGTCACTCACTGACAACACTAGGCAGGGCCTGTTTAGTTTGTGTGCTCTAACAGACAGACGGAACCGTTTCGGAAAGCATTTACGCTTTGGGAGAAACACCAGCATTGCAGAACCATAAACAAACTATTTTTTCCTATGAAATTTCAATTAGAAGAAAAGAAAAAAAAATAAAAATGAAAAAGTGAAAAAATGAAAAAAAAAACACATGAAAAAGGGTCCTCAAATAGTTTTCCAATTTCTTTGCTAGGGCAAGGATGCTCTGTTACTAAGTGTTTTCCCAATATCCTTTTACTTGGGTGGGATCCCCAGATGCTGTAATAATTCAGAACAATAGGGAGGAAAAACACATAGCTGCATGTCAGAAATCCGCCTGAGACATCATGTGCAAAGGCAGATATTTAAATCACTAGTACTGATACAAATTTCCCTCTCTGAGGTGTCTGGGTCCCTCAGGATATTCAGGTAAGGAATGGGAGTCAGGGAAAAGGAGTCAGGATCTTTGCTCCACGGAAGTGTAAGATTTACCATATAGCATCAGACCTATTTAACACAGCAACCAGTCTCCAACTACAGCTGCTGGCAGAATTTTACAAGGTTTGAGGGCACCATTAGAGTGCTCCTTCCCTTGGTGCATTATCACAGGATCCAGAAATCAGCAGTCAAGGGACTTCCTCAGCCGGAGGTCACATCTAAACCACTGAATTTAATTACTATGAAAAACCACCAAGCCAATACTTCATTAATGTATCTAGTCCCATTCTGAACTCATTTATACTTTTTGCTTCCACAGCTCCCTGTGGCTACAAGTTCCACAATTAAATTACACACTGTGAGAAAAAGTAAGTCCTTTCGCTTGCTTTGAAGCTATTCTCTGTCAACTCCAAGGGGTAGCCCATGCTTAAGAACTCCTTAGTTGCTCTAAGCAATCCATGACTTGCAACCTTCTATACCCTACTCTCTGTTTTCTCCTTTAAAAGTGAAGATGACTCATCTATTTACTTTGCCCTGAACATCTTGGTTACCCTCCCCTGGGTCTTCCTAGGTTCTATTATGTTCTACGTCTGGGGTCCGAAACCAAAACTGGGTAAGACACCCAGCATATGGGCAAACGATGCATGAGAAGAAGCTTTTGCTCTCTCTATTTCTTTCTAATAATTGCTAACCTTTTAACAGTCCTTCCTAATAAACTGATTCTGGTGTCCCACCTCACAGCAAAACTCCTCCTGACCCTCACAAATCTCTTCTACTTAAACAACGTCCACATACTCTGGGATGTGGTGAGATGGAGGACTAGTTGGGCCACCAAGATCATTTGGGGTGTCTCTGCTACTAATTAAGAGGCATCTCCACAAATGGTATTATCAGTCAAACAGGGCTCTTGCTCGGGGCTGAAAATTATAAATCCCTTTCCCAAGATTTCTTCTTGCCCCTCAGAAAGAGAGCGGCTTCATGAAAGAGAACTGAAGTTGCAAAGCAGGGGAACAATGAACTGGGGACTGTGTTTGCAGATGGTTTGCTCTTGTTTACTTTTATCTGTTAGGCCAATACTGGCATAACATCATAACATGATTTCTTTTTCTTTTTTTTTTTTAATCAACAAAGGTGAGTCATATCATGACACTAAATCCAGAATCACAACTTAACACTGGCTGTTAATCAATTCTAAATGCTGTCTTACCCTGATGAGCTGAATCTTCGCTGTCCCACGCTTAAGATGGAGGATTCAGAGGCGTATTTAAGTAAAAAAAATTCTTCAAAGCTGATTTTTAATAGATTAAGATCTGTCATGCTTACTAAGGTTATGTAGTTGTTTACCCTGAAAATACTTAATTGATAGAAATGAGTATTTTTAAGAAGGAAGGAATTTTGCAAGATAGGTAACTATGGGAGAAACTAATTTTGACTCTTAAAATTGAAAAGTGCTTCCACTTTACAACCAGATCATTCTTCCTGAGAATTTTCCCAATTTTAAAACTTGAATTAAAATGAATTAAACACCGACTTTTTTGAGAAGGAAGGTGTAAGAAGTGTTTAGCAAGCCCACACACATTCAGTTATTTTAATCTTCTGTCACCAGTCAATACTTGCAGCACTTTAATAATTTTTGCTTCTCTTCCTTGAACTCCCTTCAATTTGTCAATGCCTTTTTAAATACACATTCTGTAAGATACAGCGGAGCAATTTTTTATGAAGAAATAGTGGTCATTAGCAATCAGCTCAAGTGAAAATAAATGTTAAAAATGAAATAAACTTTTGAATGAAGAGTCACTATGATTTCATGTTGTTGAAAATCAGCTTTCCCCCCTTTACGGAAAGCCAAATGTATCTTTTACTGGACTTTTTGAGGCACTCGTCTGGATGTGAGGTTGGGCTTTTGTTCATGTATATGCCACCGGGCGCATTTTAGTCTGAGAGAGCTGGTTTGTGTTAATGTGGAGCTCATGGAGTCTTCCCAGAGCTCAGTGTCAAGGAGAAGTCAAAGGAACCTGCTCTAGTGGGAGGTGTCCCTGCCCATGGCAGGGGGGTTGGAACACGATGATCTTCAAGGTCCTTTCCAACTCTAACCATTCTATGGTTCTACAATTCCATGAACCAGGCCAAAATACTCCTGATGAGCAGGCAGGTAAGCTTGGTCAGATCTGAATTACGCTACGACTCTGTCAAAGAGTCAAACAAATCCTGGTTGTCACAGGCTTCAGGATTCTGTACCATTTTCTGCCTTGTCTACAGGCTGGCTAGTGATCAAATCAAGGTCAGGGAATTAAAAAGTGGAAGCAGTCAAGGAAATCAGGATGTCCTACTTGTGCGTACTTTTCTATGCACATTAAGGCAGTTCTTCACCGTTCATCCCCTGCGTTAAGGGCTCTGCAGTATGTGAAACAATTAAGTTGTTCCTCTCAGAAAAAGACACACTGGACAAAGTTAACTCACGGAAACTGCTGTGAAGCAGCAGGTGGGTGAGGTAAGCAGGAGATAAAAATCAGTATCAGCAAACAAACACGAACAAACAACTCTGCATCACCTTCCGAAGTGACAGGGAGGGAAACCAAGCCTTAGTTGAGACCTGCAAAGGCGGCTCATTGCCTTTGCCAACTACACAGGGGTTCAGTGTAGAGTAGGGGTACGGGACCAAATACAACAACCTCCGACTCCTTGAAAAACCAGACCATGGTGGTGAAATTACCTCAACCACACATTACTGCTTATGGGATAGCTATTCTATAGGACTTTGAAGCACTCAGAACGATACACCTGAAGATGCCTACATACTTGTCTTGCATACTCCTCCCTGCTGCTTGCTTAGAATAGAAAAATAACCCATTGGAAGAAGCACCAGTGGTTCCAGAGTTCAGCACAGCATTTGGACCTGGAGTTATGCTCTCAATTTCTTTACTAGCACACCTTTGACCACAGATACACTAGAGGTATTTGCAACTCGGGGCACATGACAGGCTAGTCACCTAAAACTTGAAGCATTTGGAGCTTGTGGCTTTCACTTCACCATCCTTATTTTCCTCTATCCAAAGACCTCTGAGGGTTTGGGGAAGAAAACATTTTGCACAAAAGAAATGGCTAACTTTGTATTCAGTAAAAATATTTCTAAAATATATTTTGACACTTGAGGCCAAATTCACCCATCTAAATCTGTGCACCTCAGTTTACCTTCGATGCCATTGGCAGCCAGTGCAAAATTACAGACACTTCTTGCGAGTGACTAAATCAGCTTATTCAGTTTCTGTGGGTGCCTCTCTGTGCACCTTCACTCCAGACGGCACTTAGGGGCATCACGTTCCCAGAATACGTGCCTCAGGCAGAGTTAGGAGGGAAGAACTGAGGCATTTGTATCTTGTAAACTGTCTTGGAAACCTCAGCTCTCTTTCAACGTGTGATGCAAGGCTGCTAGACTTTTCAGCCCAGGAAATGGCTGCAGTGATACCACCTTTGGGATTATAAACCTTTCTGGAGAAGCCACCTCCAGACATCCTGAGTCGAGGCTTTAGTAGAGGCTACACGCGATGGTCACCTTCAGTTTCAGTTCTGGCACTACCCTGTCCTTCTCAGTGCTCCCAGCGAAGCAGAAAAACACCTGGAGAATTCACTCCTGCACCTCAGCTGGGTATTCCCTCTAACGGGAGGTGGGCAGACGAATTTTAAACCTGGCACAAAAGAAAGAGGCTCCGTCTAAGCCTCTATCTACTTACCCAGAAATTGCCAAAGCCACTCAGGCTTCCTGGAAAAGACTTATTTCTTTGAAGGTGGACTATGCTGATCTCAAATTGGACATGTCTATATTACTTCCTGCAAAACTGCGTATCCTTTCTGAGGGACATAAATTTCTTTTTTTATGACTATGACGATGCAAAGCAATTTTAAATGCCCGGAGGAAAGAACTAGAAAAGACGAATGAAAAGGAATTGAATGATTCATTAGACTCTGAAGAAGATGAAGATTTGATGAGGAATTCTATAATTCTGGACTTTTAATTTAATTGTGTCTCTCTATTACTTTTCTCCCTTCTTTAACTTCATGGAGCTTCATGAAAATATAATTTTTAAGACCTCCTTATCTTGCAGCACATAGTAAGAAATATAACACTGTTTATTCTGTTTGGACAGTACATTTGGGGTTTGAGGTTGGTGATTTATCAGTCTTCTCAGGTACTAACTATACCTGTATACCTGGAATGTCCTGATTCCTGTTTCAGTAAAATTATGCCTTTGACATAAATTTCTTATTATTTTTGAACTTTATAGCATTTTCTAGAGGTAGAAGATGAATGCTATGACCTCTCTGCTTATTTGCTCAGGTATTGGCTAAAACCTCTTCTCACTCACGTTGCTCCAAGGCATGGGAGTGCTGCTGAAATCCATGGACCTGTTTTGGATTCACACCGACTTGTGAGCACAATCTCACCAGTGTCTTTATCTAACTACACTTGAGGACATTGTTCCAGTTTGGATCAAACTATGAACTTCATCATATAATATTTAACTGTATTTCGGTGGTCGGAGATGCTTCTTGCTACTGTAACTCTGCGTACCAGGCTCTCAGTTCTTACAAAGAAAACCCTACCAATTTATATGAGATGAAGTTCTAGCTTCATCATTACAAATCTGATTTAATCCCTCTTCATTTCAGTGGGTTTTGGTTCCACCCTAGAGCATTGCCCTACCTTTTCTGAAATCTGTTGCCTTTACTCTAGCTTCCAAGATTTGGTGGATTTCTGTGTTGGCCACTATTCTAGGCTAAGGATCACCTCCAAACCAGGTACTCAAACAGAAGTAGCTAAATTATATTATATT
>VZRU01013355.1:121474-123974 GCA_013398155.1 Pedionomus torquatus
AATTTTTCACAGGAAGAGTGGTGAGACACTGGACCAGGCTGCCCAGGGAGGTGCTTGAGTCCCCATCCCTGGATGTGTTGAAGGGTCATTTAGACGTGGTGTTGGGGGATATGGTGTAGGGGAGAACTTTGTAGAGTGGGACTAATGGTTGGACTCGATGATCCCAAGGGTCTTTTCCAACCTGAACAATTCTATGATTCTATGAAATGCTACAAGAGACTTTCTTAACATTGGACAAGGTAATGGAAAATAAATTAAGTACCTCCATTTCATGTTTATAAACTGTGAGAAGTTGAGCAGAAGTATGAATGATTCACATGTGCAGACATTATACGCATAAATTACCCCAAAGCACTCTGCCAGATCTGCCAGCTCCTCAGAGGAACAAGATGGGAAAGATCTTTCTTTCCTGAGAGAAATGCAGAGCAAGAAAAAAGTATATAAGTGCACTTCCCCTTGAATTACCTTCTTTAAAGTGACTTCTACTAAGCCATGTTGTGTTTCTACAACAGGTAACAACTATCTTTTCTCTTCTCCTCATTGCTTTCTCACCCTTGTAAAATTTTCCAGCATTTGACAAATAGCTTTTCACCTCATATAGAACATTTCCCTGAGCAACGTCATTATTAAAAATCTTTTGATTTTTTTCCACAAGTCCTATCACCGAAAGTTTCAGAGAACCTAAGCAAATTGTCCTTCCTCCTTGGCAGAACCATTTCACCTTTTTTTTTTTTTTTCCACTTTACAAGTAATACAAGCCATCTTTGAAGGCTGTATAATATTTTCACTACACCAAAATGCAAAGTTTATGGAAATGAATAGAGCTCAGCAACACCCTGCACAGATAAAGGTCCCATAAATTCATTAATAATTTCAAATCAGCCAGGAGAAAACAAGAAAAAAAATAGTTAGGACTTCAACAGTTACTCTTTGTTTCTGAATCAGTCCAATGATAGGCTCATTTTATGTTGACTATTTTCATGTCAAACACTGAACTCTAATNAGTAATATAAGCCATCTTTGAAGGCTGTATAATATTTCCACTACACCAAAACACAAAGTTTATGGAAATGAATAGAGCTCAGCAACACCCTGCACAGATAAAGGTCCCATAAATTCATTAATAATTTCAAATCAGCCAGGAGAAAACAAGAAAAAAAATAGTTAGGACTTCAACAGTTACTCTTTGTTTCTGAATCAGTCCAATGATAGGCTCATTTTATGTTGACTATTTTCATGTCAAACACTGAACTCTAATTCCCCACTCTCCATTACTGCTTAACTGTACTTGGGTAATTCAGAAAACCACTGACTTGACAATTTCATCCCAGACTCTATAAATAATTTTTCTCAGCATGACTTAATATAACCGACTCTCCCCTTAATATTAGATACTTATGTAAGTATTTGCATGATTAAGAGTATATGAATATATCTACAGAGACACACCTCTCTAGGTAGAGGTATAGGAGTAGGCATAGCTACAGATATTGTTAAATCAATCCAATATTTGTCTAAAAGCAGCCCAGGATGTAAGTCTGTAGCTCTTCTCACTAGCGTTTAACGTCACAAATTTAAAAACACGTATGCAGTTGTTTCCCATTTTGCAACAGAGGAACAGCTGCTCTTACATGCTTCCCAAATAGCAATAAATGTGAGAGAAACCTCTGCTGGTATAAAGATTAGCACCAGATTCCTGAAAGTCACCTTTCACTCAGTCAACCAAGAGGCAATTTAATAATTAGACCATTTAAAGTTCACTTACATCACTGAACAGTTTCTCTCCGATAGCAATCACCATTATTCTGCAACACAACGAAATAGCTCGGCTCTGTCTAAACAGCACAGAGAAAGGGAAATGCCACAACATACACAGGCAAAATATATGGTTATTTAAACAGAACCCCAGGAAGCAGTCACCTGGATCCCAGGATTTCAGCTGGAGTCAAAGAGGATCCAAATCTCATCTAAACCATCCATATTGCCTTTGTTTTCACCTGAACTGTGCTTGCTGGTATAAGGGCAATCATGTGCAAGCTATCCAACTGGTCATACACCGTCATGATTTAAGAAATTATTTAAAAATGATTTAAAAAAAACAACAACAGCCTCCGCACATACCTCTGCTTCTGCCTCTAAGGAACAGCCAGCCTATGGAAACTCATAACCCAGAGTCCTGCCACCCTCCAGGAGCAGCAGTGGAAGCCTGTGTTTTGCTGTTGGACACCCAGCGTTCATCAAAGGACACAGATTTCCACCCTTCAGAACTAAAGCTGGCGAGACTTAGGACATTGTGAAGGGTCACAGTGTTCAGACAGTAACCTGGCTGGGCTAGCATAACTCAAATGCATCTTTCAGGAGAGTTAACCTGTCTGAACATGCCACCAGATGTTTCTTAAATAGAGACCTGTTGCCTATACTGGATTTAGGCTGATACTTTATGTGGGAGAAGTTAGAAAGCTCAGCCCATGCCTGCAGAGCCAGGCAGCCGGTCTTGGTC